>CM026209.1:15969263-15983929 GCA_014839995.1 Xenentodon cancila | reverse complement strand
AAACTATATATATATATACATATATATATATATACATATATATATATTATACATACATACATATATATATACACATGTATACATACATCTTCCTAGAACTGCACTTTTACATTATAAGCACCTGTACTGCGTTCAGGCAGCTCTTGCTACTACTCGCATTTTAAAGTTACTCCCGATAATTCCCAGTGTGCAATGGCCTCAGTGTCAGGCAATCCCTCAAGATTAAAGATCAGGGTGCATCAGTGTGTGTCAGCTGCTCTTGCTCCGTCACCTCTCAGGGGACCAATTTGGCCTCCAAGTTAGTCTGGAAAACAGCTCCCAGGGCTCTAACTGTGATATTACTCATAGATTTTGCCTGAGCATACAATATGCAAGACTAAATAGAAGGGAACTGGACTTCTTCTCTTGTTTCTTGACATTTTATCTCTTATTCAAAGACTTCTTTAGTTCTGACTGAGTGATGAGGAGGTTTAGTCTTACAAGCTGGTGTTGGGGCATTGGGCAAACTAGATGTAAGACATTTGGGCTGCCTCTGCTTTACTTTGTGCAAAATGCTGAAAAGGGCCATTAGTGGTACCGATTGCCAAAGTAATGTTGCCAAGTGATGTCTGTGTTGGACCACCTTACCTTGCGTGAAGCATGGATGTCAAAGAAGGGCTTATTTCGGACACTGAAAGGCTCCTTGGTTTTGTCAATCTGTCCAGTCTTCATCTTTTCCATTCGGGGAGAAATTATTTCCTTTTCTATGCATAACAACCGAATGTTGAAATCACACTGGCCAACTGGCTGCCCCTGAAACACAAAACAAAAATCCGCTATCTTAATGTACACTGATTTCCACATGTACACATAATGGTTTATACTTTGCTGTAACTCAAAGCAAAGTCATTATCTCCACAAACGATGTAGACACATTCATCCTAGCCATAAGAGATGCACCGAATGCAATTTCAGGGCCATAAAAATGCTCTAACATGAAGTAGTCAAGTTGGGAAGGGTAAAACTTTTACCAGCTGTAATAAAATGGCACTTAGGAATAAGAAATGTTTTCACAACAGACTCTTAAATAAGCTGGTGGAGATTTGCCAAATGAAGACAGGGAGTGTAATTGGGTGAGCATCAAACTATCGTCACAGACATTTTTTTTATTTCTATTAACAGAAATGATCTGGGTTATTCCAAAATAAAAATATATGCTATTATCCTTTAGTGATTTGGATTTAGGAAACTATAAAGATGATCAAAAATATACTAATACTTCATTATTACATGTCAGCTTTTAATAAAAACAAACAGAAGAATATTTGAAATCTCTGGACATTTCTGTTATTAAAGCTTGAAATGGGCTAAAAAGTGCAAACTCTCCACCCCTGAGGGGGTTCTCAAATGCAGTTCATAAATACAGAGTATTTTATGCTTCTGTTGTTCAAAAGTAAAAATAAGAAGAAAAAACAAAAACATAAAACGTTTGCAGGGAATGTGTCTGCATTAAGTCTGGGACAAACGGCCAATGGCCTGCAGCCATCCTCAGTTGTTGTTTTTGGTTCCTTCTGCATTTATTTTGTATTCAGCAAGATAAATATGGCTTAGTCGGATACATAGTCTATACAGAATATCCTACTTCTGTATCGTTAGGTAGTGTGCTGTGGGTCGCTGTCCATGTGGACTGAGACGCAGTGTTGATGTATATATGATTGAATCTGAGCTGACAGCATCTCCCCGTATGTTTAGAAATCATCCAGCTGCATCTATCTTCCATTACTTCATTAACAAACAATAGTGACCCGGCGTTGTTGAGAGCCACATATATGGATGTAGTAAAGGGATTTCTGTATGCCATGCAAAGGACAGAGCCATCATTTTCTCCACCTTTTCTCAGAATCTATTTGTTTTACTTGGAGCGACCACTCGTAACCTTCATACTTCCTTCTTTAATGGAATGGATTTTTGTTTTTCCAGCTTGTGGATGGTCCATTTCATTTGCAATAAGAGCTTCTTCGACCTCACGCTACAAGCTCACAGTAACCGTGTTCAAATGTAATTGCTGTGCCTCAAATTAAATTGAGAATTTTCAGATGCTTAATTGTTAAAGAAATAAACACATAATAGCCCACACCTGTTCACACAGATTTTGACTCAATACTCCAACCACATTTGACCTCTAAAAAAATAAGCCCTACATAATAAAAGCTTGTTTTTCTAAACCCTTAAACCAAATGGCATTGAAACAAGTTTTTAATTAAAAATCTATAGAAATTTTGCAACATTAAGAACACATTAAATGTGTAAAAGTAATGAGTATGTTTCAGTAAGCACCAAAATACTTCACTGTTCAGATTTTCCAGGCATAAACATAAATAACTGCATCCCTGACAAACAAAATGAACCGACTACGCCATCCTCGTACCATTCCCACATTGCAGTAAGAGGTAGATGCACAAATCCTTCATGGGACATCAGTTCAGCTAAAGGTGATATTAACATTAGAAGTTAATAATGCAGAAGGACCGCAGCTTCCTCCCAACACCGGCCTGACAGCCAGTTGCCCTGCACTCAATAAGCACGCCAACCTGAGCTGTCATTGCCTTTCAACCAAACAGGGCTGCAGAGGCAGAGCAAAGGTGCTATCAAACCCATCTGGTGGACCACGCTAAGACGGAAACTTAGAACAGCCTCTAAATATAAAAGAAAACCGACAGCATGCGTATGATAGTGTTAAATGATGCAGAGGAGTTGTGATGAAACGCGTCTCTGATGAATGACAGTTACCATCATCTCTGTTGCTAAGATGGCAAAAGGCCTTAAAAACAATGACTCACAGATTTCACTTTTTATGTGCAGAAAAAAAGCAAGTTGTGAAAATCAGACAGTTGCCCCTGGTTAATGTGTGACAACAATTTGACATTTCGTATTTCTCACAAGTTATTAGAGGAAGTAAGTATCTCTAGGTCCAAACAAGGGTCTCTATGAAAAAAAAAAAGAATCATTTCAAGACTGACTCCTACACATCTCCAAATGTTTTTAAATTTTGATCTAACTATTGTCCTCATTAGATTAAATCAAACAATATCCTCTTTCCCCAAACACTGTCAAAATGAAAGAGAAACTAGTTTCGCGAGATAAACGGGCTTTTACAACATTATTCTCTTTTTAAATCACAGGTTTTGAAGTAAATAAGCTAATAAAGATGTATTAATAGATGAAGCAACTGGTTCATTGCCTAAGTGTTAAAAGTTTGCTGTAAAATCTTACTGTGTAAACGCTTAAAGAAGGACAGGCACTAGCTGAAAGAAAATAAATCAGTCAAAAACATTGGGGGGACTGTGACATTTTTATGAGCTCTACGCAATGAAGCCATTGATCAATTTTCTGTGATATATATTAGCAGGCTTTGAGAAGAAAGGTGCCAGTTGGTAGGATTTAAAATCCTCTCTGACTGTTTTAATAAAGGCAACGTCTCTTCTCGGGAGTCTTTGTATTGACTGTGGGTGGGAAGGGAGAGAGATTTCTGTTTCAGTTTCATCAGGGGGTGAATGACCAGTAATCAGGGATGATTAGACTGACCTGCGAGGGTTGATTGTCTTATGTCATCCACAAACCCAGCAAATTGGAGTGGAAAATCAGAGTGTTGTAAATGACGTGTAAATGGCAGCTTATTACAATCTTCCGTTTGTAATTCTAGAGAGTGGAAACAGAACATGACCACTTTTCTGTCTGCGAAGTTGAATTTTTCTCATCCAGACGGAGCGTAAATGATGTCTTCTGACTTCAGTCATAATGTCATGACAATCCACTTACACGGGAGCGTTGTGGCAATGCTTGACAGTAAGTGGTCCTGATGCTTTTGTCATACTCGTAAAACAACCAATCAAATTTCTTTCCGTTAGGAACAGAGGTACGTTTTCATCACCAATAGCTGTGGGTGTAATTTGATTGGCTGACACTGGAGTCAACGCATGAAAAGCTGAACTTTTCTCGATTTCTGACAAAAGTGACACTTCCGCCGCTACTACCATGGACCCACCACTCAGTTCGGCAACTCTTCGCATCAACCCATTCCCAAAGTCAACGGACAGCAGTTCTGTTAAACACTTCCAACACACTGATAAGTGGAATAAAAAAAGCTGCCCAGGCATCTTTTGAATTTTCATCCTTTTGATTTGCACTTTTATTTGATCAAAATAACACGTCGATCTGAAATGTCGAGTCCATCCAGGCACATTATATCAGTTTCTTCCTGTTCTGGGTTGAGCGGGTCTGCTGAAGACGTGTCTCCCCTCCTTTCAGGGGAATGGGAATGGTACAGATAATGGGATAAAATGAAATGTTCAGGAAGCTTATGAAAAATAAGCTGCCGAGTATTTTGAAAATCAAGAGTTAAGCTGATTTTGAGACACTAAATGCTTTATTTAGTTGGATTGATATTGTCAACAGTGTGGAGATTGGATTTTAAATGTTTTAATAGAACAGGAGACACAGTACTAAAGAAAGAAATGAACCGGGATAATAGATTTTCAAAATTACATGACATTTTCTATAACATACAACTGATTGAAAAAAAAAAAACAAAGCAGTCACTCATTGCAGATTTAGTAAACTGATTATTAAATCTACTTAAAGTTGACTGAACAAAACAAGAGGTAGACAAACTAAAATGTAGTATTGGGTTCGTTGGTGGTTGCATTTATCCGGATGCCTTGTGTTTGCTGAAAATGAAACGGCCAAATGTTTGTCAAGTTGTTATGGCTGATCTGGTGGCAATCAAGCAGCGAACCATGACTATGTCCTTGAGGTGTTTTATCTGTGTCCATCTGTCTTGCTAAATGTGGATTTAAAAAGTTGGAGATGGCAACTTCAACCGAGATCATGAACAAACTGCAGTTTGATTAACTGATGTCACTGTTTCATGTCTTATTTTTTATTTTTTTTTTTTGGGTTTGTTTTGGACGGGGGTTGACAGAAGTGACCACACTACGCTCTCCTGGAGCAACAGCTGGTATAATGTCCCACACGTTCTGGACCATCTGTCAGCTGTGTCATCAGGACAGAACAAGATGTACCGCGAGTGTTGATGATTCAAGGCATGTGCTGTCCACGACTGTTCAGGGGGAAAACACAACACCGAAAAATCTTGTTAAGCAAACGTGACTGATGGGAAAAAAAAACAAAAAAAACCCCCCAAAAAAACTGACTTATATCTGTGAAATCACCATAACATTTTTCTCTTTCTTAATTTCTTTTGCTCCGGTCTAGACGGTAGAATCTCTCTGTGGCCACCATAATTTTGCACATTTATGGTGCGTCTCCTCATTTGTCGCTGGTTTGAAATAGTAATAGTTTGACCATTTCTGACACACAACGGTAATAGATTAACCTCGACACGTAAACACACTTTGTCTTAGAAATCCTTTCATCAGCACTGATACTGATTCCAGACCCCATAGAGGAAAAACTGGCTATTACAAACTCCATGTACACTATATACATACTGTAAAGCTCAAACTCTCTTCAAAAGATTTTTTTTTTTTTTTGGATAATTATCATTTTTATAGTTGCAAGTTGTATATCATTACAGGACTCTACTGACTGGAAATCCCAGACATTTTAAAGCCCAAGCATGTAATCAAAAATTTACCAAACATATTCTTAGTTCAAGAAAAAAAACATATCCTTTGATTAAAAAATTAAAACATAAATCAGATGCAATCTGTGATAATGCTTCACATCCACATAAAGAAATAAATTACATTCACTCACTAATAAAAGCCTGGTATGTATACATAAAACTTATAGCAGAGATTTATTTACACTTATCAGTTTCAATTCTATTTGAAGGAATATTTGATTACTTTTAGTAATCATGTAGCTGTCGCCGTCTGTCGTACCTCCCATCATCAAAAACCAGCCAAAGTAACTTTGGACTTCCATCCCAGTTGTCTCTTGCAACAACTGCGTATCGCTTTACGGTATTATATCACACAACAACAAGGATGATTGTAGTTCACTGAGCTACAGTGGACATCAGTCCTAGTTGTCTGTTGAGACAGCTGTGTATCACTATATGGCATCATGTCACTCATTGACAACGATAGGGAGTTCAAACAGCTATTTGGTGTTGCTTTAAACCAAACTGAAAATAACTAATCAACAGACGCATGAATCGTATCATTTATGGAGGGAGGTAACTAAATAAAAGAGGTTTGAAAAGTAAAATTACTCAACCCCCTAATGAACAAACTAAACCGAGAGCATATGGAAACTATACAGGGATGTGTATTGAATATAAAACATGAGAGAGTACCATTAGAAAATGAAGGCTGCCAGATTGTGAGGTTGGAGAAGCAAAAGAGTACAGTACTGGGAATTCTGTCATGGATAATTAGGGACACAATATATACAGCATTATACACTGGTGACCAAAATCAGGCTTAATATGCTGCCTCCCTCAGGACAGCTTTCTATCGTAAAAAAAGAAAGAAGAGAAAGAACGAATAAGCTGCTTCTTTTTTTTTTTTTTTTTTAAACAGTTTTGGATATTAAGTATTTGCAGACAAGACTGTGAATCCTGCTCTTGTGCTTTAAAAGCAAAAAAGGCTTAACAACATTCAGGGCTCTATTGCAGCAGGTTGTTAAAAAGAAAACCCATCTATTAAAGTGTGTGGGGGTGTTGACTGAGGTGACAGTTCTTGATAGGATGCTGGATGAGAAATACCTTCATTAAAGAATATAAATAAATAACTTTCCATCTTTTTAGTATGGAGTGAAGTTCTGAGTTCAGTGAGGAAGGTTTTTGCTCAAAACCCAATAAATGAGACACAGTTTGAACTAGAACTCAAACACATCTTGCAAATTTATTTCACCACCTTCCACCTGTGCTCCACATTAGGAGCCGGCACGTCTCTCCTTGGCACCGCATGTCAGCCAATTTATATCTAAAAATGTAGAGCAGCTGGTCATAGGCAGGAATTTATGATGATAGTCTATCTGGTTATACAATAAGCTATTCTGAAGTGTTCTGCTGCTGCGTCTGCATGAGTCACTGTGAGAGTGGGTAGAGATGATCCCCTTTCAGAAAAAGCACACGCCTGTCAAACCACTATGTTTGATGACATTGCATGATAATTTAGGAATCGCTTTAACAACTTTGGATTCATGACTCCTGTTTGTTCAGCCCACTTCACATATTTCAGTATCCTCTTTGTTCGTGTGCTGTGTGAAGGCAAGAGCACAAAATGAACTGTATACTGTAATTCCTACCTTATGAGCAGGTTCACAATTATGACAATAAAAAACAAAACAGATTTTCCTCAATAAATGTCAAATCACATTTTAAAAAACTGACATGGCTGTGATGACAGGTTTTATAATTGCAGGCAAAATGCAAATCAAAGTCTCACCAGAATGACTTTGATGATATTTATGAGCAACTTACAGTATCTGAGGTCATCTGTAAATGCACTGTTGGCCACTAATGGCTGATATCGACTAGAAGCCAGCAATAGATTTTTCCTCTCAGAAGACATTTTAACTGGCTGCACAGAATCCTCTACCAGAGGAGGAAATACCCTGGACATTCCTGGCAACCACAGAGCACTCCCACATCTTTCCCTGCTTCTCCTACAAGCATACGCTCGTATTATTATATGATATTTATCTTTAAAAACAAAAAAGGGCGAGGGGGGGGGGGGGGGGGGGGGGGGGTTTGTCTTAATTTTTGGAACGCTTCAGTCTCAACTTGACATCTTGACTCAGAAAAAGTGTTTCCTTCATGACTGATCTACGTTCTTCTGCATCTGTTGTTCATCTATCCTAAAAAACGTCTGATGCTGACATGATGCTGAGCGCCCGGTTGCCCACACAAATAGTATGGAAAAAAACAAATAGTTTTTTTTGTTTTTTGGTTCCTTTATGCACCTTTCAGTCTGGGAGCTACCAAACAAATTGCATCTTATCATATCTTATGTCTGGTCACTAAAATGATATCCTTCCTGATGGAGAGCTGTGCTGATGGTGTATTTCTTCGAGAGCAGGCTCAAACTAGGCACCATTTTAAACAGAAGCGATTTAAATCCACATTAGCGTTCCAGTTCCCCGTCAGATCTCCGTCCACATTCCACCACAGTAAACTCATCTCACAGGGCCGTCCATACAAACCACCAGACAAGTACAAAGGTGGGAATAAACATTTTTAAAATAGAAAACTTACTAAATTACATCTGTGATTTATCTGCATGAAAAGATAAATTGTAGTGTGAGAAAAAGGCTTTAAACCACCAATAGTGTTTGTTTATCTGTCATTCTGAAGTCATTATCACTGTTTTGACAAAGTGCACATATACTGACGCACAGCAAATGTATATAGTTCATATTCAAGGTGTATGGTGAGACATAACTAAAAAAAGTTGTCACAGTATTCCTGAAGGAACTTTAAAAGCAATGATGCAGCAAAGGCAATAACTTAAGGGTGGAAAGCCCAGCACTTTTTCAGACTGTACCTGAAGACAAACCGTTCAGGCAGAAATAAAAGGAACTGATGTCAGTGACGTTGTTCTTACCTCCAAAGATAAAGCCTCTGCGGGAATGTTATAAGCATTCCCTTCAGCTCAGGTGTTAATCAAGCTGAGCAAGTTACATGTCCATTTCAAAAATATCTACATGGGGATATTAAAAAAACAAATATAATAATTAAAGGGGACATAAATGTAATTTTTGTTCTCTTGTCAATTTTCCAGTGACTGACAAGCAGCAGATCCCTGCAAGACATGAATTCTTGTTAATCGTCTGCAGCCAGAGCACGAGCAGAAAATTCGGTCTCCGTCTGACGGTGACAGTGCCGTATCCAGCAGCACGCCCAACATAAAAGCTATAAGAGTAAAAGCCGACATCGTATATTCACATCAAACTCCACAAAACTCAATAAAACTGACTTTCACGCACAGTTAAAATTTACCCATCCTTCCAGAAGGGCACACATATTTTTATTGCACTGTTTTATTGCCCCCCGTCCGAATAAAGATCCTGTTACACCCAACTTTCTTTAGAAGTTGGGTGTCACTTTGGGCCACGCGTCTAACAACGAGCATGAGTGCAAAGGCGCAGCCACCACAGATAATGGAGAACGCTAATAATGGCCAGCAGAAATCAATATAACAGCGCTTTACTGATGGCTCGGTGGGAGTCGTGAAGAGATGCTAGAGATTCCCTTCACCATTGAAGCCTTCCTCAGGTCAGCTCACTTACGTGATCGATGGCGAAAAGGGGGCGGCGAACATAATGACCACCTCACTTCCCCTTCAACCAAAGTTATCTATCCCGTCTTTTTCAAAGCCGACAGCAGGGGCTTGCCAAGGGTAAACTGCCGGCTTAGTATGTTGTCTCCGAATCTGCCTGCCCGCCGTTTGTAACATGCAAATTGCTTTCATTTACAGTTTGGGAGAGTGTTAGAGTTAAGTTAAAGAAAAACCTTTAAAAAAAAAAAAATGTAACCATAGATGCACTCAGCTTAGATGCAAGTAATAGATTGAGAACAGTGCTAATTAAAATCTGGTACAAAGAATCACAGGTACATGTGGCTGAGGTTAACCAGTTTTACTGATAAAAGCTTAAATACTTAATTTAACTTGAAATTATAAAAGGTTTTTCATGCAGAACTATCATACGAAGTAGTTTACAGAAAAAAAGAAAAACTTAGGATATGCCATCCATTTTATATCTCTTCAGATATTATTCATCAGACTCTGCAGATTCACAATTTCAAACTTCTTCCAAACCTGATACCATTACAGGAAAAAACATAAATAAGGCACCAGGATCAGATGATTCCATGTCATTTTTATAAACAGACTCCAAATTCTTCTTTGCTTCTCTAAAAGCCCAGCGCAGGAAGTTATGTAATGCGGCCCTGCAACGTCCTGTTTTGAGTTGGCAGATGGCGAGTTGTTGGTAGCTATGGCTATTCAGCATTGCCGATATTTTACAGTGGTTTCTCTTTATGCAAGGCTGTGGTTTCCACGGCCTTCCTTCACCTAAAGAACATATCCAGGATCACAGGACTAATGTCTCAGCAGGACCTTGAAAAACTCATCCGTGTGTTTATCTTCAGTTGAATTAATTACTGCAACAGCGTCTTCACAGCTCTAAAAAGTCAATCAGACGGCTACAGCTGATCCAGAATTCTGCTGCTGAGTTCTCACTAGAACTAAGAAAATGGACCACATCACTCCAGTTCTGAGGTCCTTACACTGGCTCCCTGTACCTCAGACAATAGAATTTAAAATACTTCTGTTAGTTTATTAATTTACTGAATGGTTTAGGACCAAAATACATCAGAAACTTGATGTTGCCATATCAACCATCCAGACCTCTCGGGTCTTCTGGTTCAGGTCTGCTCTGTGTCCCCCCCAGAAAACTGCAGGAATGCTGAAACCTTCTGTTCCTTTAAATAAAGATTAAAAACTCGTTTGTTTACAGCTGCCTTTGACTGAATTATTTAAATTATTCTTAATTTCAATACCACATTTTAATTTTAGGTTAAGTCTAACTTTTCATCATTATGATGGCTATTATTATGCCTTTCCACTGTAACTTTTTTTTCTTTTTACTTTTTATGTTTTCATGATATAAAACACCTTGAATTGCCTTGCTGCTATACAAATAAACATCCCTTGCCTTGCCTAAATCCCACACTATAACAACTATTGGCTTTAGCATTACCTCAGAATAATAATCAACGACATCACACAAAAACGTTGTGACCCTGTGACTCTGTAACAGTCTGAGTTGATTCAGTTTGCTCAGACTATTGAAAAGCAATTCTGTCTGTTCCCTTGTTAACATTTACTGTGACAATGCAGGACAAAAGTGATGGTGCTAAATCCTGAGTTTTTCACAAGAAAATTCTGCAGCTTCTGACACTGTGACATTATTGAGTCCCAGATAATCACAGTGATTGGAGCGTCCAGCAGTCTGGGTTTGGTCGTCTGCCTTTTATCAGTGCAGTTTAGATCGCTTTCTGTCTCCCAGACAGGAGAAACATTGAAGAAGTGTTTTAACTGGGGACTATTGTAGCAAAAGAGTGGTGCTGCTCTTTACAGAGGAGATATTTCTTGTCTCCAGGACAGGGAAATGTCTTATTTCATAACCCTATGGCGATAGGAAAAAGAGGGGGATTTTGTCATTGGAAGACTTGGTTTGTTCCAAACTCAAGTCTCCAGGCTGGTCAGAGAGAAACACGCTCAGGTTATGAAGGTGACAATGCATAAATAATGCTTGGACTGTGCCCTGATGATGAGATTGTGATAAACTAGATGACAATAGTCATGCAAAACTTACAGTGCCATGGTTATTGCCCTCACCACTACCTAAAGGGTTAAGAGTGGAGGGATTTTATCTTCTAAATATTCAGCACTAGGTCATCCAAAATGTTGTGTTTTAAGGTCAGGCTTTAAAAAGGCCTGATGCGTGACAGTGTGTGGGGTTTAGGCAAAACCATGCAGGCTGGGAAAACTGTCTCATCCCTATGCAAATATGGCAGAGCTTAAATGAGCTCTTCTCTGCAGACGACTGCATTATAGTATGCCAAGAACCCAACGGGGATTTTCTAACAACAAACTAAAACCTGAAATTCCATGTCCAGTCTCTACAACTTCATGACGCACATGTTAACCCTTGGTTCTCATCATGTATGCCACACGCTGCAGATTACAGCCACAGAAATAGCAAGCCCTTTTGTAAAATCTTGGCGGGGTGTATAGAAAGAGCAGGGCAGGGTTAATGGCATGCTTTTTTTTAAGTGCTCTCCATCTTAGACTTTGACCCTGTACATTCTCAGGGGTGACAGGTCATTCTCAAAAGCTCGGGCTACTCACATTGAATTTGATGATGTCATATATCAAATAGCGGGGGACAGGCTGACCATTCACCTTGTCGATGATCATCTCCTGCAGGGATAAAGCAAAGGTTAGGGTAAGAAAAAGATCTATACAAGAAAATGATACAGTTGAGTAGAAAAGACAAAGAAAGTAAAGAAACATCACTGTATGACTAAAGCAGTGTCTCAAGCAAACTCTGCAGGATGGGACGCTGGAGTTTTGAGCACTCTCGAGATGATGTTTGTTCAGAGAGTGAGATGCCTGCGGCAATGGAAAGGATAGCAGGGTAAGAGGGGAGTTGGGTTGTTAGTGCACGTGTTTGCATGTGTGTGTGTGTATGAGGTAGGCTCTGGTGAAGGAGGACATAATGCAGAAATAGCGCTTCACATCTATTATGCAAGGTTCTACAGTTGAGGTCAGGTGCAGCTGTGGTGCAGGACACTCAGACAGACGATTAGTCTTAAGTAAAGTGCTACACAACCTGGTGACGAGGCTTCAGCTAAGACAAAAACGGGACCGTCTCCACTCTCGAACTGGTCAAAGTAATACAAAACAGATGGCTACTATTGTTTAGAAAGAATGTGAATAATTCAATTGATACTAGGTGTAAAGTATAGTATCAAACATATCAGAAAGGCGAAGTGCAAAGCCGATATTCGATAATAAAACTGTGGCCTACATTAGGGCAGGTAATTAGCAAGTAAGCCAAGACAAAGACAAATTAAACTAATTATTAGGTATTTGCACCACAATCCAATTGAAGATGATCAGGTATTTATTAGGGCGGCAAGATATCCGAAAAATAAGTGAATCGTGATAATTGAAAACGGTGAAGAGCGTATTATTTGCAACACCCGGTATAAACCTATTCTTCAGTATATGCAGCTAATGTTTTCAACTGTGTCAACATGGGTCCTTGTGGGCTAAAATTGTAAAAGCATACAAAGAAATCTACCGTTACGGTTCTTACGGCCAAAGAGACTATCACAAAAAAACAAAGCAAAACGGAGCAGTTCAGAAGACGCATGGAAGAACACACTTTGTTTTGATCCATGCTGCAGTGAACATGGTGTGTGTGCCAAATATATTACAAACATTTAGAGTGTGAATGCATGGCACTTTAAACGATGGACTAGTGTTTATTTTTGTTGTTTACCATATTGCAATTTTATTTATTTATTTTTTTTTTTTTTGCAAAATTGATATTGCACATATAAATCTTGCAGTAATGACAAATTTCCCCTACACTGTGCAGCCCTGCCCTGCACACCATTATGATGCCTCGTCTGTCATTTTTGGTCCATACCAGGCCGGAAAATGTTTCTGGGGAAGCTGTAGAGACTGATGTCAGACGGTTTATTCTTTTACCTGCCAAAAGTCTTTTGTAAATCCCTGCCACATCAGGTTGTGAGTTTAGAGTCTCAGTGGTGTTGTTATAAGATGTAACGTGGAGTTCAGGTAAGATGACCAAGACCATGGCCATCAAATGTCACTAAGAAAAAATAAATGACGCAACTATTTCCCAATTTCTCTGGGGATAACTTCTTCTTCATGACTATATGGTAGATATTTAGCTTTATTTTACAAAATGGCAGGGAAAGGGGGAAATGTCTAGAATGGCAAGCAATTGGAGTCCTTTTTCAAGCTACAAAATGTAATGTGTTATTTTTCACAACAAAAGGCTTTTGGTTTTAAACAAACATCAATATGGTGGAAAATTCCAGAGTGCTGTTTATCTAAGATGACAAGAGTGCAGCCGCATCTTAATTACCTTTAGTACTGCATTATGATGCAGAGTCATGAGCAGAAATGAGTCCAGTTTGTATCTCTTCTAGCTAATATAATTTTACTTCCCATGTCTCAGGACAAACGGACCATGTAGATAAACTAAGCTTCCAAAGCCAGACTGACCGAGAGAGGAAAAAAAGGCAGTGAACGAGAGGCATGACTGCACTGAGAGTGACGGGAGACAAGAAATGATGCAACTGCAGAAGCCTCCCATCGATGTGCATGAGATGCCTTAACCCATTACACAGACAGAATGTGACCTAGGAATTCAATCTACATTGTGCATTCTTCCAAAAGTTAAACAGAAGTTATAAAAGCCAGTTCAACGTTATTAGGTTTGTTAAAAATTACAACGAGATGTCATGAAAACAAAAGACCAGTAGCTTTGGGAATAAGATGAAACATATCAGACAACATCATGATGCATCTACAGGCTTCACTATTAAAAGCTAAACACAGGTTTTATGAACTGACAGCCAGAAGCATCAACAGCTGAATAAATAAAGTCACAACAAACCTTGTGGCAACGTAAATACACATCACCACTGCTCCTTCCTAGGAACAGCAACAAGCTGCAATTAGACGCCCTGCCTGAGCGTGGAAGCTCACTTCATCACATTAGTCAGGATGTGTTACATGGAATTACATAGCCGTTTGCAGAAATTGCCAAACTTCGACAAAGCAGAGTAAAACAAAAGAATGACGGGCAAATTATCCGTTAATTTCAGTACAAGAATACCAAACACAAACATTGCTTGAAATTTATGATCAAACCTCTAACTACATGAACACGCAGCAATTTTCTCCCCGAGGTTTCGTCTGGAAGGGAGTGTGAAATTACTCACGTCTGTGCACCTGCTGCTGCGGCGAGCAGGGACCTGAGTGACCTATACAGCGCAAACATGCCCATGAAAGCCTGAGCCTGTTATTACAGCAAGAGCATAAGTCATCAACCCCTGCGCACAGCTTAGAGTTACAGCGAAACACGTTCAAGAAAATGATGAACAA
>CM026209.1:15966292-15969063 GCA_014839995.1 Xenentodon cancila | reverse complement strand
CGAAACACGTTCAAGAAAATGATGAACAATTATGTCATTTTTCTTCCACTTCATAGTACATTAGGATGCAGCTCAGCTTGGAACAGGAAGCAGGAGTTTTGTTTTCCACTACAAATAAGTACCACCTCCATGTAGGCAACCTTCAACTTCCAACATCTTGACAACAAACTACGGAAGAAATGCTATAATTGACTGTTGGCATGCGGTTTTTCACCAGAGCGAAGAGAAAAATGTCTAAGCAATGGATGGTCATGAAATAACCGCTGGTGACTTTGTCTTTCTTTTAAAAATGGTGCTATTTTTATTAGGTCAGAGCCGATTTTCTGTCCAAATCGGCAATCCACTGGATCAGAGCTGGAAATGAACTTGTTTTGCCCATCTGGAGCCAGGAAGAAGGTACATGTGAAAAATCAGATTCAAGTACAATTGTTTAGCTAAATTAGATGTTTTACTGCATTTAATTAAATTAATGACTACAAAAAAAACAAAGCACACACCACACACCAACGTGTCAGGGGACTCGATGTTTTCATGCGCTCGACTCATTTAAAAATGTAAAATCCTATGTGTTGTGTTTTCGGCTCAACCTGCAACTAAACACCATGATGTGTTTTATATATTTACAAAACTAAAAAAGGACAAAAACACAAGACTGTTTTTACTCTTCATTCACAGTGCAAAAAAAAATGTGATGCGTCACTGCGTTGCCATGGTAACCTCAGCCTCGACTTATCATATCTCACGTAAAATGTCTGGGCGAAGCAAACGCGCTCGGGATGCCTTCTCTGTTGTTATACGTTAAGAATTGTTCACTTATTATTTATTTTACTAAGTGTTTTACAAGTCCGCTGCAGTGGCTGGTAAGTTGAGCACCAAAAAACCCCACGTTTGGCAGCTAGTGGGAACTAACTTCCAATCCTGCACTGGAAATGAAGGATTTTCATTGAAAACACAGTTCAACTGAAAGTAAATGGAAAAAGAATAACTCACCCCATCCAGAAGAGTGTTTGATAAGTGGACGCGTGGATCTTTCCGGAAGGGAAACTCCAAGTTTGCTATCTGGAAGATGGTGTTGTCCCTGTCGATCATGTACACTTCATTCTTGCCATTGATCAGCATCATGTACCTGTGGAGGAAAAGGTGGGACTATTATGCAGCAGACTAACGAGCAAACAAGATGAACTGAAGTAGGAATTCATTTGTGGCACTCATGTTAGATACGGTTTTGCTTGACGCGGCTTCACGTAACATGTTCCCTTTAATAATCTGACATTTCTGCTTAGAGATAACCCGAACAGAGTTACTGAATTCATTTGCTCGGTAAAACAAACATAAAAGCACTGAAAAAGATACATTAACAAAAAAAGATGTTAAGAACTGTAGAATTATCAAACAAAAACAGCTACGTATTTTTACATTTGGCTCCGTTTCAAGTAGAGCAATTTTTTTTTTCCTGCACTAACAAATCTCCAGGACTATGTAAGCACCAATTAAGAGTACAAAAAAACCACAAAACCCGCCTGGGCTGTTTGCCTCCTCAGTCCAGGCAAGCTCAGCTGAGACACAACAATCTCAGCCTCTGCATTAAATGCATAGACGCCCTAGCTCTATTCTTACACAGTAAGGAGTGTAATCTTTTTTTTTATTCATCAAACAACAATAATCAAAGCAGTTTTGAATGCAGAATATGTAGTGGAAAGAAAATGGCAATTAACATTAACATTTACATGGGTAATAGAGCTACATCAAAATAAATTGGGATGTCATGCCTCTAACATGAATCATCAATGTCATTCCACTTAAGTGATAAAGCGGAACCCTACAGATGAACCAAAGTCATTTTTACTTTGTATTTGTAAACAGCGTGTATAAAAAGGACTATTTGTCCAGACATTTCCTGCAGTTCACACCAGACTTGCTATTCATAATTCGCAATATTGAACAACTGCGGCTCACACAACTCACAGATCAGCAAACGCCAGTCAGCAGACGTAAAAGGAGCTCATGGTCTCTGGTTCTAACACTTGCTTATTTTGTCATCATTGTCCACTTCTGTGCGAGCAAGGTTACTTCCTCCGTTTCTCTGCCAGGATCCTGTCCACACTATCAGTGAAACCGAATGACGTGACACGACTATGGTGAGAGCTTAACTTAACATCTTCACTGACCATTGTGGTTTGAATTAGGATTTCAAGATGCCATCATGTACATGCTTCAACAAACCTACTCTCATACAGAAAACACAGACAACACTGAGGAACGTCTTTGATCTTTCCAGTGTGTTTAACAGGATTCCATCTACACTGCAATGTGAGAAACGCCCGAGAATACAGGAGGAAGCCTTCACAGCTGCCTGGATTATTGACTATCTGACAGACCACAGTTCATGAGATTGAAGGCTTGTGTGTCTGAGCAGGTGGTTAGCAGCACAGACGCGCTGCTGAGAGCCGCGCCATAACAGTTTTTCCACTCTGTACACTTCAGACTTCTGTCATTACCAGAAATATTCAGTGACTCTTGCTTTTGAGGGGCGTGTCAGTGACACACAAGTACAGAGAACGGCATTGACCACTTTGTGGACTGGTGTGGAAACCATCGCCTCATCTGTAAATTAGAAAAATAAGATGACTGTAGATTTTAGGAGGACCTGAAACAATACTATTTGCATCTTGGGAAGAGCGGTAGTGGAAGACTACAGATAACTGGGACTTCTGTTCAACAGAGCAGCGTGGAAATGCAACACATGCTGTGTGAAAGAAGACAGAACCGGC
>CM026209.1:15936292-15961292 GCA_014839995.1 Xenentodon cancila | reverse complement strand
TGTAATCGAAGCAAGCCTCTCATAAACATACTTCAATGTGCTCATTTAAGTAACAGTTCTTAACATTAGCCTCTAATAGCTGAAATACAACACAGAGGAAAGGACTGACAGGAGACTGGGTTTAATTAAGCCTATATGTGACACAGGAATTACACCGTGATTGTGAATTAGTAGCAGCTGTTACGTTTCTCCTATATTCTCATCTTTGTTGCAAAGGCAAGAAAGTGTCCCTCATAGGGTGGAAACATGCTCCATAGTTTATCAAGAGTAATCTTTGTCAAAAACTTTAAAAAAAATTATCTTTTTTTAAATACCAAAGAAACGCCACCTTTGAGGCTTTAGATTTCCTTAAATTTCTCTATAAAGTCCCTTGAAACCTTTGTTTTGATGATAAACTGGATCGCTGAGTCAGAATAAAAATTCTATTTAAAAAAAGTATACAATTGGCAATCTGGTGTCAAGTCACACATGGTTTAAACTCAATTATATTTTGCAGACCGTTTGCTACTCAATGCCCAAAAGCACTCAAAGTACAATTAGGTGAAGTCATAATGAGCTACTAAAGCTCCACTGTAATTTGAAAGGTAAAGCTTCAAGGCAACTAAAACACAAATGAGTCATATTTTAACCTTTACATGAGAAATTCTGGGCAAAGTTTTGATGGCGTAAAAAACTCACTATTAATACACATTGGAAAGACTGCACACCTTTCAAGATGAGAGACTGATACAGAGTTCCCCAAAGACACGGCGACACATTTCGCATTCCTGCTGTGACTCTCCACCGTCGTAACACAAGGATTAGATGTAATAAATATGCCATTCATACCAGCTGGCATGAAGAGGACAGACTTAAAAAAGATGCCAAAAATGAGTGCGAGGAGCTTGACAGCAGCCGAGAATGATAGAAATGTTCCTTCGATTGGTGTTCTCATGAAGAATATCGTTTTGACGACTCTATTGATCTACACCCACTAAGATGACAGATTCTTGAAAAAAAAAAAAAAAAAAAAAAAAAAAAAAATCAGAACATTTTGGCATGAATACTGTATACTGGCATGATAATGCCTCCTTTATTATCATCTCTGTTTCACTCGGTGCAAGATAAAAGATCCAGATGGCAGAGCTGAACACGAGGGTCAGTTCTCAAAATATTTAGGAATGGCACTATTTTACAAGTAGAGCATTATTTCTTGTGTGTGTTCAATATATATTTGAGGCTCATGTGTGTTAAATTACTGTCCAGTTCTGAGTAAACTGATTCCATTATGTAGCCGACGGTCGCAGTTTAACAAAATGGTAAGAATGTAAAGTTCCATCCATCCATCCATCCATGACCAGGTCGCGGGGACAGGAGACTCTTCCTCCAGCTCTTCCGGGGGACCCCGAAAGACATAGTCCCTCCAGCATGTCCTGGGTCTTCCCTGGGGTCTCCTCCCGATGGGACATGCCTGGAACATCTCTCTAAGGGATGCCCCACCTCAGCTGACTCCTCTCAATGTGAGGGTAAAGTCCTACGGTTTTTTTTCTTGACATATCCAGGAACAAATGAAGCAGAAAACACCTTCTTTGGAGTTAGTAATAACTTTGCAGGAAAAAGGAATATAAAACTAGACTCAGACGTATCCTGGTTGAGGAAAGTGATCGTCATGACCCCCTCCTCTATTAAAAGAATACATGCAAGGGCTTAGTGTGGTGAGTTAAGCTTGTAGCCATGACAATATCAAGCAAAGACCACAATAGCCTTGAGATATAAAAGTAGGATTGTCCAATAGTCACATATGAACTGCAGGAAAAAGTACATGTGGGAGGTTAAGGAAAGAATTGTGAGTGGGCCCGATAAAGCTCCACTTACATTTCCAGGGTGGGAGCGGACAAACGATGAAAGCATTAAAACGATGCAGAGGCAGTGAGGACCAAGTTGGATGAGTGAGGAAACAGGAAATGTCTGGATAGCTCAGCTAAGCCAAATAATGATTCTCACAGACAGGAAAATCTTCTCTAAAGGAATAATAGCATTCATCTCAGTAAAAGACTGATGGCTAAAAAGATCAGACACAAATTCAGAGTGTCACAACTGTGCAGATCTGTCAACCAGTGTGGACACAGCAAGTCTGTGCAGAGCAGAAGTGCTTGTCTTGTTGTCTAATTGGCCAGTTAGCCACAGCTAACACTGTCAAGTGTGTTCAGAAGAAAAAAAGGAGAGACCATTAGTTCACTTCTACTGCCCAGTGGACTTCGTCTTCATTACAGTTCCACCTGATTCATCTCTTCCTCTCCTCTCTAAAGTTATATTCACAGCAGACACTGTATTCCGCTCTTCAGACAAATCGAAAAATCATTAAATATAATGTGCTCCTATATGGACACAAGTGTAGGCCCCTCACCGCCTCCTCCTCAACTCTTTCCTGTTCTCTGATGGGTGCCGACTCTCAGGATTTATCCCCAACCCCTGAGCCACGTTCCCCAAGCTCTTTAGCCCTAATGAGGTGCAGACGGCCGTTGTCTCGGCTCTCAAAGCCCAGTCCTGCGGCATGACTGACAGCAGCCGAGCTCCAAGGGAGGGCTTAGACTCGATCCAGCGGCTTTGCACATCATTAGGGGTACATCAAGGGGAAAGGCGCCTTTTTTTTGTTAAGCAGAGAAACAAGAAGAAAAAAAAATAATTTTAGGTACCTGATTTAAAAATTAAGTCCACTAAAATTAAAAGGAAAAGGTGCTAATGCAAAGCAATATTAATATTGGCACATGGCAGATCTTAATTTGGCAAATGGTCTACCCAACATACAAACTATACAGATTGAGTGAAATAAATACGTAAAAACATTCATAATAGTTGTGTCAAAAGTGTTTGCACTAAATTGAAACAAAATCCTCCTGTGCAAAAGAGAAAGTCCTTGCGCCAAAGTCAGGATGGCACAAATCTAAGATGCAACTTATTTTAACAAAAAAATTCCATGACGGAAAAACGATGGTGAGTGGAGAAATATCCTCCAATAACCATCTTCCAAAACCTTGTTGATCCAATTCTGCTCCGATTTGGTTGTTTAGAATCATGACTCCTGAACACATCTGTAAGAGCCATCACCTCAATCTGCCTCCTACACCCCGTTGTGATTGGCTCGGTATGTTCTATACCAGTGAAATAGACTGTACGTGGAAGGGGTACCGGACCCATTTTCATCAAGTAAATGGGCAGAACTGGCCATGCAAGGAAAATGTAGTTGTAGTATGTTTAATTTTCCAAAAAAAATGGCCAGAAGGGCAAACTTAAAAGACAGTAGAGGGGTACTTTTATTCCATTTATTTATTTTAAATCAGCCCTAGCTTCACATATTATTGTAATTTAGATATAAAAGTAGAGATTTGGCCAGATTGAATAGGTTACATGTACTTTTAAAAAAAAAGGGGAGAAAAAAAAATATCACAAAAACTATCTATCCAAACATTAAAAAAAATCTTCTCTAGCTGACATTTGTCAAGAAACAAAAAGATAAAATGTCATTGAAAAGAAAAGGTAAGGGATGTTATGTGCTTGACAAAGCTCAAGTAACCTACATTACGTCGCTACATCTTACCTCAGAGAGGATCTTTGGTCTTCAATACTACAAAACAGGGCATGAATTCACAAAAATGTTACCCATGATATCTTCTGGCTTTTGTCATCACATTCTGTAGCTCGGCTTGACTCTACTCAATTTTAGAGGGGATCCTCTAGTTTTCCAAGCGAGTGGAGCAAAAAGGACTAATGCGAAATGAAACCACTACAGACCCGCTGGTAGCCATGTGGAATTCTTAAATACACAGTACACAAATCCGCAGCCACAGTGCAAGACATATGGCATGGGCCATGAATTACAAATCTGGAGGCACATTTATAAACCAGGAGCAGCCAATGAGTTCAGATATGGCTCTTTCTTTTTCCACAAACTGAAGCAAACAGGCATCATGGTCATGGTCAGGGGCACACAGGGCACTTACGATTCAGGACATGCACACATACGTTTCCTGTCCTGTCTGTGTCACTGCACAGTCACGCAGGCTCTGCTGCAACAACGAGCAGCTGATCCCGACGCAGTTCAAGGTGGCAGAGTTTACAGCAGAAGGTGAAGAAGAGAAGAGTCGAGTGCCGCGCAATGGCCCAACGGTATAAACATGTTTAGACTTTTGCAAGAAACAAATTGAGTGAAAACAACTGAAAGACAGTTTTTGTTTATGATATTGCATTATCTAATCTAATTACAAGTTAACCCTGTAAAATACATAAGTGGTGTGATAATCAAGCAATAAACTGCAAACATCCTGCTTATATATTCATCATCATTATAATATATATATATATATATATATATATATATATATATATATATATATATATATATATATATATATATATATATATATATATATATATATATATATATATATATATATATATATATATATATATATATTTATATTTATTTATCTTTTAAATATTTATATATTTTCTTTTTATTAATTTTTTTTTGTACCCCAAAGAAAGCATGCATAATTCATTTTTCATTTTAAATTAGTGGCTACAGTTGTGACGGGGTTGAAGAAAGGATTTCGAAGAGAGTATCTAGAAGCTAAAGCTTTTTGCCAGTCCTCTTTAGCTTATCAAGCCCAATGCGTGTAGAGTTGCATGTTTAAATTCCCATGGACATAATTGGACCCTCTCCCTTCTCCACCTCCTCCACCTCCTCTTCCTCTCTGAGGTACAAACCAATTTAGTGCTGGCAGAAACCACTACAACAAGGCAATTACAAAACCAAGTCATGCCCCCCCCCCCCCCCCTCACCAAATCTAGTGATTTTACTGTTCTTCTGTCTTTCAGAAGCCACCCTCTTGGCAGATGACAGGCAGAGGTATGTTTTTTTTTGGTTGTTTTCCCTTTTTTCCCCTACAGCTTGAGGTATGGTAGGTATGTGCATCAAGGAGAACTGCTGTGTTGCCACTGAGCAAAACTTACTGAGCAACAGAGAGCAAATGAGGTCGCTGCAATCTAACATTTTTGTTCTGAAATTTGTTTGCTAAATTGTACAGTTATACAAAGAAAAGAAAGAAAAAGAAATACTTATGTATTTAAAAAAAAAAAGAACAATGATCAGAAGATACACCGTTTTCATTTTCAACAAAAAGGAATCGTGAGGGACTCAAGGGAAAATGTAATACTTGAAGAGGAACCCTGACATTATGCAGGAAAAATCATTTCCCCCACCACCTTCATGAGACACATTTCCTATTAAAAATCCATTTCAGGTCTTCAAGTGCCATAGGACAGAAAGGAGAACATTTAATAAGAAATGATCTGTGTAGTCCATGCAGTACATGATAAGAATGACAAATTATGATCACACTGCTCCTCTGCCAACAGTAAATCTCAGCAGACCTGCAGACAAATCATAATTTATCAATGTTGTGATAAATTGCAAGTCCTCTGTGTTATAGAATTCTCCTTAGGGTTTGCCAGTGTCTCACCCCACACAACCGACTGCATATCCTCTTTAACCACAGGGAGAACTCTCCTCTGTGGTCTTTATCTTTTTGTCCTTCCTGGAAGCTCAGTCTCCAGCATATTTCTATTATTAGCCATTTCTTGTGTCCAAGCCATCGACAGTAGCGTATTCTCCGCAGACACCCGGCCGATTAAAAATGCACGTGGCGGTCGTTGTTAAGCCGGGTCACGCCCAATCCGGGTTGGAAATCTGTTTTGTGTTGGACATATTGAGGCTTTGGACCATTTAGTGGCTCCTCCCCATGTTAAAGACACTTTCACCAAACACACCTGATCCTCGAGGAGATTTCAGACTTAAAAGATTAAAAGTAGAATCAATAAAATAGTAATCAATACTGTTAATTAATCCATTGGTAACTTGAACTGAATGGCTGATTTCTCCTTATCTTGATGTTAACAGTTATCAAGCCCTAACCCTATTAAATTTTCAAATCCTCTTTGTCAAACGTATCTCCTGCCACCATCAATTCTTTTGTGAAAATTAAATTTCACGCAAAGTTGAACTTACTTGAAAGAACTGAGCTCCAAGCAAGGAACAAATTAGGCAATTTATTGTAAAGAACCATCAGCAAAGCAGAATCTGTGCAAGCTCTTTTTAAATGAAACGTTTCTTCTTAAAAAAAAAAAAGTCTACAAATCAGAGCAGATCTTTATTTTTTGGCATGCACACAAAAACAAGGCCTAACATTTGTGAATCTATACATTACAACTACCTCTCGTTTCAATTTCTTATTTCTCCTAAGACATACTGCAAACTGTGCGTCTATTTCCAGAAATGTCAGCTTAAAATAGACGGAAAACAGCATCACAAGCATGATATTGAAACCATAGCGACAGAACGAAACAAAACAAAGAGAATCCTCCCAGTTTAACATCTTACCCAATCGATTTTTCTCCTTTCTTTTTTTTTTTTAGCCACGAAAAATATGCTACGCTTCAGGTGAGGAGCGTGTGTTCTAGTGTCAACAAACTTCAGGAGCTTGCAGGTGATCTACAGGAGTCAGGAAACATATTCCTTCTTAACAAGAAAGGATTCACTTCAGCTCCAGAAATATAGTGTTTCTTATACACGTTTAATTTCCCTGTGGATGAATTATTCATCAGCCCATCTCCAACAATAAACAGCCCATTTTACATTATAGAACTCCTCTTTTCTATGATGACACAGGCAGCGAGCCACTTACACTTAGGGTTAATAATAGACTTTCACCCTGCTAGGGAAAAAGCAAGAAGAAATCATGTGGTGACACCAAACTCGACATAACTCTGGTCTGTGGTGGTGGCGGTGTCGTAGAACTCATCCATTCACCAAAAGGCAAAGGCAAAAAGTAGAAGTTTAGGTGTTAAAATATGTCCATATATAATAATGTACAAATGTAAGGTTTCTTTTTTACCCAGCAACGCATACCAAGATCCATCTACTCTCCAAGGGCGTGGTCCGGTGTAACCACGTTACTCTGGTGCTTAACTGGAGTCCCTTCAAATGAAGTTTTTTTTAAACAGACTTTTGCTATATTTGTTTAACTCTATTACACATTTTATTGATGATGGTTTGATTATTTTCCAAACAACGTTGCTCACCGTGCCCTCTTGACAAGATGAGGTACTGCAAGTCTCTTGGGTCAAACTTCATCAAAGCCGATTACATAATTTTGTATCTTTAAATGCAAGTAAAAAATACAGCTCATCATATTGGCAGTATGTCGCTCCCCTCAGTGATGAGTCATTCCCAGCGTAACAACTGAATAAATCACATATAGCATCACTGCCCTCCAAAACATCAGAAATCTGTTGGAAAACAGGCTGCAGCACAAAAGTTAGGAGGCAGCAGAGGAAGACCACGATGTCACTTCTAAAATTTAAGAGCAGAACTTGCACCATGATTTAAAAAAAAAAAACAAAAAACAAATTTAGATAAAACTTGCTTATTACATGAGGATCTTGGATAGGAGCCAAATCTGTTCTCACCCAGTCTCACTCTTACAGGAAATTGAAGCACAGATATGTAAAAATTCTGAAATTGACTGCAGTCATTAAATATTCATCAGCACACTGCACATTTGCAGCAGCCAGAGAGACGGTGCTTCAGAGCAGACTACCAGAATACTAAAACTCCCCTCGCCCATCACAGCAGTAGCTTAGAGCGCCAGGGACAGAAAACAAAAGAAGAACAAATTCACAGAGAAACGTGACGGGAAAGAATAAGCGCCCCTGCTCCATTTGTCATTCCTCGTGAACAAGACACTGGATGCAGTCATCCACCTCAATCTGAGCATGTTGATCAGTGAAAATAATTTACAATTCCACAGTGCATCTCTTTACAGCTGTACAATGCAGACTCTATTTGACTGTCTCAAAACTGTAATTAAAACCTAATGAGAAACCAAAGACGTGTTTGCGTACCTTTTAGTCTTATTCGAACATGAAAGGCTTTCAAAGACTAAATCACATCTTAAAGTCCCTAATGTAGCACATTATACTAATGGAGCACTCAGGTCTCCAGGGAGTGGGCCTCCGTGTGGTTCCTGAGGTTTTTCAAATGTAGCTACCAGGTTCTGAGGATCTTTCTCCCAATTTTTGATTCTGGAGTAAGAACTGTCATGACTAGGTGTAAAATGTTTCATCTTGAGAAAGCTCATAGTCGGTACTGGCTCAGGTGATCCCGGACTAACTCCGGAGGTTACGCTACTAATATCGCATAGTGAAAGATTTAACGCCATGACAATAAATGGTAGTCTCCTATTTTTTAAGTGATATGAATTCAGACTTAAGCCGCATCAGATGTAGGGCTGCAACTATCGACTAATCTGATACTCGATTAGTCATTGACTATTGAAATGATTAAGAATCTTGTGGTTATTAAATGGCTCTTATTTGTTTTCAGCTTTAAAATTTTGCATGAGGTTGTTTAAATTATGTGAAAATTAAAAAAAAAGAAATAAATAAAATAAAGATGGGCACTTCATTCAAAAATACTTCTTTTGATGAACTTTGCTGCCAGTTGCCGTGGCGTTGCATCAGCAGCTGCCACATTGTTTACCTGGCACTGTACTCTATTGCACATGTGCAACTCTCGACAAAGATAGGAAGGATGATGCCTCACTCTGTTGAAAATCATGTGTGGTGACAATAGCAGCTGAACACTATTGTGCATTGTAATTCTCAGCAAAGTAGGGAAGATGCCTCCCTCTGTTGAAAAGTTTTCCCTAACAATTGAAAACAATGACCATTATTTTTATCATTGATTATTGTCAAAACCTCGAGTAATCGTTGCACCTCTAATCAACTGGAACCTCACAAGGTGCCACTTTAAATGCTTATTTACATGACGAGTGTTTCTGTTGCAATAGATGTTGCAAAGTGGAGTTTTTAGCATAATTTTAAATAAATCTTAAGTCAACGTGTCATCACAATTTTCAGTTACAATATTTCATATTGCATGTTTTTCTAATATATTGCGGTCTCTCTCTTTTTCCCTAGATTGCTGAAGATATACTCAAGTAAATAGGAAAGTACATCCTCTATCACATCCTCTAACACTTCAACTTTCCTGTATGAGAGTTTTAAAATTTTTTAAAAATAAGAAAAAAAAAAAAAAATTCATCCAGGTCTTAAAAACAGATAAATGCAACCTTGGTAATTAAGATATCAAGAGTACAAGTACCAGTTAAGTCTTGGTAATCATTGTGTGTGATTAATTCGATCATTACCCCGAGCGAGCACCTCCATAATAGCAGAACTTTTGGCAGTTAAATTGTCTGAAGCATTCAGTAGCGCGTGAACAGAATAAGAAAGAGCAAAAACATGTCTGTGATTTTAAAGAGAACCTACTGTTACTGCCCATCAATGTATGAAGGGTTATAAGATCATTTCTTTAGTTTTGAGAGTGTATGAGTGTGATGAACTAGCATCTCTGGTGTAGAGTTCCTGTGAACATTAAGTAAATGATTTCTAATAACTCTAATCAAATGGAAAGTGTGGTAATCAGAGACACAAAAAAATGACAACTCTATTGATCTGGACAAGGAGTAATTTGCTCCAAACAATTTACGATCAACCTACCGTGTGCCATCAGCTTTCCAGCTCACTTTGTATGGATTCTGCTCAAGGAAACGAAGGTTTTGTCTGTCCATGGACACGGGCTGTGCACCGGGAAACCCAGACCTGAAACCAGAATCAAAGCCCATTTTACATTCATGTTTGGTCTCATCCAATGACCTCACCGCAACACACGCTATTCCAATTAAGCTCATCCTAAAACTATCATTTCAACTAAACATCTTTCGTTAAAGCCACATTGAAATAAAAAAATGATGCTCCGAAAAGAAAGATATACTTCTAATATTTGTTACACGAGCATCAGTTCATTGTTTTCGTCATCTACCAACTTGGGCAGATGCTGCATGCAGCTGTGCTCAAAAGACGAACATTTAAAAACCTGTTGAACACCAGTCAGCAAAGACGCAGTAGCCAACCACCTGGTGAAGATATTTTACACTCATGAGGCTGAAGAGCCACAAATTTACCTAAAAAAAACAACAGCTAAAACATGAGCTCTTGCTCATTCAGCATAGTGATGCTCACATCATTTGTATAAATAAATTATGGGTAGTCTGCACCAGAGTCCTGGCGCATTACGTTTCAAGGTGCCTATTTTAGTCCTCAGGGTAGCAAAAAAGGCAATGATGTGCATTAGTGTATGTGAATTATTCTCATTTTTCATTTTTTTTTTAGGTTTTCTTTCATTTCTCAATTGTTTCTGCTCTTTTTTTAAGAAAGGATTTTTATAGAAACAATAAAAGTCTGCAGAAGTGAATGGATGTGGTGACGAAAATGTACCTGTTTGGTAGGAAAAAAGAAAAGGCTGACTGGTAGCTAAAGAACAAAAGCAATGTTGATGATTCTTTATATGATGAAACGCTCAACAAAGTTATTTCACTTAAATTGGACAATACTGTATAACCAGAGAGGAGCACAAGGGAGTATCTGTATTATTAATAAAGAAAACAACAGGTAGAGAACAACTATGGCATGGAGCTTTCTCTGTACTGTGATAAAACACTGCAGTCAGCCTGATTCTCTGCAATTTTACATTTAAAAAAAAAAAAATAATAACAAAAAAGCTGCAGCTGCATATTTCTCCAAAAGAGAGAGAGAAAAAAAAATCTATTCCTGACTCTGCCAAGAGACTGAAAATGTGAAGATCTTAAAAACAAGGAGTTGAGACAGATGAGTCACTCGCAGCACAGCACACCTACATACGTATACCCAGATACACACAGTTTCCCAGAAGGGGAACGAGGAGGGCAATTACGGAGCTTCTTACTTGTCCCACTCCGCCATCTCCTGACACATTCTTTGGATTTCTCCCAACTTGGGTTGAGTGGTGACCTGTGTGACACCTTTCACTGTGATGTCTTCAAGAAATACCGCACCCTGGGAGGAAAGAGGCGGAAAATAGAAGGTTGGGCTTGAATTGAATTTAAAAGGCAACATTCAAACCCTCCTACACACAGAAGAAACAGATCTTATTTATCAGTCATCAAAACAGCTGCTTCTCGGCGTTATGAATCCTTGTGTGCAGAGAGAAAAAAGGAGAATAATAATAATAATAGCTATAAGGAAAACTGCTTGCTTTCTGACTACTTTAAAAGCCATTCCCGCGTGCCTTTTAAAATCTGCTGCTCTGGATCATCTGCTTGAATCCCTGAAGACCTGGAACTCATCCAATTAAGGCGAAGCTATCACTCATCTTCATGATCAACTTTTAATCAGCTCTTGATAAGATCGAGTCTATAGATCTCCGTTTTACATGTGACTTTAAAATACATTTCCCATTGCGATGAAGTACTCATTACATTGAAAATGTGTTAATACTGTGGAACTGAGTCATCTAAAACTTAGCCTTCGTCAGCCTAATACGTGCCCTGAGTATTGTGGCTGTATTTGTCCCCGTCTGAGACGGAGACCTTCAATTTAGGAAAAATTAGTCCGAGGAACGATGTTACTCTGAGGCATCTGCGGGTCTGGATGTCAGATTACTCTAACAGACATTTTATTTCCTTTTGCAGAACTTTAATCAGCAGCATGGAATCAGGAGCAGACAGATTTCATGAAATAAGAGATCAAACATAACTGAGCGTCATGTAATTCTTTATTTTAATTGGTGTAATTCAGTCAGCAAATACTTTTCTCTCTTGAAAATGTTTGACCTTCGTTATTTAAACAGAAGATTCTGAGGTTAAAACGGCCAGGGTTTGTTAGGTGGTACGGAGGATCAATTTTCATTTGGAACCAAAACAATATGAATTATAGCAGTTTTGTGTGTTGCATGTATAGACTATACGCGTTTGCGGCAAAATAGCAATTAATGTTAGTGCAAGGGGCAATGGGGCTGCGTAAAAATGAGCCCCTGAAGAGACACGCGACTGACAGCATGAATACGGTTCCTAAAGACAAACTGAGATTAGTTTAACTTTTTCCAATACATTACAAGTGATGGAGTGCCTTGATTTTCTCCTCCCTCGCTCACACTTCCATTCATGTCAGATGAGGTGCTGCTACGTGTTCTTACCGCCACAGACAGAATAAATAGACCAGGGTCGACTAGTCGGCCGCCACATTTACTTGGTGAAATTAACTGCTGAGTTTTCAGCGCGCCGACATTCATCATGATCATCATGATGATGTACCAATGAGGTCTTCCTCTATGTGCTTGAAGTAGGAGAGGCATTACTACAGATTACTACATTTTAGCCTGGGAGGGTCTTTTTGTTGTTGTCGTTTTGTTTTTTAAAAGGTGGGATTGGAACCAAGTAATCATCCCTTCTGCATGATTGTGTATTGATTTAGTGTGTGTGTGTGTGTGTGTGTGTGTGTTTACAGAGATGGAGCTGATGTAACTCTACTGTTGTAAATGTCACTATTCTGGATCATACAAAATAAAAATGTGCAAACACGTTGCCCAGTATATTTTGGAAACAGAATTGAACTATGCAGTCCCTACTATGCAACTGACATGAGGGTTTGCTGAAGGTTGGGATGATATTGATTAAATCTGCACAAAAAGAACTGAAAAGTTTTTTCAAACATTCCCACTTTCAGATCAGCAGATACCCTCAGAGTAACATCAATTACTCAGACTAATTTCACCTGAAGCTGAATGTCTCAGTCTAATACTGATTCTAATAAACCCTAATGCTCAGGGAACATAGACCATTAACCAGCAGACAGCTGAATTTTAGACTCTGCTGAAAGATAAGATGGACCTGATTCCACAATATTAAGACACATTCAATAGACTTGTGGACATAAATGTATTTGTAGTTACACTAGACTATAAAAGTGGTGTTCAAAAGCACAAGTATTTGCTCCATTAAAGGAAAACTAAATAGCGTCTGTTTTCATAAACAGTCAGTGTCTTTTTAAAATCAGTCATTTGCTGGTTCTTATTAAATGTGCTGTTTACTTTTGCCAGACGATCACAAGAAAATTAGGAATTTGGATGGTTAGTCAACAAAAGAAGACATCTGAACACTAACCAATTATCTCTGATCACCAGAAACTGAGACAGGGATTTTCTCTGAGCTCAATCAAACTAATTTAAATGATCAAGAACATAAATACGCACTCTGTTGAATTTCAGAGGTAATCACTCCGCGCTTCTCTAGTTTTGTAAACAGAAACTCGCTGAAAGACTTCATGTCTAAACTGCATTCAAATTCTTTTAAAAGACGATCACGATAATAAATAAATAGTTGGTTGGTATAGCCACTTTTTCCACCAAATGAGAAAAATATTTGAAATCTATTGAATATTAAATTAATACTAAATAGAAAAAGAAAGAAAGAAATCATACAATACCATTGATAAAGACATATGTGTCAATTCTTTAGCAACAACCTCTTTTTTTTTTTTTTTTTAACACCTTGTCCTCAGTAATGCCAATTAAAGTCTTTAAAAAGCTATATGAAAGCCTGCAGTATTAGTAAACATAACTCAAACTGAAGAGTGTTGCCAAGACAATGAACAAGCCGTCATTCGCATGTCCCTGCCTGACCAGCAGCAGCCTGGCTGTGGGCTGCATTTATGAACCTCTTTTCTCATGTTACAGGCAAGTCCAAAAATGTCAAACCAAACACATTAATAAGTAGACGTTCATTAGGAATTCAACTGCGTAAATATGGAGTGTATTAGCAGAGAGAAAGATAAAGACAAAAATTGATGTGAACTGCTGACACTGATTTCAAGTGAACGCACATTATTAATGTTTTATTTCACTAAAATATTGGGCAGAGATCAAATTCCTGAATTTTTTTTATTGCCCGTGTGTCCTACATCAGGGGTGTCAAACTGGATTCCTCGAGGGCCGGCGTCCCGAGCGTTTTAATTGCCCCTCTTCTACACACCCTGATACAAATGACTGTCATTAACAGAGTTGTGCAGACCTTGATGACCAGCTGATTCATTTGACTCAGGTCTGTTAAAACAGGGAAACATCTAAAACATACAGGACAGCGGCCCTCGAGGACTGGAGTCAGACATGCGTGTCCTACATGATCATATTTAGCAATGGTTTTCCCTTTAAAGAGCGTTTTAAATTAAACATAAATTATGCATGTTAGCCTCCATTTAAAAGACTCATTATATCAGAATTACCAAAGTGAGAAAGGCATCAAAGCTCTCCCTCTCAAATACATCAAATTGGAAAAGTACGGAAAAGAAATTTCCTACGCCTCCAAGTTTTCCCAATTCTAATTTGATTTTCTAGTTCAGCAAAAATAAGAAAAAGCCACTTTTGCTTGAAACAGATGTAGGAGTTCATGGTTCAGGGTGGGGTCACTGTGCAAATAAAACGTTAGATCCCTCCTGTCATCATCACTCATGCATAAATGTTCTGTTTCAAAGAAGCAGCATTCTGATGGAAAAACTATAAACCTAAGTCTTCAAAACATTACAGGAGAAACATCAAGTATAGTGCAAGAAAGTAGATGTTAAATGAAAAGGCTAAATAAGAATTTGTTGTTCATGTCTCACTGAATCAATCACCAAACCTTTTAAAGACGTATTCAAGAGAAACTATTTCAGAACCACTTGATTAATATACATACCACACAAAAACCAATACACTTCTACTTTTCACATGAATACTCCAGCAGTGCATTAGGCAGCTGTTGTTGCCACAACAGCCAAAGAGTCGGACACCAGTGTTACTGATGAAGCAGGCGTCTTCATCAAGACACTGCATTTCTTTACAACACTCAGGTGCTGCAGACTGCAGGTGCTGCTGCTCTCTCTTCCAACATGTTATTCCCAACTACTCAGTTTACCTTGATTCAGGTTTTTAGTAAGCTCTGCATGCAATAAAAACAAGCTCTACTGTTGCAAAGTGAACATATGGTTTACTCCAACAAGTATAAGTTTAATTAACCCCACCCCCATCCCTATTCATAGGTTTTACACCAATTGCATGTTGTGTCATTGCTGACATCTGAATTCAAGCTTTAAATAACTATGCCAAATTATACTGAAGTTGAAATATAAATACAAATTATAAACCACGTGGAGAGCATTCAAGTCTTCGTAATTCACCAAATCACACTGATGAAAGCAGAAACAGCTTGTATCCAATCAAAGACATGCAGCAGCAGAGAAGATGAAAAGTGTCTCTTTCTTTCAATTTGTGCATCAAATTTTCTTGATTATTACATATAAAAGAACGTGTTTTGCACTAATTATAAAAGACGCTTTGCTGTAGACCCCTGCATGGTCCTGCATTAGATCAGTATCAAGTGGAGAGGGATCGTTTCACGGAGCTCTTACCAGTTTTAGCTTCTCTTTCTTTCTCTTGCCAGGCGCTGACCCAGAGGAGCTGGGGCCCGACTCCTGGCTGACTGCATTACCGTCATCGTCCACGTCCCCATCATCGTCCTCGAAGCACCACTCAGGGAGTGCGGGAGCAGGGGGCGCGTCCTGTTCATCACCATGGCGACGGAAAAGCTCTTTGAGGTAGTCTCCCTTGTAGATCCCCGGAGGCCGGGACTGGGCAAAGACTTTTACTGCTGCCTCCGTGCTGATTAACAGAAAACACAAACCAAGTGTCTTCAAACACGTTTGATTTGATTTCAGATAAATGCTGGCCAAAATTATACTGTTGGCTCTTAAATACATTTAAAGATTATACAGCCTCATTGGCGATTTGTTGATTCAAATGTGGGATGTTTATCACTGTCAATACTGGTGTCTTATTTTCAGTCAGTTAATCCAATTTTCAAATCAGTAAAGAGTTAAGAATCAATAACTAGTTAAAATCTAATTCTCAAACATGAGAATAGAATGTTTGCCTGCGTCTTCCATCACAGCAAAGTTAACTGCCCAACTTCAACACATTCCTACCATTTAAAGATTACATAATTAACTATAACATAAATCAGGCATCATGAAATAATAAAAACATTGTTTTTGTTGTTGTTTTTTTTTTTTTTGCTAAACACAATAAAGAGCTTTGAGCAATGCTTGATTTTGGCTTTAATATAAACAACAGAACAGAAAAATAATTTGAAGCTTCAAATTTAATGAAAGTCCACATTTGTGGAGACTGTCAGCTTTAATCTCCTTATTTTGTTCTGTTGTTAAAAGAGTGTTTGTATAATTGACTAACTAAACAACAGAAAAAAAAGATACTATTTTTCAACAATTTAAAACCTCTTTGCAGATACTGACTGTCTAAAGTGCAGAACGCATAAACGTAACCAAATAAAATGTTTTGTCTCCACAGTTTATTTTGACCATTTACACAAGTTAAATGCTGCACAACTGAAATCAGGTGACTGTCAAACCACTTCTACATTTTATGCTCAAATACTTCTGGTTTGCTTGTACAGAACATTTAATGACCATCTACGCAGTCACGCCCCTTTTCCATCAGCTCTGCTTCATTTAACCAAATCTCAGCAGACAGTAAATCCTAATAAACCATTGACCACTTAATATGAACGCTTAATCTTGCAAAGCAAAGGGATTCACACAAAATGCTTACAAATCTTCATCCAGGTTGCAAGCTGCGCGTTTGCCTCTGAGCCATTCATTTGAACCAGTTAGCTGGAAACTACAGTTGAGTTTTGGATGGTACGACAGTGGTACTCTGGATACTTCTATACCTGAACTGAAAAGTCTCTCTTTACTGAAAAAGCAGCATTGGTTTTTCTTTTTTAGTATTATTGCTATTATACTATCATTTATCTGGGTTCACTTCGATTGCCTGACTGGTTGATGTTATTTTTGATTAACTGATGGACTGCCAAGTACTTTTTTTTAAACAATCTGAACCTTTTTCAAACAGCTTCTGATGAAGACTTAACTTGTTCGGTGCAAATAACCACCTGCTGCATCGGGTTACTTCCCACTACCTTTCTGATGGGTTTACTTTCTTTTGCAGCCTGTTTGATGGCCTGTTTTTCACTTGTACAGAGATACTTTGACTGCATGTGATGGGTGCATAAATAAACATAAATGTCACTGCTAGATTTAAGTCCACACCTTTCATCAGCTTATTTAATAAAAAAAAAAAAAGAACAAAAGCTGAGTTGAGGTTTTCATTAACTTTCATCCCCTGAGTAAGAAAGGTCAACGAATCAACAAAGTGTCCCTCAAAATGAGGATGCACGACTGAGTTTGAACTGTGCGTTTAAACATTAAGTCGTGGGACTGAGTGCTCAAGTTATCAACATTTAATTACAGCATGTGCATGACGCTGAAGTACTGCTAATAATATTACAAATTATAATCCACTGGAGGGACTCTGGTCTAGTTTAGTACAGTACCACTTACAGTACACTGGTTTTGCATGTAACTATGACTTAATAAGCACATGTAGACTTTACACATAATAAATGGTATTATTGATAATGGTACCTATAAAGAAGTCATTTTTACCCGGTGCTCACCAGGATATCATATCTGTTGTGCTTTAACAGGTAATAAGACTTGAAAAGAAATACATACATTTTTTTTAACGTAAACACTATTCTATTTCCAGCAACACTCCAACAAATAAGTGAAGTGTTGACAATTTAACAGTGGAATTGTCTTGCAAAACACAATAGTGGCTGACAGCTGTAAATGGTCTCAGAGTATTTGTTTCACAGGAAATAGTGGGAGGTGGGAGGGTTTCATTCAGCCTCCGTGTCTCCAGAGATTGTGCTTTCTCTGACTCCAGCTCCTCCTCTGACTAAAGACGCATCCTCACCGCTCCTGCTCAGCCACTGTAAATTATTCATCACTGTGACAGGCCTGGTCACTGCTAACCAACCATCTTCTTTGCAAAGCTAACAGATACTGACAGAGTAAACCTTTGTGGAGTCAGAAGTTGCAGCTACAACTGGGGAGGGGATAAGAAGAAGAAATGGGCTCAAAGAAAACAAAACAAAACAAAAAAAAAACAAGACTAAAGGGGCTGGAAAAATGAAAGTGAAGTAATTATGCAACTTACTAGAGGGACGTCTGGGTTGTGTGGTTGCACAAAGCCCTTACCTCCAGTCCATCTTGTTCACCAGGTATGCACATATCAGAAAGCCTGTCCGGTTAAAACCGTGCGTGCAGTGAACACCTTTGGAACAAAGTTAGAAGAGAAGCCTTTTATTTAAAAACAAAAACACTAATGAAGATTTAAGTACAATCTTTGTCAAGGACAATGGATGTCTCATGTCTCATAAAAGCTTGCTCGTTTCACTTTTGCTTTGTTTAAATTTAGAATAATGTGAGTGAGTCAGTTTTTTTTAACATCCAAGCAGTTCAAAACAGCTTTATCCTCCTTGGAGGGGCGTCTTGTCTTTATACTTGCATCAAAAATCTGTTTGAAACCAGCCAGCTGGTCACACAAAGGAAACGGCGGGATTAATGAAACATTCAGGGGGGGAAAAAGGAAAAAAGGACACCGGGCCAAAAGATACACAGAAAAATCCTCCTGTTTATTTACTTTGACTTGAACAGGATAAGTGTGTGTTAAACAGATAGTTTTGTTTTTCCATTTCAACAAATGTGCTATCATTAGCAGGTAGGGTTGAAACTTCAAAAACAGCCAATCAAAACATTTGATTCCAACAGAAAATCTGACCATCAGTACCAGCAGGGCTAGTGATGAAGACAAACCAGTGTTGGAGGACGAGCATCACATTTACATGTCCAAATGCTTAATTTGGACTTGTGTACTGCAGAGACAACAACCCCTAATCACCAGCTGGCTAAAGGCAGGATGTTCCTTCGATGATAGTCACACAATCTGCTCCAATGTTCAGGTTTTTCCATTTAGAAGTCAGGGTGCAGTTGGAGGTAAAGAGCGAATGAGAACAGGGTGAAGTACAACAGAGCACCCTGCTGTCACTAGTGCAGCGGTGCAGCACCTCTATCTCTGTACACTTCATAGAGCCACAACCCTTTTTTTAATCACCACTGCAATGTGTTGTTTTTTTGTTTTTTTAAACCAGCTACACAGCAAGTGAACACACAAACTTCAAAAATGTGTGAAAAAGTGATTCTAATCCTTTACAACAGTTCAAACTATTGCAGGGGGTTTAAACTGGGGCGAATCATGGCTATCAGTAGTTGACTGGCAGTGCTACGAATCTGATCAATATTTACCATCAGTGTGTGGTTGTTAATTATGTTTAGGTAATAAGTGTGAATGTTCTGAAATCAAAGATGCAACCAGAGTGACCTTACTCCCGTTTGCTCTTATTAAAAAGGTGGAGTAAGGCTGCCCTCTGCTGGATGCAGAAGGCAACGATCCAAATTAAGTCTCAAGACAATGTGATTTAATTGTGATTGAAGCAAACAAAACTGAAATATCGTAGTTTATGTTAAACTTCAGGTGAGGTGTAAGTGATAGAAAAGTAGACTTAATGTTATTTAAAAAAAACTGCAAAAAGATTATAGATTTTCTCTTGTTACCAAAAAATGTGCAATTTATAAATGTAATAGGTGCGCTTTCATAAGTAAGAATTACCCAGGTATATTTGAAAAACGCTAAACAATCATAAAAGACAAACTAAATAAGAGCAGAGTAGGCTAAAACGCAGTATGTAGTATGTTTGCTTTCGGCAGCACATTATTTCAAGTTGACTACAATGTGATGAACATCGAATCATCAGCTTTGACTAAACCAAAATGATTATGTCATTGAAAGAGTCAATTGGAAGGAATGGCTTTATGAGAATCTAACATCTTTATTCTGCTAATTTAATGGTGACAATAGAAAACTGAATTTCTTCATCTTGTCTCACCAAGAAGAGGTGCTTATGACGTTTGAATGACTTTACATGGGTGGTGTCATGTCATTGTGATCACCAGCCAATCAGGACTAGCGAAATGAGATAAACGCTTCTGAGGAATACGCAAGGGCCGTACCCCATATTGAGCCATCTCACTTGTGCTACTCTGAGAACCGGGGTTACGTGAGTAACCTAAAGTTTGCCGTTCTGGTGGTCTGCATGGCCAAATGGCTTTGGCAAAGTTTGGACAAAAAGGGGAAATCTGATCTGACTGCAGGCACACCCATGCAGAAGACTCTGCATGTTAGGAAAAGGTGAAACAGGGAAATAATAACACTTTATTGGCTGTGGTAGATTGCTGTGCTGCTCTGCTTTCACTTCAATCGTGTGGTGCAAAAAGTTGCTCAAAATCTGTCTCCAGTGTGGCTTTTTAACAGTCTATAGTCGCTCTAATAGGCAGAACTCCAGAATGAAGCATGGGCTGCAGGAAACAAGTCTCTCGTGATACACACAAAACAAAGTGCCAAATACATCCAAGCCTTCATATTAAAACATCTAAATCAGTCACCTGTGTAAAAACTCCCACTATGAAAAAAGAGAAGGCTTGAAGTCCAAGAAAAAAAAAAAAAAGACTATTGAAAAAATGATTATTTACCTATCAAGTCTGTTGGATTCTTCTCTATGAAGAGCTCACAGAGCCTGATGAACATCCCTGTTGTCTCCTTAGAAGGACATTCCCCGTGGCTAGATGAGAAAAAGAAGAACAGCCCTCAGCAGATAACGCCTGAACTACAAACCTAAAAATAAAATCTGGACAATCAGCTTAGTTTGTCCCACCTAATCTGCTCTTACCCTTTACACGGAAGCTTCACATATTTGATCCCTTCTTTTTCAATGTCGCTGCGGTCATAGAAGCGAGTAGTGTTTGTCAAATCCACAAGCAAACCCATTTTCACCTGAGGAGAAGAAAGAAACCACGGTGGGATGAGGTTTTCAAAATGAGTTTGATTTTTCCGTCTTTGCCCAGTTACTTACTTTTAGACTTTTTAAATAAATTAACAGCATGCTCGGATGAAACCTGTTCTCCTCTGCAACTTGTTCATCATATCTGGGCCCCAACATTGTTTTCATTGGCAAGAATTTATCTGCGAAGAAAAGGATAAGTAGTTTAGTTGCATTGCTGGACTATTAAAGATGTACAGTCTGAGCAAAAACAGGTTTGAAATTTTAAAATTCACACATAAATAAAAACTCAACATGCACCAGGGTGAGCACAAATTACTTTTAAATATAAAAAAATGTATAAAAATATCACTGAAAACAAACGTCATGCTAATTTATGTAATCAATGTCATCATTAGATGTAAAAATGAGTGTCTTGGTCTTAAATGTAGTAGTAAACATAGCACCAGACCTAAAATACGATATCAACTCATTGAAAGCAAATTAGGAAGCTTAATCTTTTGTTGTTGTTTCATTTTTTTTTAAATATGTAAAACGTAAACAGTGCCACCAAAATGTTTCTTTTCCACTGTTTAAAAGATCTAATTTTCAATGCAAACAAATGAATTTTTCATAACCAGATGCTGAAGAAAAATGACACTCTCTGCCAACAATTGCTGATGCAAAACTTATTATTCTAAACATGTTTTGTTGCTCTGCTCTTCCAATTTATAGGCTAAAAAAGCGAATCTTCCATAGCCAATGTGATCATAAACAAAAATAAAATTTCAGGCAGTGTTAATCAGGTGGCCTGAAAGAAGAAACTTGCTGTAATATCCTGAACAACATATTTGACACAAGAGTTCAAGTCAAGACCAGTTGTCGGACTGGTAGGAGAGGAAACGTGTCGCATTCTTCTCTGATGCAGGGTTCTAGTTGGCCAACAGTCCTGGGCCTTAGTTGCTTGATTTTTCATTTTATGATGCTCTAAATGTTTTCCGTTAGTGAAATGTGTGGTCTGCAGGCAGACCAATTCACCACCTGGATTCATCTCCCGCAAAATCATGCCGTTGTGGTGGATGCAGTATGTGGTTCAGCATCGTATTGCTGAAATATGAAAGGCTTTCCGTGAAAGAGATGTTGTCTGAATGGGAGAATATGTTGCTCTAAAACCTCAATGTATTTTTCTGCATCGTCTTTCCAGTTGTGAAAGCTCCCCACACCATAGGCACTAATACAACCCCATACCATCAGAGACGCAGCCTTTTTCTTTATTTACCATGAAATTTAAAAATGTCTTTAGTTCAACATATGATGTGTTGGTACTGTTCTACTGTTAATAAAATAGATTTTTATGAGATTTCCACATCATTGCATTTTGTTTTTATTTACATTTTACGCAGCATCCCAACTTTCTTGGGATTGGGGTATAAAAAGAAAGACCTGGAGGAACATCTTGCAGTTATCCAAGTTATTTGACAAGAGATCAGTGATATACTTGGGTTTAAATAAGAGCATCTTAAAAAGTCAGAGTGTGACAGAAGTAAAGATGAGCAGAAGTTCATCAATCTGTGAAAAAAAAAAACACTTCTACAAACCATAAAACAATTTCATAATAATGTTCTTCGGCATTAAATTCAATTATGTTGAATATCTCATAATTTACAGTACCTAATATGAAACCATTCAGAGAAAACACTGTGAAATCCCTGTGTACATGGGACAAAACCAAAATCAAGATGGGATGATTGTGATTTTCAGGCTCTCAGGAAATTCTGCAAAAAAATGGGCATGATTATGTAATGGAAATCCTTGTATATACCAAGGAATACTTCTGAAAATCTCTGTCCAAGAACAGACTTCAGTGTCATCCAGTACAGCAGCTTAAACCTGTACCACGCAAAGAAGAAGCCATATGTTAACTTGATCCAGTTTTGCAGCTGTCTTCTCTGGGCCAAAAGCTAATTTAAAATGAACTAAGACAAAATAGAAAACTTATTGTGGTCTGACAAATCAAACCATGAATCAAACAGCTTCTTATCAGCAGTGAGATCAAAAGTCTGCATCAATTATCATATATGAAAGTGCACTGGTGCCTATGGAGTGGAAAGCTTGCACATATAGAGAGGGGGGTTAAAATCAAAGCTGGCAGGCATACAGATGTTTTAGAATAACATATGTTTCCATCCGGACAATCTAGTTATCACAAAAAACTTTACATCTTTTAGCAAGACACTGATTCCATTTAAAGGATAGTTTCATAGTGCAAGAGTCGGGCCTGCCTGTAGTCCATTTGTTTCACCAGGTGAAAACATTTAATGAATTATGAAAAGTGGTTAAAAAAAAAAGAATACAACAAAAAAGACCCAACATTGCTGAGCATCTCCAAACCTAATCGGACAGAATGGGACAACATTCATCTCCCAAGGCTCCAGGAACTGATCTCCTCGGGTTTCTTTGTTCGATAATAAATAAAATACATTCAGTTTTTATTGACATTTCACGCATCGTTTATCTAAAGCTCCCTCAGGAAACGGAAGATCCATCTATATTCGTGTGCAGTCAAAAACTGCACCAGGATGAAGACCGAGCGGTTTGTTATGACACGTGACGCTACCGCTAAGAGCCGTTCAAATGCACGTAACATTTTTAACCACGTTTGTGCATCAAAGAGAAACACAACACCTCGCAAATTGAACCCCGTGGATTAGTAAAATATTTAAAAAACCCGTTTAAAAAAAAAAAAAAAAAAAGGCTAACGTGTTTTGACACTCGTTGGCCGCAGGAGTCACGTTAGCTGAGAAACGCGCCAACGAGTGGCTACGACTGTCCTTCTTTTAAAAAGACGGTAAATTCCGTTGGTCTGTAAACAAACCGTGAAAGACAAGCGCAGTTTAACAAAATACTATGGTTAAAAAAAAAATAGATCAAATGTTTTTTTTTTAAATCGTTCGTTACTTACGCCGCCTATTGCAGTCAGACAACTAACAAATTTAAACAAAAACTAAAATAAAAAACATATTAGACACACACACATATTATATATATATATATATATATATATATATATATATATATATATATATAAATAATAAAGCATACTATAGATTAGGTAGCTAATTTACATTTACAATTACCCCTTTCATTTCAGAAGAACTAACAACTAAATAAAACAGCTAGCTGCTGCTCTATTATCAGTTTTACAATGAAACAAACCAGTAAACAAAGAAGTTTAAAAGAAGGGAGCGAGTCCTCTCAACACACGTTGTACTACTTCACGTAGCTGTCTCGTAAACCAGCACATCTTAACCACAACATTAATTATTAACTGCAACGCTTTGACAAATTTTCACTCACTTGCAACAGGTTGGCCTCTTCTGGGACAGTTCCGCCATCGAGGAGGGGGTCCAGTGTGCGACATGTTTTTGGAAAGTTATAATAATGACTAATCACCAGCTAATCCGCGGCTCGATGCTACGGCCTTACAGCGCACCGATCGCGGGTCGCGGTCCACTCGAGCACCGCGGATTTACGGCCCCGCGACGACTGATTTCAGCAGGATCATCCAGTAAGTCCGACCAGGATCCACATTCTGACGGACGTGAAGGTGTTTACACTATACGCAGGCTGTCAAGACTCACTGTAAGACAGAATACGAAAAATACTGTTTTATATTTTCGTTTGTCTTCCTTTAATCCTGATTGTTAGCAAGTGGCTAACACAGCAAAGCTCACCAAGCTTCTTCGTGTCAAAACATGTAGCTGTAACAGCTGAGCAGGACGTTTCCTGCTGCCACCTGTAGGTCGGTATAGGAAATGACATACAGCTGCAAAAAACATTCATACTTAAACCGAGCATTTAAGACAGACATTTAGTGTATATTTTGTTCTTAGCGAAATTAATATTTACGTTGAACTTAAAAGGAGATGAAACTAGTTCCCTATAATTTTGTAGGCATAAACCTTGAGAATTGATGACATAAATATCTCAGTAGTTACGTAAGTTCAGCAAATAATTGACCGTACTTTCAATTATGTCAAACAATTCGTTTATTATGCACAATTCATCAAAACTGTCAAGGCTGTATGAGAATTAAAAAGAGAATTAAAAAATAATTATAATGTAGAAAAAATCTAAATGTTTAATAATGTGTTAAACATTCTTAAAAATCCAAATGTTTCTTGGTCTGATGTTTACATTGTGATGAAGAAACCTTATGTACAAAATATTGTATGGCATGTTTGTTTATATTT
>CM026209.1:15613792-15931292 GCA_014839995.1 Xenentodon cancila | reverse complement strand
ACGCTGCTGGAGACTGAATGTCCCAGGAGTCATCCCAAAGGGATCAATAAAGTTGAGTCTAAATCTAAGTCTCTTACTTTTCCCATTTTCTTCAACTGGCATCGCTAAGGATCGATAAGGATTAACCAGGCTGCTCTCTGAAGAAAGAAATGTTGTTGATTCTTCAGAGGAAGGTGGGAGCTGTATCTCGACAGGTTCAGCTGGCTTGTAATCCTCTACTTCTGGCACGACAGAGACGGCTGGTTGAGAGTACTCCTCCGTCTGGTCCCTGACTGTGTGAACATCAGCGGCTGAAGGGGTGGTTTCTGTCACAGATTCCTCTGTGTAGACTCGGTTGCAAGGACTTTCAGCGGGATTATAGGACAGCTGCAAGTAGGACACCGTCTGAAACATGCATGAACAAGAAAAAAAAGAACATCAGGTTGGCGTCATTTTTACGACACCAACCAAAAAGTATAGAGACACAATGATTTCATAGGAATAAACAGAAAGTGATTATGGGGGTGCTGGGGGAGCTCTTCTTACAGCCAATCAGAGTACGGGCAGAGTATGAGACTGAAGGCTGATATAACCTATTCCTCTTCTCTATATTTGGACATGTGGAGGAATGTGGCAATGTGTTGGTTGGAGTGTGGTTTCCTATAAAATATAATATCACACACATCTTAGGTTAGGATAAATTAACATATATAAAAGAAGCTTGGTAATTCAAGATTACATTTACTTTTCTCTTATGGCGCTCTTATTGTGGAAGTACTTCCTGTGGAGGAACTGCCATGGCGCTCTTATTGTGGAAGTACTTCCTGTGATTAACTAGCGCCAGCTTGGAACATCAGCTGTTAAAAGATCACTTTAAGCTGACTACCAGCAATTCGCACAGCGGTAAGGACTCGTAACATAAACAAAACTGTACAGTGAACGTACAAGCACAATTTCAAACGAACATGACACATTTAACTGTCGAACTGGGGGCACAGGTGAGCTAGGCGGCTAGCTCGCAGCACGGAGCGGACACAGCTCTCCGTCGACGCAGCCGAGTCCAGAGTCTCGTCTCCGGTCCGACGGAGGATGGCCACACTGACACCGAAACAACAGCCACGCCGCAGTAGCACTCACCTATCACTCACGGACATGCCACCCGAACTACAACTCGGGTCCAAGCGCCGACCACTCACTTCCGCGTTGGGGCTCCTCGAGCAGGACTCCGCTTCGTCGCAGTTCCTCGACTGGCCGCTGGAGGCTCCATCCGTGTCAAAATGTCCAACTTTAGAGTAGAAATCAACATATTTACAGCCTGGTTCAAAAAGCCGTTTTGCTCTAATTCGTTTTATTTCACACTCATGACAACTCTGGGGTAGTGGGGGTTAGAAGGTATATAAAGCAATACATTTATACATAATTAGGGGGCGTGTTCTTTTGATTGACAGACACCATTGAGGGGTGAACTGTCATAGCTCATGGTCTTTCAGCGTTGCTTGGTGTTTTTCAGTGAACTTCACAGCCCTGACTAACACCAATGAAGGCCATGTTAACTCAGATAATATGGCTTGTAGTGCTGTTAACTTTACCAACAGACCATCTAAAAGTTGTTTTTTTTTTGTTTTACATTAAGTGCAATATATTCATTTTAACCCGGCATTGAATATTGAAGTGATGTTATGATTCATTTATAAATAATTATCATTAATATCTCATTATAATTCTTTATCTGAAAGGCAGTTAACCATAGGAAGTTATGATAATTGACTAGAAGAACTCTGTCTACATTTCTTTGTTGTCACTTTCAAAAAATAGTGTAGTTTAAAATGATAGTGAATAGGGCGTAAAGAAATAAAGGAATAATAAAAAATAACCCAAGTGCAGCACAGTGTATAAATATTAACAATAAAAGTGATAAAAAATACATTAAGTAATACACTGAGTATTTTTATATTTATTTTTTTCATTCCCATTATTAGTCATTAACATAGAAATACCATATTGCAGTAAACATATTTTATGTCTGTTTTCAATGAGTGATCACCTTTACACCATTTCCAAGTCACCAAGAACACTTCATAGAAAAGCTCGCTCATTGGAGGAAAAGTTATGTGTCGCACGCAAATGGTTGAGGTTTAGAACCCAGCAGGCAAGGAGAACTAAAAAGAGGGGTTTCTTCATTAAAAACTGTCACCACTGAGCTTCAGAAGAAACTTTCTAATTTCAACAGAATGTGCCTCTTTTGTGGATGGTCTAGATGACATTCCCAGAGACATCTTTTAGAGTTAAAAATAAGAAGTAGTCAAGTGTTTTCGGAAAACGTGAAGCAATTTGCTTCTACACTGCATTTTGGAGAGAAATTCCAATTGGCTTTGCTGCATCCTAAAACGATCCAGATATGGTACAGTAGCCTCTCTGATGGCAGGGAAAGATACACTTTGCTCATTGATTATGGATGAAATGTATCTTCATACTCAAGTTTGGGGGTGCCTGGTTGGACATCATGGATATGAGATCCTACTTTCTCCTTCCAGAGGATCCCACACACAAAGTCCATGTCTTGTTAGATCAATGTCACATGCTTGAGCTTCTCCAGAATATATTCACAACAGCTGAGGTGGTAGTGAATATAGACAATCAGCAGATAAAGTGGAAATACACTGAAGAGCTTCACAAGCTTCAGGGGAAGGAAGGTTTGTGCCTTGGTAACAAACTGAAAATGGCGCACCGTCAATGGAGAAGTTAAAAAATGAATGCATCTTGCAGCCCAGCTGTTCAGTACAGTGTGGCAGACTCCCTTGAATATTGTGAACAGGAGCTAAAGTATCCCCAATTCAGTTTATGTGCAGCTATTGTTCACTTCTTGTGTACAATTGATGCAGCTTTTGATGTATTAAATAGTCTAAATCCGCTTGGAAACGGACACAAAGCACCCATTAATCCGGCTACTAAACATCATGCTGAGTGTCTCCTAAAGGCAACAGAGCTGCTTCTCCGTGGACTCAAAGTGAAGGGAGGAGACAACACATTTGTGCAAATGCATCCCACCAGGAAGAAAACACCCATCTATGGTTTCATTGCTTGTTGCCGAAGTCATATTGGCATCTATGAAGACTTAGTTGAGCTGCCTCATGCAGATACCTTCTGACCTACAAACTCAGTCAGGAACACTTAGAGCTGTTCTTCTCATGTGGAGGTCACAGCAACCCCAATGTAAGGCAATTCAGAGGGGCTACAAACGCCTCCTTGTCAGACATCAGGTTACAAAGGGCACAGGTAAATGTCTTGTGCGTGACAACACAACCATCCTTGAATCAACACCAGCTACTGTGAGTGGACGTGGAGCCCGTGGAAGTTCTTGTACCTGATTATCACACCTACCATAACCTCCCAGATGTGGACAGTTTGTCTGAGAACAAAGAAGCAGCAATATCAGACATTATGTGTTTAAAAAAGATGAAACGGAAGGTTTCCTGCATGGTGTTGTGTATAAAATCTGGGGAAATGGAGGCTACACTTAAGCAAACTTTAAAAAGCTTTAAGATATTCGGAAAATCAACAGGATGTGTATGAGTACAAATGTTTGCAGCAAAACCATATGGAAAGGATGAGTGCATGATAATGTGTCATATATCACTGTATGTATCCAGTAATCCAACCAAGCATTGGAGGAAAAGGAGGGGGGAGAATCCCACCAAACCCTAGCAGAGGACTTGGGCGGGGTGTGAGTCCCCCAGCCTCTTTAAAAAAAGGAATTAAGAAAGGGTTATACACCAATATGCACCTCGAAATGAAAATAGGAGGGTCAAGGGGCGTGGATCAAACCCTTGACCATAGGTATAAAGCTGGGAGCTTCAGAAACACTGTCAGTCTAGCCCAGGGTAACTCACCTCGTCTGTATTGTGTGTTTTGTGAATAAACACTTGTGCCCTTGGATTCAATGATCCCTCTCATGTTTGTGATCCTGATGAAGAAGATTGTTAGCCATACTTGGTAAATTTAAGTCAGACAGATGGCTAGTTTCACAAAAGTGAGAAGGACATCAGGACACGACAATGGCCTGCTCAGAAGCATTAACAACACAGATGACTCGGTGCATCAGTTCCTCACACTGAAGAACAGAGGAGGTCTACGGAAACCATCAGCAGGCATGGTAGCCATTTGTCAAGCAGCAGAACGGTGCTTCCACCGGCTTTTGGGTCGACCTCCACAGGGCAGGGGGATAACTGGAGCCATCGTCAGCCAGGTTGTTTCAGATTTATCCGAGAAGGATCTCTTCCCGCTGCTGCATAACCACGCGTTTGACATGTGTGTTGAAGATAACCATGTCCATGTTCTGGTGGAGATGGCCACTTCGTGGTATTGCAGAATAAGATTAAATCATATTGCAAAGCGGGAGACAGAGAAAATAAAAGAGGGAAAAGTAGTCCGTAAAAAACGTCCAAAGCTGATCCATTTTTATGGAGATTAGGTTCAATTTGGCTATTAGATCGTCACAGGGTCTTGGTGTGTGTGGTCATACTGCGTCTTAATATTATTGTTGGTATGTTTTATTTATTTGTTGTGTATGTATGTATTATTTAGAAGATTAAGAAGATCCAGGTCATTTCTCATCATGTTCACCAGCCCCACACTGGGAACCAGGCCCATAATTCTGCCCCAGTGGATTACGAGAAGGTCGGGAGCTGCTCTTCCTCGGAGGTAGTGATGGAAGAAAGGAAGAGTCCACCCCAGCCAAACCAGCAGACAGGGGTCTTGGGTAGGGCAAGCTGATTTCCCACGGTCTCTGCTGCTCTCTGGGACCCAAGTGGCTCTTGCGGATCACCCACACAGTCACCGACAGGAAAACAAGTGTTAAAAAAACTTGAGATTGGCTTTGGATAATGAAATGCACTATATGGCCAAAGGTTCACCTGCATTGAGTCGTTTGGGAACTTAAGTGACATCCCATTCCTAATCCATAGGGTTCAATATGATGTTGGTTCAGCTTCAACTCTTCTGGGAACGCTGTCTACAAGGTTTAGAGATGTGTTTATTGGAATTTTTGACCGTTCTTCCAAAAGCACATTTGTGAGCATAAAAGCTGAACGCTGCCTCACCGTGTTTGGTTCCAACTCTGGGTACAGAAAGTGGGCGTTGACGTGATGACCTGAGGGTTCTAGTTGGTTCATGAAAAGGAATCAGGGAAAACTATTCAGAAATATAAACCACCAGCAGGATTTTAACGTCTATTCTGTGACGAACATGAAGCCAGTGTAAAGATCCAAGAACTGGAGTCATATGGTCCAGTCTCTTCGTCTTAGTGAGGACTCGGTCAGCAGCGTTCCGGACTAACTGCAGCCGTTTCATGGATTTATTTGGGAGACCCGTGAGAACAGCGTCCCAGTAGTCCAGTCTACTGAAGACACAAGCGTTCTTCTATGTCCTGCTGAGGCATCAGTCCTTAAATCCTCCTCATGTTCTTCAGGTGATAACAGGCTGACTTCACTACTGTTTTAATGTGACTGTTAAAGTTCAGGTCTGAGTCCAGAACCACTCCCAGATCTCTGGCCTGGCTGTTGGTGAATAACTTTACCGCTTGAAGCCAAGTGCTGACATTTAATCTTTCTTCTTGGCTCCAAACACTATTATTTCTGTTTTGTTCTACATTTAATAACAAAACAGAAAGTAAAACTAAGGCAACGAAGAAGAACTAGTATCAAAATAAAAACAAAAAAGTATGAGGTAAATCAGAGAACAAAACGTGGAAGTCCCAATTTTAAAGAAAACACTAAGATAATAAATATCACAACAACATGTTATACATGTTATATGTTTGCTTTATTACTTCAAATGTTTTTGTACAGCAAAAAGGTGAGATTTCTGATAGCTTTGCAACTTTACTGCTGTGCAAACTGAAAAAAACAAAACAAAAACAAAAGCCTATAAGACACAATTAAGGATACTTTTACAACACAATAAACTATCAAGCAGACGTGTTTCATGATGCAGACGGTGAAACATCATTACAGCACATTTTACATTAATTCAGCCAATACGGATGTGAGCACATTTTTTTTGGAAAACATGTTAAAATGGCGTAATAATTGTAATACTGAGATCACATTATGGATTAAATAGAATCAGTGTAGAAAAAACAATGAACTGTAGTTTGCCTTGAATAATAGTATAATATACCTTCATAAGTAGCTGGATACAAACAGTAAAAAACAACATATTTACAACAAGTTTACAACTGTTCATCTTTGCTTTCATTTCACAGCTAAGAATAAAAGACAGCTCTTGACTTTTTCATAATTGAGTACCTTGTTGAGCCAAATCTTGTATGAGCCATATTGTTTATTTTGTTGTCACTGTGATTGACGGTCTGTAGGTCAAATGGGGTAGGAGGGGGCTCGGCTGTTATAAACAGCATTCACTCACACATCATGTGCTTAGGATGGAAGAGGGAGGAGTTTGGAAAGCTTTCATTTTTGTTGACTGCACCCACATTTTGTAACATATCTGCCAGTTGGTGTGACACACATGCAAGTACGATGTACACGTATCCATCTATGTGCTTGTGAAGCCACTGTTGGAAATTCAATCAAATCTATAGGTTTCATGTTATTTTCCAATAAGTCACCTCTGTGATCAACATCTGGACTGAAGGACACATGGTCACATTTTCTGATGGTCACAGTTGTTGACAGCTAACTTAACTACATGTCAAACAGTGTGGATGGTGCTGGACGTCAGGAGGAGCAAGCCCCGCCCCCCAACCTCTCCTGTCAGCATCAGTGGGACGAATGCTGGTTTACTGGACTTATACAAGTACCTGGGTGTAACACTGGACAATAAACTGGACTGGTCCACCAACACACAGGCCATCTAAAAAAGGGCCTGAGCCAGCTTTACTTCTTAAGGAGGTTCAGGTCTTTTCATGTCTGCAACAAAATACTACAGATGTTTAACCAGTCTGGTGTGGCGAGCACCACCTTCTTCACTGCAGTGTCCTGGGGTGGAGGCATCAAGGCAAAGGACGCCAACAGACTGAACAAACAGATAAAAAAGCCAGAGTCTTTTGTTGCTTTCAAACTTGTCAACCTGGAGGAGGTGGTGGAGGAGAGGATGATGGTAAAACTGGCAGTTTGAGCTCCACCCACCTCGCCTACTCTAGCTTTTGTTTCTCTGGCAACCAGCGTTTATTTGTCTTTTCACTGCTTCTGCAGATGTGTGACGTGAGACTGAAAAAGTGGAAAGGAGTCGAGCCTGGTGTAACATCCATCACGCTTAATGCACGACTTGGCAATTGTAACTACAATACTAAATCAAAATGATTACGTTTAACAATAAACATGGGGTGATGTTAAGGACACGAGCATTGTCACAACAAATATTACACACACACACACACACACGTGTGTGTATATATATATATATATATATATATATATATATATATATATATATATATATATATATATATATATATATATATATATATATATATATATATATATATATATATATATATGCAGTCATGTTGGAAGAGGAAGGGCCCAGCTCCAAAATGTTCCCACAAAGTTGGGAGCATGGATTTGTCCAAAATGTCTTGGTATGCTGAATCATTCAGAGTTCCTGGGTCCAAGCCCAGCTCCTGAAAAACAACCCCACACCATAATCCCCCCTCCACCAAACGTTACACTTGTCACACTGCAGTCAGACAAGAACTGTTCTCCTGGCAACCGTCAAATTCGGACTCGTCCATCAGATTGCCAGACGGAGAAGCACCATTCGTCATTCCAGAGACCTTGCCTCCAGTGCTCTCTACACTGCTCTCACCACTGCATCCGACGCTTTGCATTGCACTTGGTGATGCAGCTGCTCGGCCACGGAAACCCATTCCATGAAGCTCTCTGCGCACTGTTCTTGAGCTAATCTGAAGGCCACATGAAGTTTGGAGTTCTGTAGCGATCGACTCTGCAGAAAGTTGGTGACCCCTTTGCACTATGTGCCTCAGCATCCGCTCACCCTGCTCCGTCAGTTTACGTGGTCTACCACTTCGTGGCTGAGTTGCTGTCGTTCCCAAACACTTCCATCTTCTTATAATACAGCTGACAGTTGACTGTGGAATATTTAGAAGCGAGGAAATTTCACGACTGGATTTGTTGCTCAGGTGGCATCCTATCACAGTTCCACGCTGGAATTCACTGAGCTCCTGAGAGCGACCCATTCTTTCACAAATAGTTGTAAAAACAGTCTGGATGTCTAGGTGCTTGATTTTATACACCTGTGGCCATGGAAGTGACTGGAACAGCAGATTCCCATTATTTGAACAGGTGACCTTTGACAATATAGTGTAAATTCTCTAAGTTTGTATATTCTGTTATCCAATCTTGTGTTTTCTTTTATTCCGTCTGTGTGCTGACTCTTGTTGTATACGCTGCTGGAGACTGAATGTCCCAGGAGTCATCCCAAAGGGATCAATAAAGTTGAGTCTAAATCTAAGTCTTTTACTTTTCCCATTTTCTTCACCTGGCATCGCCTTGTTCGTACATCTTCAAACTGACGTAAACAGTGTTCTGTAACATCGTTTCATGCTGTTTGTTTGAGTCACACTTGGACTGTTTTACAGTCCTTGGTACAGTATCTTTCACAGACGCTTGACTTCGATAAGGATTAACCAGGCTGCTCTCTGAAGAAAGAAATGTTGTTGATTCTTCAGAGGAAGGTGGGAGCTGTATCTCGACAGGTTCAGCTGGCTTGTAATCCTCTACTTCTGGCACGACAGAGACGGCTTGTTGAGAGTACTCCTCCGTCTGGTCCCTGACTGTGTGAACATCAGCGGCTGAAGGGGTGGTTTCTGTCACAGATTCCTCTGTGTAGACTCGGTTGCAAGGACTTTCAGCGGGATTATAGGACAGCTGCAAGTAGGACACCGTCTGAAACATGCATGAACAAGAAAAAAAAGAACATCAGGTTGGCGTCATTTTTACGACACCAACCAAAAAGTATAGAGACACAATGATTTCATAGGAAGCAACAGAAAGTGATTATGGGGGTGCTGGGGGAGCTCTTCTTACAGCCAATCAGAGTACGGGCAGAGTACGAGACTGAAGGCCGATACAACCTATTCCTCTTCTCTATATTTGGACATGTGGAGGAATGTGGCAATATGTTGGTTGGAGTGTGGTTTCCTATAAAATATAATATCACACACATCTTAGGTTAGGATAAATTAACATATATAAAAGAAGCTTGGTAATTCAAGATTACATTTACTTTTCTCTTATGGCGCTCTTATTGTGGAAGTACTTCCGGTGGAGGAACTGCCATGGTGCTCTTATTGTGGAAGTACTTCCTGTGACTAACTAGCGCCAGCTTGGAACATCAGCTGGTAAAAGATCACTTTAAGCCGACTACCCGCAATTCACACAGCGGTAAGGACTTGTAATATAAACAAAACTGTACAGTGAACGTACAAGCACAATTTCAAACGAACATGACACATTTAACGGTCGAACTGGGGGCACAGGTGAGCTAGGCGGCTAGCTCGCAGCACGGAGCGGACACAGCTCTCGGTCGACGCAGCCGAGTCCAGAGTCTCGTCTCCGGTCCGACGGAGGATGGCCACACTGACACCGAAACAACGGCCACGCCGCAGTAGCACTCACCTATCACTCACGGACACGCCACCCGAACTACAACTCGGGTCCGGTACAACCGTAGCCCACCGCTTCACTTGCACTCAAACTTTCTCTGCGTGACGTCACTGACAGCACAGCCAACCCGAGAGCTTGCTCACCCTGGGAGATTATACAATCAATCCATTGCAAAAGTCTAAAACACACCAAAATGTGCAACCTCATATATTATGTTTTTAAAAAAATCAACCAAATGAATGAAAATACTGGCAACAAAACCACCAAACCTTCACTGAAGGTGATAAAAATATCATTCCATTCAGTCTATGTTTGTACATTCAAGAAAAAGAGGATGTTACGCCACGAGTGTATTTTACTTACATGTAATCATGTTATGTTTCTGGGTAGACTATTTAAAGATAAGTTGGAAGACGGGTAAGTGTGTAACACCAGGGGCTGAGACGTTAACCTTCTCGTGATATGCTTCCCCTATGTGGTCTGGAGTGCTCACGCTTAAAGTGTCTTTGAAGTGGTCTAATACCTCAAAGAATGAACTGTACACTTTTCCACCCATGACTACCACCCCAGACCCACAATAGTGACCACAAATAACCCCGAACCTAATGTTCTTCTCACTCCTTCACTCATGTCCTCATTACAGACCTTTTCATGGCTCTGCGATAACCATGTTGCCACAGAACTGAGCCCTGGATTTGGCAGCGGCTTCTCCAAAAATTTCTTCCACCTAAAATGAGATCAAAGATATCAGAAAGATTTTCCATTTTCATTTCTTGGCTGGAAATTTAATGTAAATGTACATTGAGACTACAGCAACTTAACATCAGGGCAGGCGTTTCAGTGCTGATAACTGAAAGTGCCGTCGGTTCAGGAGTTTGGTTTTACATTATCATCGACAATAAAAGTCTGTCACTTACTGAATGGCACAGCACAACCCAAGAGACAACACCAGAACCATTGCAATGATTCCGCAGACAATGATTGCTGTAATGATCCTTGGATCTGTTAAAGAAAACAAATAATGTTGAGGAAGTTTGCAAAGTACAAAAAACCCTCCATTTAATCCTGCCAGGGTGTATGGAGGATGTATTCACCTTTGAAAGGTAAGAAAAACATTTTAAAAGCCAATCTACTCCCCAACTCGTCTTCTTCATCATGAAGAAGTGACACAGATGAGGATGTTGTCATGGCAATTCATCACTTAAAAAGGAGCCAAAAGCTATTTCCGTCACTTCTCTTAGTTAAAGTTTAAATAAATGACTTGGGGGAAAAAAAAAAAAGGTCTCTTCAACATGTTCGTGATTTGAATTTGAGCTCTCACACTACTCACCAAATTTTATAGTTGTAAAGCCCCGTTTTTGGCTTTTAGTACTTCCTGTAAGCGCTTTGGCCTCGATGTAGAAGGTGTATGAAGTGTCTGGAGTTAAACCTGTCAAAAAGACTTCGTGCTTTTGGCCATCCACAGTAAGATCTACAAGAAACCCATCATAGATATATTTTATAAATGTGATACAAAAAGAAAAGTCCAAACCTCCCATAAGCCTGGGGTAAACTTACTGAGTCGTCTGGGTTTAGGAGCGTCTGTCTCGTAAAAGATGATGTAGTTGGTAACAACACCACTGCATGGATCCTGGGAATTTGTGTTCCAGCTTACGAAGGCACTTTTGTCGTAAGGTTGAACATTTCTAAAAGTAACATCCCCTGGAACTGTGGAGATCACATTTTTCAAAATCTGGTTGATAGAACATGAAACAAAAAAAAACAAAAAAAAAAAAGAAAATACAAATCCAAATGCATTTAAAAACTATACGAATCTGATCTACCTCCCCGTCTGGAGCATCTCTGCAGGACTCGTGAGCTGTGGCCTGTTTTGTCATCCAGAAGGGGCGTTACTGTGATATTGTACGGCTTGTCATCATAGAGATCTTCAGAATGGAGAAAAAAAAAATGAAGTGATAAGTAACTTAAAAAAATTAAAGGTACAATGAGTGACCTTTTAATTCACAGCAGACTAAAACAAACCGAGCCAAGAAACAGGTTTTCCCTTCTAACGCTGGAGTCTGAAAGACGGGTCAAAAATCATTATATTTAGAAACAAACTGTCCTACGGCATGTGGAGACTTGTTTATACACACATGGAAGTGCAGTTGTCCCAAACAATGAAAACAGGAGTTACAAGACATGCAACTGGAGAAAGAGTGCGTGCTTGAAAATACACGGCTATGCACGCACGCAGCAAATAATTTTTATTCAGCTATATTTAAGGCATAAACCACTGATTGTTGGACCGTTAAAACTTCTATTATTGTTCCTATTAAGCTTTACAGCCACACCAAATCAGTGCGACTACTGTATTTAGAGACAGTCACTCAGGCACTCAATCAGTCCAGCTATCTGAAGAAAAACAGAATTCTATTGAAGATTGCTTTGATATACTTCATTAGCTGTATTGAGCAGTTCAGCGCAGTGTTTTGTGTTGACATCATCAGAGGTTGGTAAGGGTACCACATTAACCAACAGTATTGTTCCACTTCTGAGATTCCCAGTACACCGCTTCCAGGTGTTCACGAGCACTATTATTAGAATTGAACCCCCACCTTTTTCCTCACAGGCCCCTTCTTGCTGTTTCTAAAGAATTCTCACTTTCTACGCTGACCTACTTTGTCTTATTTTACTATTCTATCTTATGAACCTCTCCTGCATTAATGATCTCACCCTCATGCAACAAGCTTTCGGGTCATCTGAGTTTACTCATCTGCAGAACATGCTGCCTCAAGGAGTGAACCCGACACATAGTTGCTTCCAAGACGTTCGCAATATCCGTTCAGTACACAGCAAGCTGCAACGTGTGTTTCCCCAACTCGGTCACAGTCATTCTTTTTCCCCAGACAACCACCTTTTAGTCATCCAAAAGCAGTTTACAGTTTACTGAAAGTGAGTCCATACTTCTGTATTCAGTGTTTAGTTGCAAGCGTCTACAGCAGGATGGCTTGTTTTCAGGAGTGCACACACTCTTTGACGTTTCTGTACTCCTTGATAAGCTCTTCCTGGCAAATGCATTACACAGTAGCGTTTAATGTTTTATACCACTAATGAGTCCATTATTTTCTTTAATAAGCTGATGAAAGATGAAGCATGAACAGTCTGACGATCAAGTTAAATCAGAGAAAGGATTCACTGCGCGATAATGGCCCATTTGTTTGATTCCCATCTGACTCTCTGATAGCTTTGCTGTGCTGACCTACCAAACAGAGTTGCATTAGTGACGCTGCACTCCATCCAGTGATATTCATTTCCATTGTGGGTCCAGTCAACCACGTAGCCACTGACAGGCTGCCGAGGAGCCTTCCACCTAACCAGTATAACACCTCTATGGTTTGAGGTGTGGATGTCATCAACTCGAGGAAGGCCTGCCACGAAGATCAAGAAAAAAAAAAGAGCAATGGGCTAGTTTAAAAAAGAAAAAATCCTTCCTTTAAAATAAAACAATGGTGGTTACCCATTAAAAATGTAGTAAAACTCACTCTCTCCAACAGCTGGGACATAAACTGAGTCCTCTGCAAGCACGTTGTCGTAATAGGAAGCTTTGATATTGATTTTGTGCGAGTTTTGGTCAACTTCAATATCACAGGGTGAGCTGTCACATAAAACAGATGTGTGAATTCCTCCGGGCAAGTCTTCTTTGTAGGTAGTTAGTTTGATAGTGTAGTTTAAGGCCTCTTCACAAGTTCTAGAAATATCCTGTGAAGACAAAAACAAGACAACAAATTATTGCAAATTTTTTACAAAAATGGTTATACATACATTTTGTTAGTTATACAAGTTAAACATTTTGAAATGAATATAGACAATTAAAGCAGCATGAAGAAGTTTTCTCGTATCAAAATGCCAGCGGTAATTTCATTTCAAGGACTTTCAGGGAGCGTCTTCTGGCGCTCATGGTCCTGGTACTGACAAAAACCTGGCAAAGTAGCAACTTTCCGGCACTACGTCCCAGATTAGCAGCGATGACACTAGGTCAGTATCGGTAACAGCAGACAGCCTCGTTCACAGACCAGGTCTTTCCACCTCTGCCCAACCATTTCTGTATCCTGTCCACAGAGTACAAATGTTCATTCTGGGTTGGTTGCAAACTCTGCATGGAAGATGAAATCAGTCCATCATGAGGATGGCACCTCACAGCACTTACAATACGGTGTTTAAGGCCTATTATAAAGTTTATCTCTCAGCTTAAGGTATTAAGCTACAAGACAACTGGTGCCAGCACTGCTGGGTTTTTACCCTCGGACACAATCCGAAGAAACATTTCTTTATTATTGCGATTTATTCACTGTTTATACAATCCTGAATGAATGAAACAGGCTATAGACTTGTTGCTGACTGGGGACTGTTTTCAGACTTGCCATTTGTGAAAGCACGCACTCAGGAACACATATTGTGCCTTCTTGGGATCACTGTGAATGCACAGGTGGAGAGTGGAGGCAGAATAATGAGGGGGTTTGTAGTGCATATTTATACTGTGATCTCAACTTAACTTTATCGTCCCCAGAGGGCAACTGGTTGTACAAGACATCAAAAACAGACATAGACGTAAACATTCTAGGAAGGACAACAACCCACAGAATGAAGTGTTTCTACAACTTAAGATCATGTCTCCGTGCATGATATATCCAAGTAATAATAAAAAAGACAGATAAAAATGTATAATGTGTAAGTTAAAATGTATAATGAATAATAAATACATTCAATGCCACAAGCATACTAAAAATGTGTTTTGATTCCTGCCAGAGAGTTTAAACTGACCCAGTCACACAGCTTAGGTCATAGCAACACTCTTAATTCCCCAACAACAACCCCATCATGAACCAACCCAGACTAACTCTGTTCCCTATCTGAGCAAAATAGAGAAACTGCACTTTGAACAAATGAGTGTTTGAATCTGCTGGTTTTTACAGAAGGGAATCTGAAACGAGAACCGGAGTAAAGGGGTGTGAAAGTGGCTTAGAGAATCACCTTTGTACCGGTTCAAAATAAAAATATACATGCACTCTGTATAGCAGGTGTACCAAATAAAGTGGCTGGTGAGCATATGCTGTGCCAAAGCAGTAATTACGCTCTCCCTTACCATCCACATGACATGAACTTTTCTATTTCCATTTTTTCCCACTTCCATCACTTTTCTCCACAGCCGCAGCCTGGTACGATTCCCTGGAAAAGGTTAAAATGTGTTGAAACAGTCACACCTGAATAGATGAACAAGTCAAGTATGGAGGAACAGGATCACTGCACACACCTGGAACCAAAATTGAAACTGCTCAAAGCTAGAGGCAATCGCTACAAACAGGTGTCAGGTTCTTGGAATTCTAGGTCTGATATTTTATTCACAGCTTTGACTTCTGTGTTCTTGTTGCCAAGTCATGTTAATCTGTAAACCTTTTTTAATTACTTCTCAAAAATGCAAACATGTGATTTCAAAATGCAGATTTTGCAAAGATTAAATAGCTTTTTTTTCACACCTAGATTTCTTTAATTCTTTTCTTTTGCATCAAATTAAATGCCATCAGAGAAGTCACAGCCTTTTATACTGTTCATTACAAGGCTGTATGTTTAGTCAAAGTCAAATATTCAATGGGATCATTTGGAGGGATTGTAAAATGCATGAGGCCCGGCTTTTGAATTCTTGTGTGCAATTCTAAATAAGCATGGCTCTTACTGTTTAGTTTGGTCAGAACCATCTTCTCTGAGCTCCAGTCGCTCCAGGGAGCCTCGCTGTAGGCACATCGAGCCAAAACTGTGTAGTTGCTGCAGGATTCCACATCTTCAGCAGTGGCATTAACGCAGTTGTCACAGTTTAGGATCTTAAGGAAGCAGACATTGTGAAAAATAAAGGTTGTAGTTAGAAACACTCAACCAACAAATGAATCAGTCAGCCACAATAATTTATCTAATACTAATTTATTTAGAATAATGTATTTAGAGTTGTTAAAACACGTGATGCACAAATAAATCCACTTTGGGGAGTAAGTAGATCGTAAAAATAATAAATTATGCTACTTCATATAAAAAAAAACGTTTGGTTATTAACCTGAATTTCTAATTCTTTATTCTATCTTATTGGGCTGAATCTCATCTTTTTAAGAAGCCAAAAAGCTGTGAAATTTTAGTTGTCTTAAAAAAGCTCCTAGTAGGTTTGGCTTTTGAAATGCCACCCAGGAAGTGTGCGGTCCGGGCTAATGTCTCGGACAGGAATAGGAGGTAGAATTCAAGGAGGTTAAACTGTGTTTAAATAAGTTAAAGATCTGCTTTACTGTATTTTATTAATACTATATTTCCATGTTCTTACAGAAGGTTGTAAAGGTAAACTTGTGTGTCAAAATATTTTTATGTTTTTTTTCTACACGCAAACTACTACACAATGTGCTGTTAAGCTGACTTAATTGTGCAACCTACCTTACAACTGCTAACATCACCATCACAGATCTTTGTCAGTGAAAATATGTCATAAATGAGCAAAAACGTTTAAAAAAAAAGTAAATAAATTAATTGACAATTCTAATGGGAAGAACTGCTTGTTGTTATCTGGACTCAGCTTTAGGAACACTTTGACCAAATCTGACCCTATTTGACATAATTTTCCCAAACCCAGTGTGTCTTTCATAGGCTTTTGAAACACAGAATTAGATTATTATATTTATTTTTTTCTAACTTTTTCCTCCCTTTACTAAAATACATTGTAGGGTATTTTTTTTTTTTGGAATAAGAAGAACTAGGACACTAAGTAAGGTAAACAGTAGCAGGCTAAGCTGTTTATTGCTATGTTAGTAGTAAATGCTATCAGTCTGTTCTCACATTATTATACTTTTAAATCACATTTCTTTCAAAAAAATGAAGACGCAAACATTTTAAAATATCTTTCACCAAAACAGAGTGTTTCATCACCTTTGACGTTTCTTCATTATACGATAAAGCCTGAAACACAAGAGACAGACAGAAGTAGCCTTTATCACCATATATGTGTATGTATGTATATATGAAAAATCTGACATTTTTCATCACTTTGTTGCTATCGTGACAATATAATTGTATAGTTCAACAAAAAGCATATTAATATTGCATATTAATATTACATTCATATTACATCAACTTTTCTTTTTTTTTCATGTGTAACAATATGTTACGTTAGCAAATTTCACATAGCATTTAAAATGTTCATGGTCAGGATTTCTACAACAGTAGACTGCAGTTTGTTTTTGTTTTACTGATATTACATAGAAATCATTTAAATAATGTTAGAGATGACAATTTAACAGATGTGCGATCAAAATAATATAGGCTACAGATGAAATTTCTCCACGCAATAACTGACTTCAAAGCTTTTTTGTTTTTTCAAAGACTTTTTTTTTGTTTTTTTGAAAGAGATTGTTTCATTTATACATTAAATTCTTGGTCTAAGACATTTAATAATACTGTACTCAGGCAGCGGTTCAATCATTAGCTCAAATATTAATTATTTTACATATGATATCAAATAGTAGAGGGGCTCACTATTTTAAAACAAAAGATCAAATGTTACTAGGTTGAAATGAATATAGTTTCTTTTAGCTTTATGATGATGGATTTCCCTTTACTTCACAATTTTAATATACAATTCCTCAAAACTACACCAAGTACTTCCTTTGCATTAGCAAACAAAGCCAATATTCACTTTTAGTTTTTGCTTGTGAAAAAATTCCTTTTTACACGTGACTTCTTGGAATAATTGGACTGTAACACAGAAGTAATTGTTTTTTTCTTTTTTTTTACATCATTATCATTGATATAATTGGTTTCCCAACTATATGCTCTTCAAGTGGTCTTACCTTGTAGTATTTGACTTCACAGTGCCATGATTCTAAGATAAATGTTCGTTCCCACGTCACAAGCAGACGACCAAAGAAGGCAGCTACCTCTACCGTTGGGGCATTTATTTTCACTGAGGGAATATAATCAAGTCAGCTTCATCAAAACACCAAGAGATCATTTGGAAATGAATAAATATATATATTAGTGCAAAACACAATGTATGGTACTTACATATGTTAAGTGGTTTAAATGTATAGGGATCAGAGTAAGCCTCCCAATCAGCAGTTTTAGCTCTGATTCTAACAGTGATTGGGTTGACCCACATTCCGTTAAATATTTCCATATCAGATATATTGACATCCGTGGATGTGCAGTATGTTTCATTCGAGTTGCACATTTGGCACGAGGTTGAGTTTAAAGAACTATCATCATTAAAAGAAAAAAGTTTTCAATTATAAGACACAGAAATGCAAATAAGTACATTATTTCTTACACAAAAATTAAGAAAGTGCAAAACTTACCAGAGTACAGTATAGTTTACGTCCACTGAAGGGTTTGTGTGATGCTCCCATTTGCATGTGAAGAGCTCGGGAATACCATACATTATTTTATCTTTATAATGCCAGATACATGATATGTTTTTAGGCTTTGCTGAAAAAAAGGTGACATGTTGATCACCACACTGCAAAAATCAAAAGCAACATTAATCAACGCAAAATAAGAAAATGACTACTTACAATACGTCCTGATTATGGTGCCTCCAAGGACCATATTGGTTTTTATACCGTGACACTGCAGAACAGCACTGCGGTGAGTGAAATTTTCAAGTGAAAGGACTGTGTGTGTGGAGTTGATTATAGTTGACTTGCTTGCGTCAGTGGATTTGTTGTTTAAAGTCCAGAAGATTTTCTCATTTACACATGTGGTTTGGCAAAATATCTCAGCAGTGGATCCCTCTTCAATGTACTTATCTTTAGGTACGACATTGCAGTTGTTATCATGGCGACCTGTGAGAAATTAGACACTCTTTGAGATGATAGAAGAACAGAGGAGATGAGGACAGTAGGAGGCACGAAAAATAAGAATATTTGCTAAAGAGAAGAAGAAAAACAAGACGAACAATATGAAGAGAAGATGGCATCAAAAGAGTTAAACCTGCTGATGTTAAGGTCAGCTGAATCCAGGAAGACGAGCTAAAGAAAACAAGTTAACCCTAAAAGAGGAATATCACCTGAAGAGGAGAATAGGAGCTGAAGACAGCAAGATGGGCTGAAGAAAAGAAGAATAACCTCAAGGCAGGAAGATCAATGGAAAACAAGAACATGAGCTGAAGAGAAGATTGGCTGAAGAAAGGAACTCAGAAAAGTATGAGTTGAAGAATTTAGCCAAAACTCCAAGCCACATAAGGAAGCATCGATAGTGGAAGTAGTGTTGATCCTAAATAGAATTGTTGGAATATTTGAAGAAGGTGAAAAACCTTTTCAATTGCTACCAAACTTGAAATGTATCCAAATAAAGAATAAGAGGAAGATGGTGAAAGGAAGGGAAAGAGAAGAGGAATTATAATGGAGCTAAGTTCGGTGCAAGGCTTTTTTTTTTTTTTTTTTTTTGTCAAATTTAAAGCTGTCTTTCCTGGCTCAGGAACAATCTACTAATATTACAATGTAATTGTAGGTAATTCCTGAAGAGGTTGGGGCTGAATGCAAAAAGACTTCAGTGGTGTCAACCAAAAGAAGTCAGTTGTGCAATTCCAGATGTTCAGGGAGAAGCTCTCAGCAATACCTATATATGGAAAGATTATTGAGAAATCCTTAAAAACTCCTTGACTCCTGGTCAAAGTATTTTTGGACAGACACTCCCAATACTTTTTCACAAGACTGCCATAATCTCAACTTGTTTTTAAACTTTATAAATAGAACTTATCACACAGCGGAGGAGGACTCAGGAAATACCATCAGTTGCTCTCGTCCTTACAAGAGCCTGTAGTTGTGAAAATTGGTTGGGATTTCTTTATCTTTATTTTGTTTTGTGACGAAAAGTGTTGTGTATATGCTCCTTGTGTGTGTGTGTGTGTGTGTGTGTGTGTGTGTGTGTGTGTGTATGTGTGTGTGTGTGTGTGTATTAGAATTAGAAACGCTGAATGTCAAGTTTTCCAAAGATTTGTAGAGACTTGTTGGAGCTTTTGTATTTGAAAGGTGACTTGAAATTGCTTTGGCTCGCCGTCCTCCTCTGCTAATGAGCTAAGGTAGCCTGTTTTTTACTAGATAAAATAAACATTTTGTGATTAATAATGAGTTAACCATAATGATTTAGTCGTCGTTTCTCATGTGCAGTAGTTAGCCTCGAACTGCATTACTCAATTCCCGCTCCTGCTCTCTGTGATTCCTCTGTAATTCCATGGGTGCTTGACTCTGTGAATAACAACACTGTAACGTGAATAATAACACATTAGACATAGACAGGATCACTGTTGTTTGAAACATACTCTCCTGTTCAGACTTTCCACCAGTTTCTCCATAACTGTGGCGTTCGAATGACATGAATGTAAAGTTGGTGCAATCTCTAGAAGGTAAAGTATTCCTATAAGTGCTTCAAATTCCTAATCACGCCACCTGCAACTGATTGTACAGCAGCAACAGGAAATGTTGAGTCACTGGCGGCAGTGATCAACCAGTCATCTATTGACAGGCAGATACATGTAACTGATTTCCAGTCACTGTGCGTTATATTATTTTGCAGAGCTTGAATTCATTATATGAAAACAATGTCAGGATATCACTTTTCACCTTCCTGTGAAAATCCCCCTCAAGGCATTCTGGGGAAGCTGACTCAAGGTGTAGACTTCTTTAAATGTAAGAAAAAAAAAGGAATAATGTTCCGACTACACTGTGAATTGGTTGCCTGCTTTTCTAAAACGAAGAGGCTATAATTTAATAACAAATAAAACAAGGGGGGGGCATCTGTTGTAAAAACAACCACCGAAACTTTGTTCACACTGAACTGTAAGACACAAGCTTTTAACTGACAGATAACTCTGTTTGTGATGTGGTTTTTATGATCGGTTTTGCGGTTATCCAATATCAGAAACTGGTACAACCACAAATCAATCTCTTCTTTTAACGCAGAACTATACATCAGTTAAAGCCCTGTGTTTTATGTACTGCAAACGTTGCTTCTCTTTATTTGGTTGAGAATACTGGTATTGGTACAACTATCATATATTTTGTGACAAACTGTCGGTAAAGAGAAGCAAACCTCGAAACAGTCAGTTTCTGTGTCGACCACGAATGGAAAATAATGGTTCCGTTTTTGTTTTATTTTCTTTCTTTTATAAGTTAATTTATTTTTTAAGAGCTGTAAAAAAAAAAAAAAAAAAAAAAAAACTCTGGGGGTTAAAGAAAAGAAAGAAGATGTGCTACCCTGGCTCTTCCAACAGCCCCGGTAAACCGCGTAACAAAGATGTTCTTTTCAGAACGTGTTTGTGGGATTTGCCTGCAGTAAAGGTTGGGGTTGGAGCTTGGGTTTGATTGTGGTTACGGATATTGACTGTGTCGAGGGACTACACACATCAGTGGAAAAGTAGGCATTAACACTGTATTAGAGAAGTGCTAAGCAAAAGCCAAAGGACTGATGCAACAAATGAGATGCTGATATTGGACGGAGCTGTGTGAGAGGTTTCCCCTTCGTCCAGTTTATGTTTAAAACACTCCGATCTAATTCTGCAATGTCAAACAGTTCCTTGGTCTGGTTCTATCTATCTATCTATCTATCTATCTATCTATCTATCTATCTATCTATCTATCTATCTATCTATCTATCTATCTATCTATCTATCTATCTATCTATCTATCTATCTATCTATCTATCTATCTATCTATCTATCTATCTATCTATCTATCTATCTATCTATCTATCTATCTATCTATCTATCTATCTATCTATCTATCTATCTATCTATCTATCTATCTATCTATCTATCTATCTATCCTCAATGTGCACACACCTATCTATTTATACAAATACACATAAATCCCGTTTGACATGTTTGAAAAGAGGTAGGAAGAAGTGAAACTTATTTAATCCTACCCTTTTTCCAAAATTCCAACATTGACTCAGTATTGTGGTCCTCTTTCTCAAATTCTTACACTGATTCACTGTAAAATCTTCATATCGTTGAAAAACTTTCACGTCTTCCAGACCTTATAACTTCAGCATTTTTACAGCTACAGACACCATTCGAACTTTAAGTTACTCACAAAACTTCAAACTCGTACCAATTGCTTCGGCTTTTTAAATTGTTTTTTAGTTTTTGAAATATGATACTTTAGGTTTTATTATACATTCAGCGTTTTAGCCTTCAGACATCCTTGAAAAACTTTGTTGTCTTTTGAGAGCTCAATACTTGACAGATGACAACCAGAGACAGAACTAGAACCACCCCGAACACAACCAGAACCACTGAAGACAGAACTAGAACCACCCCAAACCGAACCACAACCACCTCAAACACAACCAGAAGCACTCAAGACAGAACTAGAACCTCCCCAAACTGAACCAGGACCACTCAAAATAGAACTGGAACCACCCCACACAGAACCAGAACCACCCCAGTTTATGCAGGGTACCATTGTATTCCATCGTTACTTAGTAGAAATTAGTTTATGAACGTTTCTACAAATAAATGATCTCAATTAGAGAAAAAGGTAATCGCTTCTGACCTACACCAACAAGACACCACCAATGACATCACACTCTTATGTATTGACTAGTTACATAATCAATTCTAACTTTCCTTTTATCTCTGAAATCCTGAAAAAGCTTGTCTTCAAAAAGCTAACTGCACATTTCTAGACTAAACATTTGCATGAACAATTTTAGTTTGGATATGGAGTACACCATAGTACTGAAAATACTTTAGTGAAGTTACAACTGACCTCTTTGTTGCCTCTCACGATCATCATCATTTTGTAATTCTGTAATCCTGCTAGGTCTCATATGATACTATAAATAATAAAATAGTTTGGGGGGTGTTATCTGCTAACCAAATCATATTTGCATTGACGAAAGTTACTTTTCAAAAAGGTATCTGGCATGACAATCTGACATTTAATATTGATAAGACGTGTATCAGAAAGTACTCTAAGCCAAAAAATGTTGCTCAAAATAAAATAAATAAATAAAAAGACCATCGACTGCATTAAATCTGAAGCCCAGACGTGGAGTACAACAAGCGTGGAGCAAATATTTAACGTCCTTTTCTACAGTGATACAGGAAATATACCCCAGGGGTTACTTACCTCCACAAATAGAGGAGATAAAAAACAAAACAAACGACGCGACGGACGTATACATCCTTCTTCTCTAAAGCCAGGCCGATGTTTAAAAGCACCCGAGCTGAGAGATATTCAGGTGTAAAATACTGGAGCCGCTCAGTCGCCTTCACGGAGTCTGTTACGGCACCCGGCGAACCGCATTGTGGAGATTGTTTCAGCGATCATCAGGAACTGAAGCAAGCGTTGAAGTAAACGAGGTATATTACCCAACTGGAAACAGTCAGATGAAAGAGGAAGCAAGAAGCCAGCCCCTTATCTTTTCTTTCCTTCAGCGTCTTATTTATTTTATTTTATTTCAGAGGACAATAAACCTCCAACACGGCACGCAGCGGCCTACCCTATGTATCAGATATGATTATCAGAACATATGAAACAAATATTAGTTTCTAAAGGTGTTTCAATTCTCTCATGGGTCAGGTTAATAGGGCTCACTGATTGATATTTTATTAGATTGCCCTAATTAAGTACGCTACTGTATTTTCTGCCATGGAATTAAATGAAATGAAAATGAACGAGGTCCAAGGTCTTCAAAATTGTATTTTTAGAAATTATTTTAATTTTTTTAAAATAAGAGATACATTTTAATTGAATCCGAATTTTTTAAAAAATAGCCTTTTCGTCGTTTGCACGTTGCTTAATTGTTTTTCAACAAAGTTTTCTCGCATACTGGCCACTCAGTGAGTGAGTTGCTGAGTTACTACAGATGCTTAACAGAGACTTTTGGGCCCTGGAGCGCGTCATATAATTAATACTCTCAACGATCATTTTTGTTCCTCTGGCTTCACCTAGTGGTTGATTTATATTATTTTAAAAGGTGCGCGGACTGTCACATAGAAAAAACAGTACTGTGCTAAAAAAGAATGACTGACGACAGTCTTTCTCGTGTACATGAACGCGCAGCAAACCGCTGTCACGTTAAATTAAGTATACCGTTACGGAAAAAACCCCGGAAGTACTTTCAAGTAGTCTGAACTGCTAACGTAGCCAGTTTAATACGTTTTTAGAACAATAAATTCACTACATTTGAAATGTCAAATGCGATTTGAGATTTGGCACCTGTACAACCGTACATTCATTTCAAAACAATGCTCTGACGTAGTCGACTCAACAGGACACGTGGAGGTGGCGCTGCGCGCGTAATAGTTTCCGGGCTGCGTTTGCGCCTTGGATACATAAGCAAAGCTGTCCTTGCCGAGCGGTCACCGTCCCGTTTCTATGTCCACTGCCGTGTTTATAGCCGCTGTTGTCGGCGGCGGGGTCCTGCTCCTCATGCGCCGTTTATTCCCCCGGCAGAAAGCCTTTGAGTTGATCCGATTTCCAGCTGACGCCATGCGAGGGAAGACGGTCATAGTGACCGGGGCTAACAGCGGCATAGGGAGGGCCGTTGCCGGGGAGCTGCTGAAGCTCCATGCGCGGGTCATCATGGCCTGTCGGGACCCGCGGAGCGCCGAGGACGCAGCCCGGGACATCAAGCGGCAAGCGGGCTCGGAGCAGGGGGAGCTGGTCATCAAACACCTGGACCTCGCCTCTCTTCGGTCCGTCCGAAGATTTTGTGCGGAGATCATTGACGTAAGTGAGGGAACGCATATTAGTGGAAATCGACCTGGATGATAGTTAATTCACCTCTTGAAAGGACCAGTTCTTCTAGGAGAATCTAGGAGCGGTGGTCGTGTCCATGTGTGAAAGAACGATCTTCAGCTGGCTTTCAGAGGGCTGTCCGTGGTGCTGACTTTCTGTTTTGATCCCGAACAAACGATGGTTTGGTCTTTTGTTGAAGCCAAGCTGTTATCAAAACGCAATCAGATGAGATGCCAACAAAACAAAATACTTCTGAACTAGGAATCGACATGAATAATCATTTCTTAAATAATAAATCCCACACAAATCACCTCAGTCACCCCCAAGAGAAGAGTAACGAACAACAAAACATACTAATAAAAAAACATGCAAAATAGACTGTTTACCCAGAAAATAAGATTGTTGTTTGGCTATGTATGTATTAAACATTCTTCTACTTCAGTGGGACTATTAACAGCAGGTTATTATAGCACACAAATCCAGTTTTAAACGTTTAATTTTGTTAAAACCCTTGGAAGTGTGTAAATGTAGTCAATGGGATTACGTGCAAAATGTATATAAAGCAAAATGCTATGATATAAGCCCTAGGTTTAAATGAAAATAGGACAAATACAATTTAATAAAAAATAAATAAAACTTGGAAAATATACATGCTTATCCTAAATTTCACAAAAGTGTCAACAATAAACATAAACAAGATCTAGACCTTGTGGTTAATGTTTAAGATTGACTGAGGTGAAGTAGAAAACGGTCCTGGGATTTGACAAATCAAAATTCTTTCATTTTACTTTCAGAAATGGTGTAATCAGTTAATAAATACTGTTTGCTGTGTTGTCTTTGGACCATTTAAAATGGCATTGATTCAGTGTTCATTTAAGTTCATTTAGGCATCTGCTTTTCATATTGCAACCCTTAAAAAAATGAAATCTTTTAAGCTCTGACATAATTATGAGCGCCTCAGTTGTGTCAAGGTAAACATGGATTATTTGTGGAGGCAGTAGTTTGCCTGGTCTTCATTTTCCTTTACTTCCCTCTCATAACCACTGGGTGTCTCCAAGTGTTCCTTGTGAAACCACATTTGTTTTATTTCGAGATGCCTTGAACTTATTTTTTTTAAAGAAAAGAATTAATAATTTAAAGTTTAACATAAAACGTACAACAAATGAATGCCAGAGATGGTAAAAACTGCAACAAATGAAGCCACAAGTGATTTTAAATACACTAAAAGTACATCTAAAAATACACTAAAAATACACTAAAAGTACATCTTTACCTGTATTTGTCTAAGTGTTTATCATTGCTGGTGAGAAGCTATTAATCTGTCACTGTGGAGCCTAAATTGTTTAAATGCGTTTGTTTTTAGGAGGAATCCAAGATTGATGTGCTTATCAACAACGCAGGCATCTACCAGTGTCCTTACACAAAGACGGAGGATGGATTTGAGATGCAGCTCGGCGTGAATCACCTGGGTCATTTCCTCCTTACTCACCTGCTGCTGGACCTTCTGAAGACCTCAGCTCCGAGCCGCATCGTCGTGGTTTCCTCTAAACTTTACAAATATGGCCACATCAATTTTGATGACTTAAACAGCGAAAAGAACTACAACAAGGCATTTTGTTATAGCCAGAGCAAGTTGGCCAACTTGCTGTTTACGCTTGAGCTCGCTCGTCGGCTTGAGGGCACCAGGGTCACGGTCAATGCTCTCACTCCGGGAATCGTGCGGACCAGACTGGGCAGGCACGTCCAAATCCCTCTCCTGGCTAAGCCGCTGTTCTACCTCGCCTCGTTGGTCTTTTTCAAGAGTCCGTTGGAGGGAGCCCAGACTCCGCTTTATTTGGCATGCTCCCCAGAGGTGGAGGGAGTGTCAGGGAAGTGCTTCGCTAACTGCGAGGAGGAGAAGCTGATGGACAAAGCTACAGATGACCAGGCAGCCAAGAAACTGTGGGACATAAGTACAAAGATGGTTGGATTCTCTTAACTATGCATAGGCCACTTCTGTGGAGAGTACTTGTTGTAGGACTAAACACTTACACGCTCGCAGCCCTGTGGGCGCCATTCTGCAGGAGGTTGGTTTTGCAAAAATCTTTAACCACCCTGGAGATGAAAACATGAATGGAATGACATTGTGCCACTGAAGTGTGATAATTAAGAGCCTGTGAGCTACATTGGACAGAGCTGATTAGAGATTGCATAAGGATGTGAGGTTGAATACGTGCCTGTTAAAGTGATGGTTCAAACAGATTAATTATCGCTACTTTCTTTGCAATAACTCTGCAAACTTACACTAGTCCAATAAATTCCAGTTCTAGAAAACTTGTTTTGCTTTTTTGCACAACTTTTTACAAATCACTTTACGGGGAAAAGACAAAAACAAAGAAAAAAGCATGTTAACAAATAAATCAATACAGCATCTGCATGAAGCTGGGTCTTAACAACTATGGTACGAGCATTCTACATATCCTAATTTATCTTAATCTAGATATCTTAATATGGTTTCTTTCACACAGGTGACCCTATCAAGATTCAGACGCACATCAGTGTCAAAAGGAATCATAGTTTGGTTTAAAAACCAAACTGTGTTGTTAAGTGACATGATTGCTCATGGTCCAAAAACCGCGTCCGTTTCACTGTGAGCTACTAAGAAGGCCGTTTCGGCTAAAATCTTTTTCTACTAACCTATATTTAAAGTCACAGCTGTGATAAAGCAGATCTGCAGTGACTCGGAGCGCACCACATGGTGAAGAAAGGTCTCCCTCTTTTTCAGTCAACTTCAAAAGGGATTACGTAACTTTGCCATGACAACTCATCACATGCATTTGAAGGTATTAACGGTAAAAGATACCGTTTCTTTCATGCATTCAGATTTCAAATCTCCACGTGTAAAACAAAATGAAGGCTGGAGGCTGGTTATATGTATAATTTGTGCTTTATTAAGTGAACAAAACAACCAAAATATATAAACATGCATCACCGTCAAATAAACAAGGGTTACAGAGGCTTAGTAGGGGTTTTGGGCATCAAACGTGAGGTAGAACGGGGGGCAGGAAAAACTCTGAAAAGCAAATGATAAAGTAATATATTGACTGCTAAGACGGATGTTAACGTCTCAAAAAGTTCCATCAATAACAATAAAACACACCCAATAATACTGTCAAATTCAATTAAGAGAACAAAAATAAAAGTCACAGCCGTAGGGATACGTTTGTGTTTGTTACCCTCTCTCAACACACTGCACAATTAATATTGTTTCAAATGATTTAAAAGCGGACTGAAACTGATCCGTGTGCAGTTTGTATGGGCAAGTCTCCTTTCAAAGCTTGAGGTTTCAATTATACCATCTGCAGTGTTTAATTTATATACATGTTCCAGGATTATCAAGATTATTGAGGAGGCTGCTGTGCTAGTGGCAGCTTGTTGCAGTAGGTCTTGTCACAGCGTTCGTATCCTCTTGAAACTTTCCTTTAAAACCCTGATTTTTTTGACAGATTTTCTCACGTCGGTTTGGATGCTTTGCTGCCTCAGAGATTTCTGCTACTATTTCTGGCACTTTTTGCACACGTTACAATGAGTAACCATGGCAACAGAAGAGTTGTTTACATGTGGGAACAGCTTATTGAGCGTTTAAAAGCACAGCAAATATCCAAACTGAGATCCCAATTTCCCTAATTAGTTAAGAGGAGATGTGACGGAGCAGGAGCCTAACGGAGTTAAAGGGGGACGGGCGGTAAACCGTTTCTTTTTATGATTTTTATGGGAAAGTAGGATCACTGGCAAATAAAATGGATGAGCTTGGAGCACTGAAGAGGACACGGCGGGAGTATCGGGTATGCAGTATTTGTTTCACCAAGACGTGGCTGCCATACCAGATTCCACCTCTTCACCCGGCTTTCGGACTAAACGGGCAGACTGCAAAGCAGGGCGGCAAAAGTAAAGGCGTTGGGATTGCAATGCTTTTTAATAACAGATTCCATTCGATTCACTTCAGTGACACTTTGTGAATCTCCAAAGGGAACTTATATTGTTTCAGTACTCAGTCATTGCAGATAGTTGTAGCCAGTGGCAGGACTGAGCTCCTATAGTCTTACAGCAAACATCAAAAACTCTCCATACTGCTTAATCACCGTTTCACACTGACGATGTAAATTGTTGACTATCGTTTCTGGCAAAACATGCAACGTTCAGCTCCAAGGAAGCCAGCGCAGCTATAACCTTTTATAATAACCTTTTATAGTCTCTTTATAATGCTGACAGTCTGAAGTAACACCCTACCAGGAGAATATAATTTCCCTTTGGAGATTAAAAAAGCATTATAGAACTGAAAAGAACTGACCGGAAGGTTTGCGCTTGTTTTGGATCCATTTCTTTCTAACAGCTACATACAAAATATATCACTCATTTTTCAGTTAATAGTATATAATTTTACATTTGTAATTTAAATACATACACATTCTTATACATTTTAAGAGTTCATGAGCTCTACTCTGGCCGTTCCGTCCTATCCAGCTCTCGACTTTTGACTCACGTCTTCCGCATGTTTGTGCTGTAAACAGTTGCGCTTCCGTGGCCAAACACCAAAGGCTCTTAAATGATCTGCAGTAGTGAAATCTTCATGAATCGTCTGGCTCCTCGTTGCTTCTCAGACCATTTTCAGTGAAATGGTTGCGCCAACACAAGGTGTGGCTGAGTACGTCAACGGCTTGTGTGTTCTAGGCTTACAGAGGCTGATCCTGATTGTTAAGTCCTTCAGTTCAGAAGAGTTCCATATAGCTGGGCCTTGGTCAGACTGTCTTTCCTGGTGAGCCCCAGGGAGCCAAATTTCTGGTTGTATGGGGGAGGAGGGGGTGGGGCTGGCGGAGGCGACTGGGTGACCTGTGGAGGGATGCTGTGCATCTCCACTTGATAGTGCTGCAACTCTGCAGCCATCTCTAGGGACCTCTGGTTGAGGGACTCGGCGGAGCTGTTGGGGCTGGGGTCTACGTAATTCGTGCTCTGACCACCGGCTGCAACGTTGCCCTCCCTGTCTTTGGAGCTCCCTGAGTGGTAAAGGCTGTGCTCCGACCCATGGCTGTCCTCAGCCCGGTACAGGTGGGCTTGGCTGTGTGCCTGCCGGAGATCTGGACTGCATTCAGGACTGGGGCTGGTACCAACCCACACCGGGTCCATGGCACCTGCTCCATGGTGGTAATAATCAGCTCCTTCCTGGAAACTACTGTAGAGCGGCCCCAACCGGATCTTAGCAGGGCGGACGGAGAAGTGCTGCTCTGAGAAGCTGTAAGGTGAGGCCCGGCCTGGGCTGCGGTAGGTGTGGGCACTCAAATCCTCCACACTGAGTTGCCTCCATCGACCAATCAGCTCCTCCTCTTCAGGTGCCAATGTGCTACCTCGACGACTGTCTCCATAGGCCACACTTGGGGAGGAGGACGGAGGGAGAGGCTCATAGGGCTCACTGAAACAGGAGGACATGGTGCGGCTGTAGACTGGTGAGCTGCCGTTCTGGTGGTGGCTCAGCTCCGTCTGTTGGAAGGGATGAGCATTGGCAAAGCCCCTTGGACTGTCCTGCTCCCAGGATGAGTCACTCTTTCTCTCATAGTCTCCTGCGTCTCTCCAATCCATGTATAGGGAATGATGGTGTGGGGAGGAGGCTGCACTGCTGGGGGGGGCCGTTGCCCTTGTCCTCTGATCCCCCTCCACTGAAGCTGGAGTAAGAGCTGGAGCCTCCACCTAGTGTAGCAGGGAACTTGGCAAAATGCTCCTGGGAGAAGCCAGCTCTCAGCCCCACTGAACCATCTTCCGGGGTACTGTCAGTGGAGTTCTGGGGCCCGTACAGCAGCTTTCTCTGACCATGAAGATCCATGCTGGGCCTCCTCTCTCGGTGGCGGTCATCAGGGCAGTAGAGGGCTGTGTCACTACTGTACAGATCAGATTTATAGGCTGCACGGAGCCCCAGCCGTTCGCCAGGGCCCAGTCTCTCCAGAATAAAAGCCTGGTCTTGGGTTTGGGGGCTGGGGGAACGAGACGCCTGGCTGCTGCTGCAGGCTTCATCTGGCTTCTCAAGCGCCTCCGCAATGAGAGAAGCTGAAACGGAGTCAGGGTAGCTGTGGCAAAGAGGAGACTCTTCCAGGTGCATGGACAGTCGCTCCTGAAAATCAGCAGGCAGCTAAGTGTCAGGAAAAAAGAAAGAGAATCCAGGAGAACAAGTGTGATATAAGTGTTTCTGCACCATTAACGGGAGGTATTCTTTAAAAGCTGAGCATATTATCAATGCAATTCTTAAATAAAGCACCTTATTCTGTGGACAGTAAATATTATCTTGAACATTGTACACATCATTGCACTACAAAACACTCCCTAGAGTTATTTTAAACAAAAAGTCTATCAGGATGTGAACCTCAAGGCTCCTTTAAAGCACACAACAATGTCATCTCACTGCAGATTACACTGCGCAGTAGGTTAGGGGGTATTTGTGCCAAGCTGTACAGTATTAACTTTTGGGCTGTTAAATTTTGGAAGCAGTGAGTGTTGATTTCCATCTGTGCCAGTCTGGTTCTGAAATACAGGTTTTCCAGCATTCTTCTTCTTCCTTGCCCTCATTCAAAAATGGCACTTGTTAAAAGTTGCGCTAAACCCTGCCAGCTGTTTTGAAGATGTGGGTTATAAATTAAAGCCGCAAATGAAATCATCAATGCAGTTGCAGACTTTAGCATAGATATAAAAGGAGACATCCATCTGATGCTGTTATCCAGGCAAATATTTTACAGTTTTCATCCCTAGAGCTCAAAAGGACTTTCCCCACAGACCACTGTTACAAAAGAGTTTTGTAAATCTTGACAGAACGCCTTTAACTCCAAGCACAATCAACAATCAATAATTTTCCTTTTCTATAATGAATTTCCTTCTCTAGAGGTTTTACAAGCCCAATTCCAGAATAGTTAGTGTACAAAAACAAGCTGCAATGATTTGAAAATGTCGTAAAACCACATTTTAGTCATAGCAAAACATCTTAATTGAAAACGTGCTAAAAGTGAGGCATGATACCAATCCGTGGAAAATATGACCTAATTTTGAATTTTATGGCAGCATGTTAAAGAGTTCCTCAGGAGTAAAGAAAGATACACCATGTTCAAAATTACCTATTTTTTGCAAAGCAGTTACCTATTTTTCTAAAACATTTACATTTCATGAGTTTTCTATGTTCTATCGTGAGTAAAATATGGCTCATGAGATTTGCAAATCACTGCGAAACATTCGCAGCATATTAAAAAACATTTTTTTATGTGAAGCCATCAGAGCTGTTCAGTAAATCTCATGCACAGAGAGGTTTAGACATCTTTGCGTAGGCACTTGGCGAGTAGTTTGTATTCCACTGACCCTGCATCATCTTTGAATTTAGTATCTAGGTCTTACATAAATAAATCATGGCTGCAGAAGCGGCACATTGTGGAAATTTGGTCCCACATTTCTGACTGTGACAGAATTCTGCCAAGGGCTGTCTTCGGTCACCAGTGATCCAAGTCATTGGCTGTTTCACAGCGTGAGCCAGACTTGGACACCAAAGACCTTACAAAACCAGCTTTTGTCTGAGGCTACTCCAGAATCACGGAGTGCAATGACACTTTGTCATTAAAAAAAAGAAAATCCATATTTTAATATTTATATGATCCGTATATTAGAATTTAATTCCTAATAAGAAGGAATTATACACGTGTGACTGCATATATCCCCTTTGCATACAAGTTTTACTTCCCCGTTTACCTCAGTATTTGTGTCAGTAAGTCACTCTTTTCTGATTATGAAACCGCAACATACATTTAAGCATTTACAAGCCTTGACTGCAATAATTGTGCTGACGACAACAGTGAACTCGGTGATTTTATGGTTTTCTGACACCAGAAACTTAATAAAACATAAAAATATAATGTGTTTGACAATCGAGGCAAACTGAGTTGTGTTAGTTGAGAAAGACTGTTCTATTTTGAGCATTTCTTAGTAAGAAAGCTTCCTTCCACTATCTGAACCTCTCCATAGCAACAGGGAAGTTAACTGCAGCACATAATCACCAGGAATATAGTCAGTTGCTCTTAATTGGCAATGAGATGCAAGCTAATTATAACTTTTGTTCCTCCAGTTTGTTGTCAAATGAAAAGACAAGCACATGAAGGACATTTATATCATAACAGCTTGATTCAGCTAAAGTAAATGCAGATTAATTATAGTCCTTATATACCTGATTTGGGCTTTAAACAAAAAAAAACAAACAAAACAATTTAATAGTGAGATTTATGTCCGGTGTTAAGAAATGCAGGTGCAGTCATTTCATACGCTGTCTGTGCTTCTTTTGCAGCAAGAGCAAATGGCCAAAGCAGTTCAGTAGCTGCTGAAGAGCCTGTGTGCTTCTCAAAAATACTGCAGCGCAATTCATCAATGTGCTTCGGTCCCGCCTACAGAAGCAGCAGGCTGGGTGGACGTAGAGCAAGCACATGTATGGCCTCTGACCCCCATGATCATGTTTAGGAGAGTGTCACCAGGACACTTGCTTACTCTGTGATGGATCATTGGCTGTGCATGTGCTTGCATGTGCTGTTTATATGTGGGGTTGATGTTTTAACCAACCAAATGCGGTTTGCATTCATATCTCCCTCATATCTCCAGCTATATGGTTAAAATGCAGAGAGTCAATCTTTAAGCTGCTGGATAATTGCCAGCTTTATTGTCACGCAGGCACAAGGCCCACGGCTGATTCAGCGGAAAGTGGAGCCAAGCTGGCCTGGCGTTAAAACACTCATCAATACCCACATGCATTTTCTTTTTCATGCACGAGGCTGCAGCATGCTCTTTATCTGCATTTTGCCTGCAACTGTCCTTCACTGTGCTTCACAATGTGCCTTGAAGTGGTTTCCCTGCTGACTTGCACGTCACCAAGGTCAAACAATTATATGATTACAAAACCTTGTTCGGTTCCTTTGGGCTTAACGACATCTTAACAGTCAGTGACAAAAAGACTGGTCCAGACTCCAGGTAAATATAGCCAACAGGAGATCTACAGTGTCTGCTGGTACGGCACCAAATTACCTCTATTTGAAATTGAAATGACAAAATGCATCAAAATGCATCAAAATGCATCAAAATGCATCAAAATGCATCAAATGATATATTATATATATCCACATGTTCTACCTTTAATACGTACCTCATGATTTTATGCCAGTTAAGCTTAGAGCTACCAACTTTTTGAAACCTTGCCTCTTTCATCGCTCACAGGTGAAGGTTATTCAGCTCAACAACACACTGCTTTAGGTCTTCTACTGTATCTGCAGTGACCTTCGGTTCCAGTCACTCTGCCAAGTCTCGTGTCTTATCTTTTGTGGCTAATGATGCGCAAGATGACCTTCCTGTTAGCTTGTGGGAGTGAGTGCAGGATTCACCTCAGAAAGCTGGGCTCTGTAAAGAGACTTGTTGCACTGCAGCAGCTGAGCCGCCAGGTTACAGTCTTTTCTGTACAGGTCCTGCGGAGACACAACACGTAGAGGGCTATGAGAACCAGTGAGGACGCCAATTCACTTCAATCCACAAAACCTGACTTTGCATCTTCAGAAATGTGGGAGAGAATTTATCAACACCTGCAGATGTCAAATGCCGTTTGATCATTTCTTTCATTTCAAGTAATTTTTTGAGTCTTTAGTTGCTTTGCTCTGACTATTTAAACAATCATAAAAGACAATATTCAAAACCAACACATTATTATATATGTCATATAATATAGTTATAATAATTTATGTTGCATCTTTATACATAAAATATTCTATAATGAGATGTATATTTCAAATAAGACGAAGTCCCCATAAAATCGTGATTTTTCTTTTTCCTTTTTGGTTTATAAACTGTGAATTTCTTGGAACAGTTTAGAAAAGTTGATGGCTCTTTCGGTAAATGGTGATGTAAACCTAATTTTTATCCAACTGAAAGACTATTTGAAATTGAATTGATCTTTTTGGGAGAAATTAAACCATCTCCATCTCCAAGGAAATCTTGGTGGAATCCCTGATCCGTTGAGGGGCCGACAAGCAAAATCCAGAAACCAGAGTTTGAACTAATTTTCTTCTGTATTTGTATTTTACTGTTTTTTTCAGACAGCGTGCATCTAAATGTGGGTGAAGTGTAACAATATTAGTGTGTAAGGCGATATGCATGTCTGATATTAATAAAGAAACTGCTTAAACTCTTGTTCAAACTTAAGTTTATCAAATTTAACCAAACGCACACAAAAAAGAGACATTTAGTGGTTCATTGTGATATTTCTGGGGGAACAGAAATTGAAGTCATACTAACCTTCATAGGTTTAAGAGAGTTTAACTCCTGACAAAACTCAAACGCTCCGCCAGGTTACGGACGGTATATTTGACTTTGTTCTCCAGGGATAAATCGATATTGCTGGTACGGCTCTAACTTACGTTGTCTTCTTGCAGCTTCTCGATGGTGAGCTTTGCCTCCATCAGGTGGTTGTTGAGCACGATGATCTCTCTGCTCAGAGCTCGTTTTTCATCATCGTGGTGCTGTGACTGACGACAAAAGAAAATGATTTTATCAGCATTTGCACACAACCCTTCAGTTGAAACAGAAATCCCAATACATATTTGCTGATTCTAGTGTGTTCTTTAATACACAACGTGCTTTGTTATTTTCTTCCATGTACTTTTCCTTCATATAAAGGAATAAAGTAATCTAAAATATGGACTGTAGTTTCATTCAGTAGGTTTATATGCACAGTTTAGTCGAGCTACAGCTTGAAGCTGTCTAACTGGATTTCTTTCTTTGTTCTAATACACAAGCATGTAAAGGGAATTGATTTATCAAACAAAGTGTTACAGCCTCCCCCACAAGAGGTGGTGTTAGCACCCTCTTTCATTTTTTTAAACAGTGGGATTTTCCGTTTGATCGGATGTACCACACACCAGGACAACAGAGAAATCTTTGGTTTAGCTGGAGGCAGCAGGCTGGAATAATAGCGAATGGTGACATGGACGGACTTACAGCTCTGCACATGTTTTTTTTTTTTTTTTTTTAACTTTTCTGCGTTGGCGTCTTCTAGTACTTCTGAAACGAAGTTGGAGTTGGAGGAACTATTGGGCATGTGCAGAGTGCATAGACCTGTCTCAGTCTGGTTAAAAGTATACATCCGGGGATTAGCCAGGCTTCAGCTCTCTGGGTGTAGCAGCATGACCGTGAGGAGCTCAGTCTGGTTTGATTTCACTCAGACTAAGACGTTTACATGCATTTTAAAACCAGGTTTCAGTTGGATTAATGCAACGTGTTTCTTTTTTTTTTTTTTTAAATATAGTGTCAAGAGTGATTCCTTTGAAGTATCGCCAGAGGTGAAGCTCAGCAGAGAGGGATGTAAGGAACTTGAAAGCGGTTTTTGTTTGAATTTTGAGACCAAGATCACCTTCTTTTTTTTTCAAGAAATACAGAATTTTGCTTTTTGGCATGTGTTCAAATGAAGGTTTTTTTTTAAATTATAATTTATTTGATTTATTTATCTAGTATGAGCAACATTTTCAGTTATGTCCTAGTAGGTGTAAACGAAAAGGTCAATCCTTGTCCGTGGTTGTATATATGGTCTTTGTAAAGAAATGACTTTTCCCAAGTGTTGTGCATTCTGTTATCATTTAAAAATATAGACATTAAAACATACACGCAGACACAGAATGCACAATATCTTGGCTCGGACAGAGATACACAGAATATTTAAAATAATAATTATAAAAAATGGGGTAAGAGGCATGATATATAGGTAGTTTTGGCCACTATAGATAATATTCAAGTAAAATCATTTTGGATTGCGAATTTTGTGTACCGACTTGTGCTCTGGATGTTAATTTTTTTCTGTGCAAGTGTGCAGAGTTTTACCTATTTGGACACTGGTGTGAGTAGAAGCACCAACACTTGTGTTTATCTGTCTTGTAATTACATTCTCTGTTGTAGCAGTGCAGGGCCCAGGGGTCAGGCTGGTGTGTGGGACCGCTGGAGTAAACAAGCTTTACGATTGCAGAGAGACTGACTCAGCACCCCTCTCCCTCTTGAGGAGGATGTACGTGAGATGAATCTTCAACAGCTGATGAGAAGAACTTCTCTCGGAAAATAGCTTTTTTGCCTTTTATTTTAAGATTGACTAATTTATTCACTTAAACCGCTGAGTGACCGTCACCTCCTTGTTATCCGTACCTGGTATCTAACATTGTATCCACAACGCGGACGACTGTAATTATTATTATCTTTTGCTGCCACAAAGCCATCCGACGAGCAGTTTCAGCTGTCTGCTCGGCAGCAAAAGCACCTGATGGTCAGACAGTGTTCTCGGGCAGACTAATTGTATCTTTTTGAGGGCAAAAGCAACGTCTGGCAAATGAAGTGAGGTGCGCTGCTCCGGGAAACAATGGGTTTGCTATCAGTCTGCCAGTGGAAGGAGGACAACAAACTGTAATAAGGCATACTTAATGACAGTGGTGCTAACAGCAGGGGATTCGTTTTCAGTCTGGGTCTCCAAGTGTTCTGCACCAGCTTTCACACCCCATGACTTCCTCAAACATTTCTCTGCCTTCTGTGGCGAACATGAGGCTGTTTACGTCTGGGCATTACATGCATTTACAGGTGCAAAGGCGTTGGGAAAACAAACACACGCACGTTTTGGTACCTACATTTCTCTGGATCTTTTCCTCCAGATCTTGGTTGATCCTCTGCAGTGCTGAGTAGCTGCTTTGTATTCTAAACAACACAATAAACAACATTGCTCATTTGCAGATAATAGCCTGTGAGTATAGCGTACAACCTTAAAACCTTTCCAGAAATATGCTTATCGCCAGGCTCAGCAGTGTATCAGTCAAAGTGAATATTGATTTGTCTACGTTTTATTTATTTATAGTCTTTTGTCATGTATTGTTGAACTGAGTCGAGGAACATGAACCTTCTCATCATATTACTTCATATAATGACAGTATTTACTTCATTATCGGCATCTGTATGGAAATAATGTTCTCTTACTTGCATCCTGGCAGTTCTTCATATACTGCACAGTAAATCTGAGAGACCACAATAAGATTACAGTGGGAAAAAAATGCAGAAAATTATATATACTTTTATTCTTTACTTGAAAAATGTCAATGTTCCTTTGGGTTTCAAGAAGTAAATTCCAGAAAAGTTATAATGACCCCAAATAATCCTCTTGTACGTGCTTAAAGTTCCCCTCCAGATGTGTTTTATGTCATGTCAAACTGTTCTACTAGTTTTCATTTTTTGATTTTTATTACTGAGCAGATTGTATAACTGAGATTTCATTGTATATTGATAACAGTGTAGGGGAGCTGAAAAGAGGCATCCAACAATGGATTTGGTGCTTTAAATAAATGTCACATCCTTTGGGGTTTTGCAGAAATTTCATCTGGGGTCCTTCACCTTCAGATCAGTCGGTATAGTGATAAAGAGGAATTTTAAACAGTCCTTTACAGAGCTGCTTCAACTCAGACACCTTTGGAAGATGTCTGGTGTGAAAAACCCTTTCGAGGTCCCTCCACAGCACGTCTATGGGGTTAAGGCTTGGACCACAACACTCCAAAAGGCCTTTTCTGCTGCATTAACAGAACTTTTACTGAAACAACCATCCTGACATTAACCAGTACGATGTTTAAGGATGTTTCACCTGGACGATCAAGAAGACATATGAGGCTCGTCTCTGAAGTGGAAAAGTTTGGCATAATGCAAAGCAACATGTGTAGTGAAAACCAGTTATTTAAATGTGCACTGTTTGTCAAACCTGAGCAGTCATAAAGCTTCCGATGAACTCCTCTGTATACCAAGTCAAATGTGGGGGCCTATGCCCAGCAACTCAAACTTTGAAACTTGAAACATCGAACTGGGTCATGCAACTTGAAAACGCAACTGAGATACTGATGGGGCCTTTAAGAGTTGTGAAAAAAATTCCTCCAAAAATATGAGATGGATAACACGATACCCCCAAGCCCCCAAAAAGATGACTTCACAGTTCTACAAGCCATCAAATCATTATCCATCCATCCATCCATCCATCCATCCATCCATCCATCCATCCATCCATCCATCCATCCATCCATCCATCCATCCATCCATCAGGCACTTAAATGAATGTCATGTAAGTGTTGTTTTTCATCTGATGTTGTATTCATTTCATTTTAACCCTCTTGTTCAAAAATCTCCCATCCACCATGTTTCACAACAGAAAAACACCCTCTGAAGACCTTTATTCATTTTGAAATTTGACGACTTTTCCTAAATTGATCCCAACATTACAAAAAAATAAAAAAGTATTCTCTGTTTGTATTTCTATCAAATCTGTACACTAACAGGGTACAAAGGTTGTCTTACACGCACGCACGCACGCACGCACGCACTGCATCTGAACTGCAGGAGGTTACAGCGCACTAAAACATCTCATTGGCCTTAAATTTTATGCACACACACACACACACACACACACACACACACACACACACACACACACACAGAAGATTGAGTGCTACTGATCGATCTCATAAAAACTACAACTTTCAACTTGATTTCATGTTTTTCGTTAGAGCCGATGTGTTTGCGATGTTACATGCGTGAGTTAGTGGCCAAAATCCTCCGGATTATTTGTAACATAAATGACACATATTATAACCTAGCCCAAACAAATTTGTCGTTAGACTTACATGTTTGCCTGAATTACAGCAGGCTTAAAGAGGTCTAACAAAGAGCATATATCATATACTGTGCACTCTGCAGTCTGCAGGCCCACAGAGAACCTCAGGAGCATCAGACATCTGTCACCACTGTGAGTCTAAAGGTGATGGCAAAAACTTTCCTACACACACACACACCTGTTAAAGTGTAAACAGTTGTGCATATTTGTTCATTTTGATTATGGTCAAGTTCTGTTATTGACAGTAACAAACTCTTGCTGACACACACAGACACATAACATGCACACAAGTATACATGTTATACCAGTAAAATTAATGTCATGCAAACCTGCACAGTTATCCAATTTAAAAAAAAATATTAAACCTCAACTTCACTAAAGAGAAGCATTACATTATGTGCGTGGCAATTAAAATGAGTCTTTAACAAGTTCTTTCTTTATTCAAAATATTTGAATTTGACTTAAAAATGCAATGACGTTGGTTTACTCTAGAGGTTTAGTGGAGGCAGGTTGTTTTTATACCCTGAGGAGTAATGGTGTATACAGGACGTTTAGACCACACGAGGCTCAAGAAGGACCAGATCATTTTGTTATGTCCCAATGTGTAAAGGCTTAAAAAAAGATTGTACTTGGTTTATCTCAGGATTTATTTAAAAAAAAGTTTAATTTCTACCCATAAATTACCTGACAACTGTGTTGGACTTAAGTATCAAAACACATAATCATGCTTGTGAAACAGAGCTGATAGATATCGCGTTTTAGAACTATTTACATTTTTTCCCCCCTTTTTTATGTAGCAAAAGTTTAAAAGGAATGAGAAGCAAGTAGTTATGAAAAATACAATTTTTGACTACATTAATCATGTCATCAGTCTCCCAGCTCCCTGTTCCTGGTCATCATGGCAGGTCTTCACCAAGCACGCCAAGCCCCATTTGTTCCACACAAATTTATTTTGGTTCCATCTGACTAAACAACTTGCTGCCAGTTCTCTTTTTGAGACTCTTTGGCAAAGTTTTAGCTTGCAGTTTCTCAATGTTTTGTGAATCGTCCTTTTGTTCTTGGACTCTGTGTGTAGAGGATGACTTCGAAGACCACACACGTCACTACAAGATGTCATGTGTAGGACACGGTTCTGTTTCATTTTCCATTTATTTTTGTGCAGATCATGTGCTCATCAAGACATTACTAGATTGTATGTAATCTTTTTATCTGTTTTATCTTAGGTGAGATTGGCATAGAAGAAAAAACAAAAATCAAACCGGGTCTGGGATTTCTCAGTTAAATATTGGTTTCAAGGTGGTGTTATCACCAGGCACCGAGCAAAACCAGTCTGGACCCAATCAGCGGTGGAACATCCGACGTAGCGCTTCAGCACTATGCCACGATGCCACGATGCTTCGCTGCGTACAGAATCACAGCAAACCTGTTCTGTATTAGATTTATGATATTGTTCTACATTAGCTATGACTTGCTGGCTGGGAGGAGAATTGTCTGAATATGAGAAAGGCCAGATGAGCTCTCAGATTCAAGAGCCCCAGGGTTGATGAGAAGGTTGACGACGCCACGCCAGGTTAAATGACCAGTCACTGTCTTCTTCCTTCACATCTGCTCATGTAACAACGCCTGGAAAAAAAAAACCTTGTCAACCCAGGAACACAGACAAATATGTAAACTATGAAGCTTACATTTCAGCTGGTTCACTGAACACTGCTTCATTATTGATTTATGATGTCTGTTCATGTACGGTAAATTTGACTATTCTGGAGTTTTTTAATACTGGAAACTTTCCATCGGAGTTACTGAATTGACATTAATTAATGTGAGTAATATGAAACCTGCTGTATTGTAGGTTAACGTACGATAAGTAACTACATTTAAAAAAAAAAAACAGATTTAAAAGCAAATTCAGTTTAATTTATGCTTTGGGAATTCCTCCATCACATTCATTTGTGTGAAATGATGCATTGTACAAATGCTTTTGGAGAATATGCATGGAGCTACTGAAGCCACACCTCACGTATTATTTTAATGTTTTTAAATTCTACTTATTGAGTCCAGTGACTCCGGTCAAATTTTAAGTTTTTATGTTAATAGAAAAGGCTAAATATAGTTAATCTGTGGTATTAAAGTTTAACAAAAGAATATAAAATATGTTTTTTATACAATAACGAGCTAGGTAAATCTGATGTGCTGAATATTAGTGCTCATTCGTTACTGTGAAGATGATTTCATTTCTGCCATCTGCAAAGATTATAGTTTGATTAATTATAATACTTATGTGCCCTTTTTTTCATCTAGCCTTTTTTGGTTTATTTATCGAGCATCACTTGTTTATTTAACCGTTGAATAATATTTCAGTTGTTTAGCTGACTATATAACTATACAACACAGGATTACCTTTTTAGAAGCTTTATTCTGATATTTTATTTCTACAGAACATATTACTGAAGGGGAAGCTGGTTTGCCACATTAATATGGAAGTATTTTAATTTAATTCAAAATGCATGATTTTTGTTTGATGAAATCTGTAGCAGTCAGACTCAAATAAATAAAAAACTACCACAAAAAAAAAATAAAAAATATAAATTACTACACAATTTACAATGTTTTCTCATTAACTCCAATAGAAAGTTAATCATTCAACATTCATATTTAGTGGGTTGATTGTTGTATCAGCGTCTTTACAGGTCCACCTAAGAATCTGTTAAACAACTGCAGCTCAGTCAGAACTCTGCTGCTCCAGTCCTCACTAAGACCACAAAACTGGACCACATCAGTCCAGCTCTGAGGTCTTTACACTGGCTGCCTGTCATCAGTGACCTCTTGACCCAGTATGAACCTTCCAGACCCCTCAGGTCATCTGGATCCGGTTTTTTATCAGTTCCCAGAGTCAGAACCAGACATGGAGAAGCTTCCTTCAGCTTCTATGCTCCACACGTCTGGAAAAAACTCCCAGAAAGCCTCATATCAGCTGAAACACTCAGTTTATTTAAATCCAGGTTGAAGACTCAACTGTTCTCAGCTGCATTTGAATAAAGACACAAATCTGCACTGTTTTACTTTTAAACCTGAGTTTCAAAACTGGATTACATTTTAACCACTGATCTATTTTTCTTTTTCTTTCTGTCTTGTGTTTACATTTCAAATCATGCTTATCATTTATGTGATGTTTTAATATCTCTGTAAAGCACTTTTGAATCACCTTGTTATTGAATTGTGCTGCACAAATAAACTTGCCTTGTATTTCCAACCTTAATTTTCTGTGAAAAGTGTGTAGAAAGAATGTTCCTTCCTTTTGCAACTCTTATTACAATGATCATGAATTGGATTGCATTATTGGGCTTGTCTAGCTTCTCTGTAATTTGCTCAATGATAACTTTTGTTGTGAATTGACGTTGTAGAAATAACTGAAGTGAACCAAAACATTTAGCTTTATGAGCGAACTATGTCATTGTCATCTTCTCTTTGTTCAAGCCTACTAAGAAGAATCTTAAGGAGCTGAACAGAAAAAATGAAAACACATTCTTTTCATCATCCTTCTGTGCCACAGCGTTTGCCTTTTGGCCCCTGATTGTCTTCAGTCATGAATAGTATCTGATGAGAGCCCACCTGCGCAGTTTGTCAGTGAACTTGTCCAGCTCCTCCTGTGCTCTACGCAGCTCCGTCTCCAAGTACTGCCGCGTGGAGTCGAACTCACTCTGCAACAGCTCCAGCTTGTGCGTCGTGTAGGAAAGTCTCTTCCGCAAGTCCTCCTTCTGCTCCAACAGTGAACTAGGCACACACACGAAAGATGAACGGTGTCAGGGTGGGCTTCTAGTGGGTCAAAGTTTGTTAAAGTGACTCATGAGGGTCAACATACGGTTTTAATGACCATGCAGCTGCGATGAGAACGTCATGGTAAAGTGATAAAAAGCAAAGAAGTTATTTGCAAAAGTGTTGTGCGTAAATAAAACACGAGACTAGAATATGATCTCAACTTAAGAAGCCAGCCATCAGTTAACGTGGATAAGGACCTTTTGAAGTCCCTGGACCTTGGAGAATGAGAGCATTTCAAAATAAAACTGCAGCACACTGCAGAAACCGAATCACTTGTGAGATTGGTTCCATGGAGAGAAAAAAAAGAAGCTGTAATCTGTGGAGTACGAGCTAATGAACTCTAATACATCATATTAATAGACACTGAAGGGTCAGATTTCCAAACAGCAGTATTTCCAACATGTAATTTACCAAGAAAGCACAATGATGGCTATTTTTAGACCATGTGCATTACCTGGGCTTCAATTTAATAAAGTGGAAAGTGCGAGTGGCAAAAGAGGAAACGTCTGTTGGTGTGATGGATCTGAGCGTGCGTGGCTCTGCTTAATGGACCTTGTATTGACGGACAGATGGAGGAAGGGAGGTAATGACTCTATCTGCTGCCGGATAACAGATGGATGAAGATGTGCTCATGGCGCTCTTCACTTTCTTGTTGTCTCTTTTTCTTTCTTTTAACAGGCTCATACAAAGGGCAAGGGTTAAGGTAGCCAGCAAAGAAATCAGGCATACCTTTTCTTCTTCTTTTGTTTTTTAAAGGAAAGAGGATGTACCAATTTCCATCTAACGAGGAGGCACAATCAGCTGGATGAAAAGTAGACTGGGCCAAACTTCACTGAGATTATTTTACAGTGCACATTTCTCTGTGCTTTTTTTTTTTAAATTCTTTAAATTTAAGGCTTGTAGGCTACTTTATTTTGAGTTTCACACTTACATAGACATGACATTACAATAGTAAACAGTGTTAAGTGCTGAGATGTTTCGAATGTACTTATGAAAATATGCACTGCTGATTCATGGAAACAGAAGCTATATTATATTTTCCATGTGACAATTATTGTACAGGCACACTTTCTGACCTGCCAGTATTGTGGATAAATTAAATGCATCCCACACTTAGTTTTAAAGAAAAAAAAAACATTTTACTAACTGGAAATCTTTCAGAAATAGAATCGTAAGCATGTATTTCTACCTAAGCGTTTTATGTATTCACATACAGTGGGGTCTGAATAAATTTAAACATTGCAAGCCTTAAATGTAACCTAAATTTTTTTTATATCATGTTAAAAAAGGCACCAACAGAGCATGCACTGTGATCTAAATAATTGTTGAGTTAAAAAAAACAAACTGTAAATGATAATAAGCTCCACATAATCTCTCCAAATATTTATAGAAAAATTGTCCTGCAAGTGCTAAATACTCAACCAAAGTCATTATTTTTGCACCGAGCATGACTCTACACAAAGACATTTTTTAACCACCGATAACTACATAGAACATTTAGGCTGTGTGGAATGCTCAAATATGTGTGTTGCATTGGATTTAACAGGTTGGAAGCTAAGATCTGCGGCTGTTATGAAGTAATTTTATTTTGAAATGTCATACATACGCGCAAAGCATGTTGAAACTGGACTGCTGATAAATATCACTGTATAACAGGATATTTACAGGTAGAAAAATGAAGTCAGAAATGGCAAGTTTGGACTAGATCTAGTATGTTGTTTATATTTCTGCCAAGGCTGCTCTATCTGCAACACTGCTAGTGAAAATACCTTCCTACAAAGTAATTCAATGAACGTCTCAACTGACTGGCTGACATCTGAGTGCTGCATTATCCAGCAGTGCCCACCAGCTCACCTCTTGCTCAATTTTGATTGGCAGACATTAGCAGGGGACTGCAGGTGTTTGTTGTTTGGTGCAGGATAACTACATGAAGTAGCTCCAGGGATGAAAAATCCCCCCCATTAGTGACCTCCTCTGTGAACGGCAGTTGAGTGGGACGTAATGAGTGTTTTCATTCTGGTGAGATGGGATGACGAGGCAGCATGACTTCTGGGCTTAGAGAGGCTCAACGAGGCTGCTTTAGCACCGCTGGACGACAAGAGAGGGCCCCTCGTGGGCGGATGAACGGACAAACAGATAAAAATGAGGACTGATGGAAAGATGTCGTGAGATAGTCATTCTTACCTCTTTTTTGGGTGTTTGCTGCCATTTCGGGGGACTTTTAAGGCAGTTTTGCCAATGTATATCTTTTTCATGGTTTGTCTGTGTTCCTTCCCTCTCATGTGTTTATAGGGCTTGTTCACAGGGGGCCGGCATGTATGTTAGTTTTCCAAAGGAGACCAGCTAAGTGTGGCCTGCAGAATTACTTAGTGCTTTATCTGTGTTGGCCCTGCCAAACAAAGCAAACAGACATGTTGACAGCTATTAATAACTACAATGTAAGCAAGGTTCACATCTGAGGGACACAGTCGATGCTGCCAGCATTTTGTAATTATAGTCATTGTGGTTGCAAAAATCCCCACAGATTTGTCCCTGGGAGTGGAAAAAAACATCATTAAATTAAGAGCAGCAGAGAAAGAAAATACATTTTGAAGGTTAACATCATTCAAAAGGTTATAATCCACCTTTCTGAAGCAGCTTTTAAGCTAATTTCTGTTTTGTTTTTTTCTCTTTTTTGTTTTTTGTTTTTTTACTGACTGTGTTGTTTGCTGCAATGATAATTTGAAGGAGACAATTGAAAGACTTAAGAAGACCAAAGTAGTAAAACTCAAGTTTTGGACTGTCTGTTACAGCTCCTTTCAATTGTCCGTCAAAACCTTACTTCTCTTATAAAGACGAAAATGTAATACGTAATGTAAACGTAATATAAAATATAAGTGGATTTCTTTGCACATATATAAGTAACATGTCAGTGTCATAGGCAATTTACACTACGGTAGGCTTCCTTACAAAACATAAAACTTTTGTTACGGTTTTGCCTGGCATCCATATTGCTCCAGCAAATTCAGCTCTTGAAAAATAAGAACATAAGAGACATGCCTTAGAAAATAAAAACAATAGAGGCAGGACGGAAAGTGCTGCTGACTTTGCTGTTCTTGGTTTCAGCTGTTATGCAGCCAAAATCTCTGCCTTTAATAATACAGCAACTGTTTAGATGTGCAAAAAGAAAATCATTATAGCGACAACCTGCAACAAAGGCTGTCAAAAATCACCCCCTGATCCTTAGTAACAACTACTGTAGAGCTGCACATGCATTTACTTCTCTTCCAGTTGTGAGAGGAACCAGGAGTCATGCCGTGCTTGTGGACTGACAGGATGACTTCCACTTGCCAAATGAACCGGAGTTTAGAGGTCAGTTGTACTTGGGCAAAAAGCTGATTGGCTACTGTCAGTGCAGCCTTCCAGTTTAGTAATGTTGCTGTAGGTTTCTGTTGTCTGGCATACTTGTAAAAATGGATATAGTTGTAAATTTCAATGGAAAGGAAGATTCTTTTTTTTTTTAAATAGGCCTCAAAGGCTATATCAATTGTGAGAATAACATAGGGCCACAAATGGACCCTTGTGGCACCCCGCAAATGAGAGGAGCTGTAAAAGAAGAGCCTTTCACTAAAATTAACAGAAAAAAGTTAAACCAATAACATTCTCATCATCTGAAAAAGATCAACATTTTTATTAAGTATTTGACCAACACAAAGCATGTGTGTTAAAATAAAGATCCAGACTGACTGGGAAGGGTGCGACAAGGCCAAAAGACATAAACGTTCTGTGTAAATATTTCCTCCGGCTCTCCAATGCTCTGAGTCTTGATGGTGGCCACAGCACAGGCGCAGCTTTTATCACACAGACAAATGGAGCACATTATTAGATGAGACAGCTGTCAAAGCGTGATCAAAGCTCCCCTGATCCGCGAGCTGAATTGACCGTTCAGGAAGGAAACAACAGACTGGATCTGAACTGCAGGAGGTTACAGCGCACTAAAACATCTCATTTGAGGTATTATGGCCTTAAATTTTGTGCACACACACACACACACATACACACACACACACACACACACACACACACACACGCATTAAAAAAACAAAACAAAAAAAGATGACATAAATAAACATACTTTTCCACTGACACTGAGTTGTTGAGAGGCGATTTATGCTGCGGGCTGAGGTGGCACAGGCATGTACTTTTCCAGATGGTGACAGCTCACCACCGCCGCTGGAGCCTTCACACAGCAGCTCCCCTCTGAGTCATACTGTTGCACACCAGCTCTCAGTATGTGTGTGCGTGTTTATGCATGTGAGATCAGGTGTGAGCTGCCTTCGCTGCTGTATGAGATGTAGAAATCTATGATGAATACTTATTTGCCCAGCATACATACTTGAAGATAGAAATGTTAGTATGCATTTGTATGTACGTTTGAATTTCTCTGTGTGTGTGTGTGTGTGTGCGTGTACTGCAGCATCATTCTTTAACCACTCCATCTCCATCACCAATGAACAAAATGAACCAGCCGTAACTGCCTTAAAAAGACTAAAAAAAGAGAGAGATGTAAATGAGACATCTCAGGCCATGTCAGGCGTCCGCTGTCCAACCACAGCAGTGCATAATACAGTGCTCATTCATTCTCTGGTTTTTTCCTCCATCAGCTGATCCTCACGCTGTAGCAAAGGCTTCGAAGGGGCACATTCAGATGGTAATGCCTGCCACCCACTCATGCCATGCTGACATTTGAGAGGAAGTCAGAGCTCTGAAAAGAGGAGGAAGAGAAGAGGGAGGTGGAAAAGGAGGAGGTGGCGGAAATTAAGGTTGTGGAATGAGGCAGAGGGGAAGCCACAACGCTTCTGGGGGGAAATGTAAGCCAGAGAATTTACAATTCAGTCAAAGCCAGTAAAGAGGAAGCCAAATTAGAAAAGGAAATGAATGCAAGTGGGTGTGAAATCTCCAGTGCAAATCCTAATTTCTACTTCCTCTATGGCTGATCTGTTCCTCCATCTCGGCCTTCCTGATCACAGATAGATTGACTTTCAGGAAAAGCCCATCACTTCCAGACCTCAGCATTACAGCGGGGGAACCTGAGGGGCTGACTCATCCACCGAGGGAACGGGGTGAGAAAGATGCTCTTCTTCTCTGCATTCCTTCAAATTAACAAGGAAGCAAACTCAGCTCCGTAACATGTACAGTATGAGTCACCCACCTCACAGAGAAAAAAAAAAAAAGATGCATCTTTCAAATTGGGGTGGCTGTGTTTGGATTTATGTCTTTGCCATTTCTCTCTGCAGCATTGATTAACTTGAGAGCAGGCATCTAAGCAGTTACACACCAACATGCACCATCAGCAGGGGATAATGACCCACTGAACGGATTTCATGTGTTGCTGATGGCACTCTGCACAGGGGAGTATGTAATCATTACAGCATCCCCGGAGGATTTTTATTTATTTTTTTTTTTTTGAGGGGGAGCAATGAGCTGATGGCGGTCCAAACAGGAACAGAAAAACACCTGCATGCACATTTCTGTGCTGTTGATACCCAAACAGACAACACAAAGAAGACCAGCTTGAAAGCAAATTTAAACTGAGATGTTTGGGGATGGAAAATGGCACTAGTCACAATTTTTGTTAACCCTCTTATATGGTTGTCACTATTATTCTACATGATTTCTATCCCAGAGCACCAGTCAGTTTAGTGAATATTTCCTCACCCCTTGTTCGTTGCTCATCACATGAGTACACTGCTTTCACACATATCATACTTGTAAACTAGAATCAAACAGAGTAGAGGCAGCATCCCCCCTCAAACCATAACAAACATTGATCCAGTGAATCACAGACAGACGGAGATGAGTTCATTTCCTCGTTCCACGAATCAGGGAGGAACTTTTTGGAGAGTTTATGGTGGGTTTTCTAAGGGAGCGACTGAGGGAGGGAGGAACTAGTTCTCTGTCTTTTGTTGATGTTTTGTTTCAGATATCAACAGACATGATGTCGTCCAACAATTTGCTCCTGAAAACTAGTATCTACACTGTTGACTCAAGAGGTTATGCACAATACTGGAAATGTATGTTTTAAACAATTACAGAATGTCTTTATTTTCTTAAGTTTGGGGTAATTACACTCGACAAGAAAAATACAGTTTTGTTTTGTTAATCTAATGATTTGTTTTTATTTAATCAACAAAAATAACAATTTCGTATGTCCTTTGGGATATACGAATACTTGTATCTGAAAGAATACTGCACCATTTTCTTAATAAAATAAATTATGGAAGAGAGTAAGAGTTAAATCTAGACAGAACATAGTGTTAAATAGTGAAGAAAAGAAAGCATCACCGATGTATAGTAAAAAAAATAAATAAATCCTCCTCTTTCTCCCACCTAAAATATTCAGTTAATGCAGAAACTTCCCAAGTGTTCTGCTGATTACCTTGTTTCTAAGTTAGTGGTTCTTGCTTTTAAATTGAGTTTTCTTGCATTTTCAATTCAAGAAAGAAAGAAAGAAAGAAAGAAGAAAAGAAAGAAAGAAAGAAAGAAAGAAAGAAAGAAAGAAAGAAAGAAAGAAAGAAAGAAAGAAAGAAAGAAAGAAAGAAAGAAAGAAAGAAAGAAAAAGCCTACATCCCTGCTCTTTTTTCAACTATTTCCAGATAATTTTCTTGCGTTGATGACTTCTCGGTTGATGTATGCAGCTGCACTGTGCAGTGAAACACGCTATTAAATGTTGTGGCCTATTTGACTTGTTTTCGACACAAAAATAAGAACATTGCTTGCAACCTTTGCAGCCGCAATCCAAAACATGTGGGATGGAAAAGCACAAGCAGCTTTCAAAAAGTTTCAGCTCATTAAAAATAGAACAGGCATAAACACACAAATTCATGAGCGTGCACACAAACACCCCGCATGCAGCCCAGTGCCCACTATCACAGCATATTGTTTTCGAGTGGAGTCCGAATGGACAGGTAGTGATTTGACACAACAAAGAAACACCTCTGCAAATCTGCTGGTCTGCAATGTACTGCTCTGTTTTCCTGCCTGTGTGTACCCTTTTGTGTGTGTTTGTGTGTGTGTGTGTGTGTGCGTGTGTGTGTGTGTGTGTGAGATGCATTTAACTCATGTTCTTATAGACCTATACGGCGGGCAGCTCAGATGTACCTTTGAATCCATTCATGACTCTCAAGAGGCTGCCTAAAGAGGCTCAACTGTGGGTTGAGTGAATAGAGCTTTTACAAAAAAAAAAGACTATATTGAAAAATATAGAAAGCAATATAGTAGCTTTCCACCAGTGTCATTGATGTAGTGGCTAAAAAAAGATGTGTGTCTGTGACATCCATCTCGGGATGATCACTGGTGAACACGCTGCAGAAGTGCGTTAGAGAAACAGGAATGTGTGTGTTTAACGCCTTGCTTCATTAGAGGGGGTCACCGGGATTTCACAGCCACAGGGCCTCTCTCATCTTTTTCTAAAGATAATAAAATTTTGGTCGGACACTAAATATTTTGCTTATTTGAGACCATTTGTGGTTTTACACAGCATTTATGTGTGTTAATTTCATATTTAGCATCCAGACACAAAGAGTGTTACTCTAAATTATACGAGACACGGCAGGTTAATTTGTATGGCACATTTCAGCAACAAGGCAACTCAAGGGGCTTTACATAATAAAAACATGTAAAAGTAAAGAGGAAAACAGAATGAGTTACAGTGCAGTGGCAGAATAAAGAAACTTTAGACTTCAGCTAGAGTTACAATTTAGTACTGAAATTAAAATTTTTTTAAAGATAAATTCAGAATGGTTTAAATAATTCAGTCAAAGGCAGCTGTAAGCAAATTGGTTTTTAATCTTGATTTAAAGGAACTTAGAGTTTCAGCATTCCTGCAGTTTTCTGGAAGTTTGTTTCAGTTCTGTGGAACATAAAAGCGGAATGCTGCTTCTCCATGTTTGGTTCTGATTCTGGGGACACAGAGAAGACCTGAACCAGAAGACCTGAGAGGTCTGGATGGTTGATATGGAAACGAGTCTCTGATGTAGTTTTGTTCTAAACCATTCAGTGATTTACAAACTAACAGAAATAATTAAAATTCTATTGTCTGAGGTACAGGGAGCCTGTGTAAGGACCTCAGAACTGGAGTGATGTGGTCCACTTTCTTAGTTCTAGTGAGAACCTGAGCAGCAGCATTCTGGATCAGCTGTAGCCGTCTGATTGACGCTGTTGCAGTAATTAATTCAACTGAAGATAAACACACGGATGAGTTTTTCAAGGTCCTGCTGAGACATTAGTCCTGTGATCCTGGAGATGTTCTTCAGATGATAGAAGGCCAACTTTGTAATTGTCTTAATGTGTCTCTGAAGGTTCAGGTCTGAGTCCATGACTACACCTAGATGTTAATGGTTTGTAGCTGTAATACCTGAAGATGTGTGCTGACTCTTAAACGTTCTTCTTTTGGTCCAAATCAAACTACTTCAATTTAGTTTTTGTTCAACTGAAGAGAATTATAGCACATCTACTCATTGATTTGTTCAATGCATCTATTCAATGTTTGTTTGGGCTCATTGTCACCTGGTGACATTGTAATGTAAAGTTGGTGTCACCTGTGTAGTTATGGTAACTTATCTTGTTGTTTATTATTATTTGAGCTAGTGGAAGCATGTAGGTGTTAAACAGGAGGGGTCCTAGGATAGAGTTTTGTTTATGCTCTCTACTCTCACTTAGGAAACTGAAGTTGGGGGGGCGTCAACTCTATCAAAGCAGGTGTCCTACTACTTTCATCTAGCCATCCTCAGTAATGAAATCATTGATTAAAAAAGTGTTTTTCTACTTTCTACTTTTCTACTGACAACAAATCTTAGACCCATGGTGTTGTATTTGGTTACTTTAGTCTTTAAAACATACATATAAAAACCTCTGAGTCCATTTTCAAGTTTAAGCCATGAACCCCATATTTCAGTTTTAATTCTTATGTTTCAAATTTAGAATTTAAAATTGGCTTAAGGTCTAAAAATCCCCCCAAAAAACCAGCGCTGTGGCCCAGACAGCACTCCACACGCATCAACAAACATGGTAGAAGACGCCAAGAGGAATAAAACCATAATAGTGTTTGGATTATTTTCATGTGAAAACTCACAAAAAGGGAATTTATATAGTCTTGGAGACAACATGAACAGGGTCTTTGCATGTTACAATTATCAACCGCATGAAGAGAACTGGACAAACGCTTTGTGATGTCAGCTGAAGAGCAGTTTTGACGCCAGTTTTTTAGGCCGGTGGAAGATAAAACAAACAGAACTGACTTCATCCAACCCTGGTTAATCCAGAAACAGACGAATGTGTGTAACAAACAGAACACGCCCACCGTAACTAATTTACCACAAGCAAATAATATGGAGGACTGCCCAGAGCCGAAATGAAGACTTCTGGAGCTCCAGGCAAGCTCAGCCAAGCTGCAACAGCTGACAGCAGCAGCATGTGGTTTGTAACCGTACACCAAACCGTTCCAGGTTCACCTTGAACAGCGGACGAGCAAAAGCAGCTCGCTTACAGAAGACAGCTGAAGTGGCGGTCCCAGCCACAGGCCCTAAAACCGGCCAGTTGAAACGGCGGCCCCCCCGGCAGAAGGCTGGTTTGGCTGCGGGCTCAGGTCTCAGCTGCGAGGTGGGAGCCAGATGGAAACCCAAAAAAACTGTCTGATGAGATACATACAAATCCTGCCCTCCCATACAGCTGTCAGGAGTGTGAAAACTACCTCTTGAAACCAAAACAAATCTGTGAATATGTGTATTTCTGCCACACGTGGACATTTTAACACGGGGCTCAATAGAGACTGACTTACGTTGAACATACTGTAAATGTAGGATTTGCCGCTGGTGCAGATCAAATATTCTTCCTACGATATTCTATCACTTTTAACTCTTTACTGGGCAAATAATCATATTAAATATATCAAAAAAGGTTCTTTAATATTCTCCAATAACCCTCTAGACCAGTAAAGGGTTAGCTCACCACACATCACAGGAACGTCCCTCATCATAGTCAGAAAGCTGAACGTAAGGACTGCCGTACACTACAGGATACGAGCTGCACACCCGGTTGGAGGAATTCCAGCACTTTTAACTGTAAAGAACATTTTTAAATCTGGAATGATGGATTTCTTCAGATAAACTGATCACTTTGGGGCATTCCGGGACACTTCTGATGAATTAACATCAGGACTTTTGAATTGGCAAATCCAAAACATCAACTTCAATCATATTAAACGACTGACAGGAGAGTTTGTTTTTTTTTGCCAGACCTACATCTCATTAGTCAGATCACACGCAGATGTCTGATATTATGGATGAGAATTTGCTTCTGTTATTCAAAGTTCATTGTACCGTCAATGATGGAAAGATGTTTTGGTTCACTTGGAGCAAAACTGACTCAAACCGTGAAACTTCCACCAAATTATCTCATAGATGGAATAAGGTTGCTTTGCTCTAATTCAGAATGTTAATTTCAAAATAATGTTTCTCATCTGAACCAGGAAACTGTATCGAGGTGTCATCCATCCACAAAACGCAGTATTTTACTTTATCCACATACTCTTCAGGAAACTGCAGATGTTGGCCAATATTAAGTTTTATATGTTTAGAAGCTGCTTCTCTTCGCTGACTCTACTGTGGGTTATACACATTAATTTTTCATTTTAAATTTATGTTAAACTTCCTGGGAAATGTAACGATGTCTTTAAATTTTCCCCAGTTCTACGTACAGTTTAAGAATCTTAATTTTAGTTAGTTTACTTATGTAACCTTTTCCAGAGCTGGACATCAACAAATCTTTTTTCAAGATTCTCCTGAAATCTTCTGCCTTTATGTCATCTTACATGTCACAAATTTGATGTGAGGGTCAAACTTCATGAATTTCTCTTTTTTTTTTTTTTGTTTTTTGTTTGTCTGAAAAAGAACATCAACTTAAACTGACTGTCACCGCTTTGACTGAAATCAACAAACTAACTAATTTCAGCTTTAATGAACTGATAATGTTTGGCAAGTCAGTACACAGACACATACAACGTCAACTGATTGGTTTGGAAATATTTCTCTTTATCTCTTTGTGTGAAAATCCAAAGAGTTTTAACATAATACTCATACAAACGTATAGGAACATGTGAAATCGTTTAACAAAATTTAGAAGCACTAATGTAACTTACTGCTCACTTCTTCAGGCAGTGTTACAAAGAAAAACGTGAAATAAAAGTAAAAATTAAAGCAGCCGGTGTTTGCAGGTGAACTATTTAGGCAGCTTCATCCCCATGAGAGACGGATCCCACCTGTACAATCTGATTGTTGGTGCAGAAGAGGGCAGAGGGGAAGAAGAATAATGGGGTTGAGATGATAGCTGATGACCCCCACAGGGGCCGTTGGTGCTTTAGGAGGGAGAGGCCCACAGACAGAGTGGGAGGGAGAGACTGACTGTTGAAACCACACAGGGCAGAAGAGCGCATTAATCTGAGCAACCCTGTCCACTCCAGCAGGTCAAAACTACATTTTAAACCCTTCAGACTAGCCTTTCTCCCACGCCACTTTAAAACAAAGCCCTCTATTACTGCAGCACCACTTGATCTACACCAGTCAAAGCATTTTGACTAAAAAAAAAAAAAAAAAAGAAAAAGGAGAAGCGAGCCTTAGGTACCCTTTAGCACCAGAGTTTCAGTTCATCCCTCCATTGACCATCAATGTTGATCTGCATCTATAGATTATCCAACTCAGCAATTTGGCCAAAAGAAAATCTTTTGAAAGTTAAACTTAAAGGTGAAGGCTCACTTTGCAGTTAAGTGTCCCAGATCTCGACATGTGACGTTGTCAAGAGGTAAAGAGCAATTTGCTTCATTAATGAGCTTTCATACAGTAATATTTTGGCCCACTAGTGAATAAAAAAACACAATTAACACAATCCTTATTCAATGAAAACGTACCTTATTACAGAATTTTACAGAGTACTATACTTAAAGATAATACTAAGTTAGACTTTTAATGAAAGTAATGTAAAAAGTTTATGTTTTTAAGTGGCATCTGGAAAAGTAAAGACAATGCTTCATGTGATTAAAATCATGTCAAAATGAAAGAAATTGTTTATGACTTTTGAAAAGCTGTTTATTTGCTTTTTTGTTTGAACAAAAACAGCTGGGAAAGGCTCCAGCCAAAGGACAAGCTCCGGCTTGCTCATCTGACAGGATACCGTAAGATGAGAAAACTGCAGTTCTTCGAGTGACCACGAGGGGCAGTAGGGCAGGTAAAATTATTTTAATCTGTAAACTTATTCAACATTTTTTGAGTGACAGCTACATTCTTGCTACTTGACGCTTGACGAAGGATTTTTGATGAACTTCGTCTCTGAGCTGTGAATGAAAATTTAAAAACATCATCATTTTATCATCAAGATATTATGGCTTGTTGTTCAGTTAAACGTATTATAAGAATTAATGAAAGATCCAGGGACACAGTCTAGCTAAGTAACAAGCAGAGCCAGAAGATGTCAGCCACTAACCCAGCCAAAACAACCAGCTTGTCCAGGCAAGACACCCTCCAGGTTGGCCCGGACCCACATTTACTAACTGGACTGCACACCAGCAACCACCTTTGCCTAGAACTCCACCAGGATGAACTCGACCCGAAGTCCAGGGACCCTCGGGCCACTGAAAAAACAACCTGTGGGTGATGTCAGAGGGTTTGTCCAGTTCTTGAATGAATCTTGGATGGACGGAAGGACGGACGGATGGATGGATGGATGGATGGATGGATGGATGGATGGATGGATGATAGCACTCATGCCATACTGCCGCCACTTAGATTAGTGAGGGATAAACACATCAAAATCCTCTCAGCAGCAACAATTAATAATTGACATATATCTTGTTTGCTTGCACCATACCATACATAAATAATAATAATAATAAGAAGAAGAAAGAAGCTGTGGTTTTGAAACAATTTGACATCATCAGACAAAGGAACATATAGGGACCGAGTGGTTTATGGCCATTTTACAAACCGGTTGCAGCACAGTTCCTGTGTGATCTCAATCCTTCTGCACACTGAAACCGGCCCCTCCATCAGCCGAACGACACTGAGAACTCCCTGCAGCGAGAATACGCCTGACAAGAACAATCTCCTGTTGTCTGCAGCAGGTGTGAAGGGGCACCTCCTCACAATTACCAAGCCTGATGTTTCAGACATCGTTCGGAAATTGTGTGAAAACAGCCCAAGAGAGTGAAGAAAGTGTGGCGTCTTTGGCAAAATGTTTAAAAGGGGGACGTGGAAACGTAAAGAAAACAGAGCGCAGAGGGTCAGTATATAGCTTAATGAGCAGGGAAATGATGTGAATAATATACTTCAGCTGTCACAGTCACCAGATCCACACCTGAGTGAACACCTGTGAGATGGCAGGTTGATAGTGATCCCCACCACCGTCATTAAAACATCAACTGAGCGAGTGTCTATATATAGTATCAGTATTTGAATGAGCATTTATGTCATTACTGGGTTTTTCTGTACTATTTTAAGCTGGTATTTTCCTTTTTCTGTTACCCATCTATATATTTACTGTCTAAAAGTGTGTATTTTAGACCATTTGGTTGATTCATCAATACCAAAATAGTTTAATTGCCATTTCTAAGGTGTTTTAGATAAGATAAGAAGTTAAGGACACATGACATTGACCTGAGAGGGTTTTAAATGCCTCGCAGTAGGTGTAATGTTGTGCGTGAGAAAAACAGAGCAAATCTTATCAAACAAAACTCTTAACCTCTTTTATGTGGTTTTACCTTCGCTCCTCTGAACATCGGTGTCATATTTTTGTTCAGTTCTGATCTGGCATTGCAGCTGTAATTTATTAAACTAAAGTCAGACTTATTCTTTAAATCCCTTTGAACTTTTTTTTTTGTTTTTCTTTGATATCTTAAATATGTTTAACCAACTGAGGTGCTTTCTCTGCTTTAATGCTCTAGTGTGTTGCCATGTAAAATTTACATCCCTATCTCCGCCACAGGGCTCCCGGCGTAGCAGCCTGGCCAAGGGAAGGACAGGACTTAGGGGAGAGAACGAGAGAGCGAGAGAAAGAGATAGCAGCAAAGCCAGAGAGATTTCAGGAAATTTCATCATTTAGGCTGGAGAGCGTCTCGGATATGAGGTTCGTGGGGAGGGGGTCGAGGTGGGATGAAAAGGTAGGGTCAGACTCTGAGGTAGGTCCAGCTTTCTGTTTAACCTCATCTCAACTTTGTCTCAGCTTCCAGGCTGAGGCTGTTTCCTGTGCAAAGTGTGAGGTGAAAAGGAATAGTACCACCCCATCTTATCTCTGCAGAGCTGCTATAATTCAATTAGAGCTGTGACACAGACATGAGAACAATTGATGCCTCGCATTAAGGAAACACCCCATCAAGATTAATTACCCATCGTTGGCTGCTTAAACAGCTTTTAAATTATAATCTGCCTGAAATCGTGATAACACCATCAGTAATCGAACACAAAAGAAAAAGCGGCACCTTATTAACAATTGTTCATTAGCAATAGTGTTAATTAAAACCTGTCTGCTCTAGGACGTTAAGGTAAAAAGGAAACGAGGGAGACGGGAAGAAATTGCTCCCGCAAATCGTCTTTTTTTTTTTTTTTTTTTTTTTGTCCATTGCTGCTTCAGTTGCCGTCTAATGCAAATTTAATCAGAAAAGTGGGTGAGCACTTCTAATTTCATAATGAGCTCATTAAAGTCTGTTTACACAAGCATGTGAAGACATTAGATAGTTCTGGCACAGGTTTGAGTTGACATGTTCAGAATGTCTAAAAACCAAAAAAATCAGAGATGTCATTGCTTAGTTAGTCGTTGTGGCGAAGCAGCGTTCTCATGCAGGAAAGTTAATCAGTACATTCTGGTAGTTGTCTGTTGAAAATGCAGAAACGCACACATACGGCGGGTAGGTGGGCAGTCTTACAACCACAACACATTGGGAACTAATTAAAAATCACTGAGCTCGATTCAGACACAGTCATTGCAGTGAATTTTCAACCAAGAGATTTCCTGCGTACAACCAGCAAAAAGAAAAAGAGAAATAGCCTCCTATGTTTGACAAACTATCGGAAAACATTGGTCATTCTGACCAGCACAACATCAAACTGACATTTGAAGTGCAGTCACATCACGTACGAATGAGCATGTAACGCACACATTCACACACGTAGGTATTGACAAAACCAAGCCAGTACTCCAAATCAGAGATGCAAACGGTGAAGCAGTACCTTCTGCTCACGCAGAGCTTCATCCTGGAGATGGAGAGATAAAATCCTGCCGGCAGAGCCTCGCTGGGGACGGAGAAACCCCCCTCTATGTGTTATCTGGATTGGCTTACCCGGCTCTCCCTTAAAGCTCAGAGAAACCCCAACACATGCACACCCCACCGCCGCCGCTGCCGCCGCCACCTCCACAGCTGCTGCTGCCACCACCGACACCACGCCACCACTCCAGCAGCAGCATCAGCAGCTGAGCCAGGAGGGAAGACAGGGAGAGTCAGGCAGAGAGACTGTGCAAGAGTGGAAAGACAGAGAGGAAGAGTGGGAGGGAAGAAGCTTTAAGGAAGAAGACAGGGAGAACGCGGGGGCGTGATTATGGAGCGCTGAAAGATGTGAGCAGAACTGAGGGAGTGAAAGAGATGGAGGTAGAGGCTTACCTGATAGCATCTATGTTGTTCATCTCCTCGTCAAGCAGCTAAAGGAAATGACAACATGTTAGTTGAGGGGACCCATCAAAGTGGCCCAGGAGCTGCCAAGTAGGGCATCGCTGCAGCACACACACTCATCCAAAAGAGAAACATACATATTCAGCAGGCACACGCTCTCTGTTTCCCTCTGTTTATACTTATACCCCCCCACCCCACCCACCCCCACCCTTACACACCTCCCACTCTTCTCTGTTGGATGCTCCCTCATCTGCTTCCTCCCCTCTTTCCCTTTCACTCCTGCTTGTGAGAAAACCCATCAGACTGCAGCCGGATGTGTACATCTGTGCTCACTTGAGGCGCGAAGAGAACAATCATATCATACCAAGAGTGAGAGAGAGCGAGAGAGAGAGAGAGAGAGAGAGAGAGAGCAAGGACGAGAAAGTGGAGAGGAAGAGGGGACGGGAGGGAGAGTGGGAACCTCCATTGTAGCTCGAATGCAGATACATGGCAGGTCCACACATGAGAACGAGCAGAATTTCAATATATCCTTGTCGAGGTGCTGAACTGGAGAGTGGGACCAAAGATAGAAAAGAAGACAGGAGGGGAGAACGAGAAAGCAGGGGGGGAACAGGTGGTTCAATCTGTTGAATCTTACATCGCAAGTCCAAAGCTGTGAGGAAGAATATGTTTTATACAAGTCTCTTACTGGCGGTTCTTCAGAACAGGCTGTATTATGCCTCAGGCTGAGAACACCCCCCCCCCCCAGAATCCTCATTCAGATTTGGAGCACAGGCCGAATCAAGACTGGCTTTGGTGGCGCTGTATCATTACCATGCAGTCAAAGCAAGAAAGTAGGTAAAACTGTCAGTTGTCCCTGGAGGATTTCTTGCACGTATGCACAAAAGCAGTCCTTCCAAGCAGATTACTTGTTGTCATCCAGGGTCAGCAGGAAAACCAATTAGTACATGCAAGTGCAACAGAAGGTTGAGTGCCTGCAGAGAATTTTTCGCTCCTGCATTTGCACAAGTACAAGGACTTCTGTGAGGAGATGAAACTTTGCAACACACGGATACTCACACACTACAGCGAGATGAACACCAACAGGCTCACAAGCCTGCCTCGCAGCCCCCACACCACCCACCTTTTTTCAAGCAGTTGCTAAGGTGACGGCAAAGGCTGAATTTTAATCAGACAATAAATTAAGGCAATGTGATCTTCTCCTTTATTATTAAATAGGAGCAGAGCCGATTTGGAAGATCTGTCAGGTGTGTTTAGGGTTTAGGGAGCACCATGGACAGATTGCAAATAAAGTAAATTACAAAACACATAGATGGTTTCCATTCAGGGAGTGATATCTGCGGCGAAGAGGACACTTTGGTGACACTATCGAGAGTACAAATGTTCATTCTGTAACGAAGTAACCGAAGCCAAATGGATTATCATTTACTACTGGGGTGAATGTCATGCTGAGACTGCAAATACGCTCCCTTTTAATGCAGCAACTGCTGATTGAGCCTTCAGGCCAGTCCTTGTGTAAACTGCGCGCTGCTGCTTGTAAGACTGTGGAAACACCAGTTGCTACCAAAGCAAACAGTTGTTTAAACAGTCGGACTGCTTCCACAACCATTTTTATCGAGGTTATTCCTCAAGCTGAGCAAATGATCGACGTCACAAAACAAATGCGAGTGAGTGGGCTCAGTCAGTAAATGACTGCATTGTTCACTTCAGATTGTTTCTGTGGAGGAGCCAGTGATGGACAGAATGCTAATGAGCCGTTCCATAAAACAGCACTTGTGCTGGTCAGCACAAAGCAGCGCTCCGATGCAGACCTACAGACACAACACTTACCTGAAACGCTGGATCACCTGAGCAGTAGCCTGCCCGTGCGCATACATGACTAACGAACTGTCAAATGACAGGTCCGGCCTTTTGAAATTCATTCAAATGATTTCAGAATTCCGATGTAGGATATTTTTCTTTCTTTTTAAGCGCCGGATGCAACATGCTGCAAACACAATGCTGACATAAAATGCAATCATCCCTTTATTGGAAACTTGTTTAAAAGCTTTTTTTTTTATAGACATAAAGGAGACTTAAGGTTCATTTCCATTAACAGGGATTCAGGGTAAACCGTGCCGACCATCTCCTCAGCCCCTTCAGCCGGCGTGTCTACGTCACAACATAGCACCACACGAGAGCCACTGACTTAACAAATAACGCAACTGACCACAAGGTGACAGTAATGCACATTTTTGGCCCTTCAGAAACAGCCAGCATAAAAAGAGACCAGAAAGAAGAAAGCAACAAAGGGAGAAATCAAAGAAACAAGTAAACAATGGATGCTACTTGTGCTTTTGCTTTTTTTTTTGTTTGTTTTTTTTTTTTTTTACATAAACCATGGTGGTGGCAGTTGAGATTAACATAACGCCCCTGCCGGACCTCTACATCGGTGTAATACACAAACAAGGCCTGAACCAACTGTTCGGGCCATCTATTGTTTTTGTTTTTTCTTGTAATCTCAAACTTCATCAAATGTACTTGCAGCAAAATGTCCAGGAGGTTAAATGAGTTGAGTTCACATCATTTATGCTCATGTAAGCGTGCTGAAAATAATTCAGAAATCCCATTTAGCAGAGACACCCTACCTGGCAGTTCCTGTGGGCCAACCTGAGTACGTCTCCCACTACAGGAACCTTTTTCTCCCTGCAAAGGTATGCTGAAGGCCACTTTTGAAGGGCTGTTCCTGGTAACTGAAAATGGCACTGGTCGGGATGCCTCCTGGACAAGTCTGGGCAGGTCTTGGGTGCTAACCCAAGACCAAAACCTTTGGCTTCTGGCCAAAATGCACCTGACCCCTATGGCACCTTTTGCAGGTAGCCATCCACAGAAGGGCAAACAAATGTGGGCTGATCCTGATCAGATCCAGTGGTACAAATACCTGCTACCAGGCATTTACAGATACATCCATCCCCTGTCTGGATGGTCCCCACGGACCAACTTGCTTTGAGAGAACCTACCAGCAGCAATTCCTCCAGATATTACAGCTCCTGGTGGGATGGCCGTTTAGGAAGAAACCAGTTCTAATATCGGGGTAATTCATCTATGAAAATTATAACTGTTGAACACATTTCAAAAGTTAGCAGAGCTTTATACAAGCTCTGATCAAAACGTTAATGTTTTCACCTTCTACAAGTGTCAGCAATACTAGGACCGTAAAAATAACTAATAATATGATCCACTAGTTTGACAACACCATAAGTTATTAAAATGTAGTGTTAATGTTGACCTTACTGCTGCCCCGGTCACTGCCCGAGTCTTGTTTTCAGAGACCACAAAATGAATGGAGAGGCACTCTGCTGACCCAAGACATCAGTAGCAGATGTGTTTGCTGATCTCTGTGTCTTGAACTAGTACGTCAGCCTTGAGTCTTTTCCAACTGTCCATTACTCAAGAATATATATCGCCTAAAACCTCATGGTGTCTATACAATAACAAAATAAATACAACAATAAAACTGCACACAGCATGCTGTTACTTGAATAACAAAATGCAGTTTAAAAGTGTGGCTGAAAATTGCGACTGCGCCGGGTATTTTGTAAGGAAATTTTAAAGTTGTAGTTTAATGTTTTGGGGTAAGACATGAAGTCTTGTCATGCTGTCACAGCAATACACAGATCATGACTGGTCTGTCATACTGCAGTAGTAGGTAGTAAGCAGGTCATGACAGACAAATTAACTATTTGTTTATCAGTCCTGGGTTAGATGTATCAATCATACCAAACATACTAACATTAGACTGTATTAACTATGTAGTTATTATTTTCCCTATCTGATAAGAACAGATGGACAGGAGATCAATCCATAACTGAAATCTTTATTCTCTGAAATATCTGACATATTCATAAGCATCTGAATTACTAAGAATGCCAGCAATGCATATAGTATGTGTCACATGTTTATATTAACAATATGGCTTGTCATACCAAATACGAACCTTAGTAGGTGATTGAGCAATTTCCCCTGAATGTTCATGTTGTCAGTTTAGTTATATTATTTTTTTATTTTTGCAAGTAGTATGGCTATAATTCTATAATTATGTTTACTTAAAAAAAAAAAAAAAGGAACATCATTTGTGAAAATTAATTGTTTAGCAAATACACTCGCTTTTCAGCACTGTAGCCAGGCCGACAAAGCCGAGCTGTGCATTCCTGCAGCTCTCAGTAGTGAAGACTTTATGAGGTTATTTAGCAGTAAAAACTGTTAGAATTAAAGAGGAAATCAACCAGGCCCACCCAGCAGCAGCTGTGGGCATTTCTTTAGCTTCAGCAACTCCCTCAGGCTCTGACCTGACTCTAGACTTTCCTTCCTGTAGACCTCCCTGAGCTGACCTCAGTCGTCTATAGACCCCATCCCAACTGGAGATATGTGCCACAGGTTTTTAAAGTTGCAGTAATTCAACTTTTACTTTAAAAAAAACTTCCTTGACCAAGATGTTTTACCTAATTATAGACCAATTTCCAACCTTCCATTTATCTCTAAAATTCTAATTCCAGTAATGATCTATTTGAAGTTTTTCAGTCAGGGTTCAGAATGCACATAGCACAGAAACAGCACTGGTTAAAATGACCTTCTTATGGCCTCAGATAATGAATTAGTGTCCACACTGGTTCTGCTGGACCTCAGCGCTGCTTTTGATACTATAGATCACAACATTTTACTGCACAGGCTAGAGTATGTTGAGATTAAAGAGACAGTTTTAGGTTGGTTTAAATCACATCTATCAGATGGATTCCAGTTTGTTCATGTTTATGAGGTTTCTTCAGTACAATCCTCAGTTATTAATTAGAAGTATCTCATAAGTATAAATGTGCTCCATTGTTCTTGTAGTTTGTTGTGCTGGTCTGTCCCGTCTTTTTCTCTTCTGTACATGTTAGCAGGCCAGAGCCTCAGGAGCTGCATGCTGACCTGCAGTCCCACCCTCTGACCATTCCAGTATCTGCTGTCTACACCTGTTTACATAGTCGTCTCTGTAGATCATCAACTAACCAAGTCATATAAACATGAAAGTCTTAGTTCTGACAGATATTTATACTAATGTCTTGTCTTCTGTACTTTTAACGGTTTGTCTGTGTCTCTCCTCTCTGTTCTTCATTCCCTCTTTCTGATCTCCCTTTTCCAGCTCTACCCGGGTCTATTTGTAGATGCTAGGAAACATTAGATAGCCTTAGCTTTTACCAACAGCCTATTTCATCATGTGTTTAAGCACAGATCCAGTTTTATGAAAGCAGAGGCCATGAATGCTTCTCCTGTTGCATCTATTGAAAGTAGGTTGCGCGGCATCAGTAGTCAGCTTGTACAGACTTATGCCAGAGTGGGAGTGACTGGACAAAGATGCCTGTACAAACAATCCTTCTAACATACTTTTTGTTAAAAGGTTAAATTTACCATGGCCCCTTGTGTGAAGTGATGGCAAGGCCTGTCTGGGTCCTTGAGAAGAGCACAGTGCTCGTTAAGTGGTGTAAGGCTTTACGATCAAGTTCATATTGGCAGGTGTGGATCCCGAGATAACCTTGTAGGCAAGTGACAAAGACTTGTGTTTTATTTGAGCTACAGGTAGTCAGTGAAGCTCAATAAACAGAGGTGCGACATGTGCCCATCTGGGTTGATTAAAGACCAGAAGTCCCACTGCATTCTTGACTTTTTGCAGCTGTTTAATTGCAAAGGCTGGAAGACCAGCTAGGAGTTTATTCGAGACAGGATATAACCATGACCTGTACCAGGAGTTGAGTTTCATAATGAATTTACATAGATTTACATAGATATTGATGCTGAATGAATGATGGGCAGGGATAACCAGGACTTCAGTCTCAAGTGGGTTAAGTTGAAGGTGCTGATCCTTCATCCATCCAGATATGTCAGAAAGGCAAGTTGAAATTCATGCAGAGTTTGCAAGGTTGTCTGGTGGGAATGACAGGCAGAGTTGCGTATCATCTGCATAGCAGTGATATTAAAAGCCATGTAAATAGATAATCTGCCCCAGAGAGGTGATGTATGTGGCAAAGAGAAGGGGCCCAAGTACCGATCCTTGGGGCACACCTGTAGAGAGGTGATGTATTCATCATTTTTTGCCATTGTTGCTTAAAAAACATATCTCGTCATGACTCAAAACTGCTTTGATCCACATTGATTTGGTCTCTAATAAAAGTTTACACCCCTTGGCATCTGAAATTCAACAGGGGAAGATTCCTTTAAGTCATAATGTGGTGCATCACTTGGACGCCTAATTAGAGTTAGTTTTTTCTGTCTATATTGTCTTTATTGTGAAATGCCATTTTCCATATTTAATTTAATTTAATTTCATTTCATTTCATTTCATTTCATTTAAATGTTTTGGTGTGTAGGATGTGGCAAAGTTTCATCCATGAGAACGCCAAGGAAGTATTTTGACTTCATGTGACTAAATGTGACTTATAATGTAAATAATAATGTGATTCCTTGTAATAACTTGCAATGAATAACTATTTGTGTGACTCTTAAAGAGAATCATCAATTAAACTGAAAGTCCTCTGAGCTCAACAACACATTTAAGATGATTGTTTTTTAGATCCTAAAACATAAACGTGTTGGCTCACTGTCACCACACACATCGGTGCTTTTTTTGGGCACAAAACATAAAAGACATAAAAGCAACCACATAAAGTGTCGAACAACACAACACTGAGGCATTTTTTAACAACTGAAATGACAGATGAGTATTCAAAATTTTGGCAGCGAGTAAGAACAGAGCTCAAAAGTATGCAAATGTTGCAGTAGTATTCCTTTGGTGACTGGAAACTCAACAAAAAAATCAGAAAGGTGTCAGTGTGATTCAGCAGCTTATTTTGCTGCCCCAAAGTAATCCATAACTTATTAATGCAGATTTTAAAAATGCTACCATGTGAGAATGATTTCATAAATGTGAATATATGCATGTGTTTTTTGATGTTTTTTGAATTTCCACGTGCACCAAAAGATGTATCTCTTATTTTTTTTTCAATATATATATATTCAATATATATCTTGTTTTAATAATTAATTGTTTTATGTATTATTTTTGCATTCTTTTGTGCTGCCCGTCAAGTTACAAATACAAAAACGGTGGATGAGACAAAGACACTGTAACTTTGAGATCTGTCCACTCTCCTGCACATCATCACTATCTGAATAATACAGCCGAAAAGCCCTGGACAAATGACAACAGTTCCCTCAAATCATTCAAAGTGATGCCCGATTAATTCAGACATCACTTCAGCCTCTATGAGAAACAATTTCCACTGCAGTAATAACATATGTTCACAGGCCCGCTTTGATTAAAGTCTGCGACGACTTTCATCACTCACCATGTTGATGCCCCTGGGCACAGAGGCAGATCTGTAAGGGTATCTGGGGAAGTCGTAAAGAAACTCAGGAAGGGGACTTTTCATCTTGAATCCTTGACAGAACTGTGGAGGAGGCGGAATCACATTTTTCTCGTCTATCTCCAGCTGTGCCTGTGTCTCTGCTTTCATCTCCAGGCCCTGCGGTTCCAAGTCCGTCCAGACAGAGTCGATGTCCGTCTCCAGATATGTTTTCTGTGGCTTTTCAGGGTAAGTATCCTCTTTTGGAGTCTTGGACTCAGATAAAGTTTCTTGACGTTGGGCCATAGAGCTGGGGTTCACCACTTGAATGTGGTCTTCAGGTTGATCAGAGTTTTTGATGGTGAAGCAAGAAGGAGACACTGGTTTTCCAAATGCCTGCAGGCTGTTGGGGTCCAGCACATTGGAAGTTACCTCATCCAGGAACTGTGAAAACTTCAGCTTAGCTTTTATCCTTTCCTCCAGCAGCTGCTGCAGTTTCACACCCTCAACTGTGGCATGACTCTGTGCAGAGGCCCTGCCCTGATGCAGTTCATGGTGGCTGCCCCCTCCCTGCTCTGCCTGTGGATGAGCTTCACCGTGAGGCCTACTGGAAGGACCTTCTGCAACCTTCTCCCACCCATTCTCCTCTTTGAGTCGAGTTTGGAAAGCTTCCCGGCTCTGCTTCTTGATGGAGCTGTGCAGGAGACACGTAACCCCGGAGTTCCAGCTGTGCAGGCTGCCAGTACCATCGTCACTGCTTCTGCTGCCTCCTGGGCTGCTGCTGGGAACACTGGGACTGGATGGCCTGCTGGATGAGGACTGATTAGAGGCAGAACCTATCAATTCCTCCAACCACACCTGATCACCGCTGAACATTGGGCTGCAGGGGGCCCAACATTTCAGGGATGTCTGCTGACCTGTGCCTATCTGGGAGCCGGGTGTGATGTGCCTCACATCCATCGGTTTGAGTGTTGGATGGAAAGATGTGTCCTCTCTCTAAATGTTGCAACTGGCTCATAGCACATGGTGGAGTAAATTGCTGGGATTTTATAGAGTTCTACCCCAATCTGCGTTCACTATTGTGCAAGCCTGACCTAAAAGTGGTCCAATACATTTCACTCTAGGCAGAACAGATGGCCTCCTTCAGTGCCAGGATAACCCCCCCCCCCCCCCCCCCCCCCCTGCTATGTCGGGCAAGGACATCCATGTTCTGAGGCCAAAATGACAGTGAAAACCACAGCTACTCGGCTGTTAATCTGCAGAAGCTTCAGGTTTGGGTTTAATAAGAGACACGATCCATACAGTCCTGCCAAGTGTCTTTGCGAGTTGAGCAGTGCTTACACAGAGGGGGCTGTGCTTAATTAGACTGCCTATTGATAGCTAAGCAGACAGAGCTTTTTTCAGCTTTTTCCAGGTCATTGGTTGTCGAAAAGCATTGATCCAACAGACCACATGGCAGCACAGACACACACCCACGCGTCCACTCTCAGGCTAATGGATAAACTTGTGGAGTCATAGGTAATGGTGGTTAATCACACCAATATCTCTGATTAACTGAAGTATTGTGCTTGTGGTTAACACTTTAATCCAAACCACATGGCTGAAGTGGAGATTTTCCTTTGTGGTTCAGATAGAAATGTTACTCATTTCACATTTTCCAGTTGCACTTTAGTCAATCAATACGCTTCTCATATCTCTTTATTGAGCACGGAGCTGCCAGGAAATAGTTAGTCTAGTTTAGCATAAAAAGTAGTGGCAGGCGGACACAAACAATCCCACTTTGTTAAAGGCTCCAACGCAGAAAAAACTGTTGCTCAGAGTTATCTTCTGTAAATAGATTCTCGGTTACTCCTCATAATCTTCTTGTCAGAATTTCCGTTAGGTTTCAGTGCACTGTCCAAAAGTATGGAATTTGAGTTATCGTGATTCCCAGTTGTGGATTAGAGTGAAAGTTAGAAAAGAGAGACTGACAAAAAGAGGTTTCTGTTTAATTAGAACAATCTGTCTCAAAATTCAGGAGCTAATTTTCACGCCATTGAGAGGAGGCTGCCAGCACAGCCAAATAAAACAACTCTGCCTTGTGTAAATGAAATTCATTTTCAGACACATTTTGTGTCATTTTAAGCTTCTTGTGTTTTCCTGTTAACCTGCCAGCCTCCAACACTGAGGGTGGATACAGCTCAGGTAAATGTTCAGGACAGGGACTTATTACAATGATATAAAGAGACAAGTAAAGCACCCCATGCAGTATTTTTCATAAACCGTTTGCATTCGACTATGCCATTGCCAAAACGTCTACTGGAGTGTGAGAGTTTGGGGCAGAGCAAAGTGATCTTGAAATAAGGGCAGAAGTGTGATATGTGACTGAATAAATACTTCAGAGCTGCTTCTGCAGCTGTAACAGACGTATTTCAAATAACCACCCAGCTGTTTATTTTATTTTATTTTAATAAACCAGGAAACAAACTGAACACATTATTTACAATGACAGCTTTGATGCTTCCTTCATTAACTCCTGCAGCATTAGAAAAAAAACAAACTCTTCCGTCCTTTATAAAAGGAAATAAGAAGATTGCATCCCAATTCCACGTGGACACAATGATAAGAGTAGCCGCCAACCCTTTTCATCTTTTGTAAACCATAAACACGGGCCAGGATAGTTATTGTCAGTCATTTTTGTGAGGAACCAGTGACAGCATCTTTTACACTTGAGGTTTATTTTTTTTAATTTTTTAAATCATCAACCTTGGTAATGAAATATATTATGTTATTATATTTTATTAGTCTAGTATGATACATATATTATACCCTTTGGTATATTACTATCCGTTCATTAAATGACAGCAAATGAAAAAGCGAAAAAAAAAAAAAAAAAAAAAACTTCATAATAAAAATCGTAATAGAACTTTAGGTATTTAATATGTTTTAATATGTAGGCCACTTTGATCAGTCCTCTAATTTGCAACACATTATGCTGGGAGACGGTCCTGAATTACTGTAGAGCTTTTGCGTTTGTCTGCGTTCATTTGAGCCCAACAAATCTAATAAACTGACATGTGACTACACTGCAGGTTACTGGTTACTGCTAATTCCTTCATTCAGTGGTTGAAAGAATGAAGGAATCTTTAACGTTTTTTTTAAGGCAACCGTGTTGAGCCTCTACCCCACTATTTTAAGTCAGTGGATTTCAGGGTCGAGGCCCAGGATGAAGTCCGTGCATCTGAGTCTGAAGGTGGAGCTGGGACTGGGACTAGGAGTAAGTCTGGTCTGAGGCCTGCACCTGATGCAAATCCTCAGGACACCCTGCTATTCCTTCCACAAGGCTCCAGTTTCGTTTGGCTTGCTCAGGGAGTTAATCTACTGCCATCTGCAATCATGGGCCGGAATCACAGCCGCGACTGGTCAAGTTAAAGATGTCCTAGGAAGCAATGGAGTACTCATCCCGAGAGGCCACAGTGGAATTTCATACTCAGACACAACACAAGATGTTGATGGATCAATGATTTGAGCATCATTATGTCCGACTGCTTTACATCAAACTAAATAAATGTGCTTAAGCCATTAAATTAAAGAAATTTCCTTTCACACATGTTTATAAGTCCATACTTTATTCTGATATTAATGCAATAATCTTGTTCTGAAATATATTCTAAATGAAGTAAGAGTAGAGATACTGCCTGAATTGTTATGGCAAATGTGCAAAAGATTAAAAAAACAAAGACTATAAAAGATTCATTAAATACGTTTGGCAATTAACACACTGTGAGTAAGACCATTTGTTCAGATAATACAGTTGAACAAATGGGTTAGTCTGTATATACTTATGTTGTACATTTTTCACGGGTGTAGAGATGATGATGTGTGTGTCAAACAAAATGAGTAATTTTTAGAGTAATATTAGGCCCGTTTGGTTGTGGGGGAAGAAAAAATACTCATTATTTTGGTCAACAACTATCAACAACAACAACTGTCCTCTGATTTTTAGGGCATGAAACATCACATAGAAATGTTTAAATCTTCTTTGGTAAACTTAAATTTTGGGTCAAAATAAAACTTCAGACTGAATTAAAAAAAAGAATCAGGCCAACAGAGCAAATGCTGGTAGAGCTGCTTAAATAAGCCCTTTAACATTTTTGGCCATAAAGCACCTCTGTGACCTCAGTATCGGTTGAATAACTTTATGTTGCATTGCATTACAAAAAGGAGGAAGGAATCACTGTCACACGGTCAAGTGAAGTCTATCCCTGGATTGTATGTATTGCTCAGAACAAAAGACAGATTATGGCAAAAAAAAAAAAAAAAAAAAGGTAATGATTACATTTTATTTGCAACTATTAAGAGTCAAAGTTGAAATTAAAAATTAAAATGCAATTAATTGCACATTCCTAAGTTTTCTTATTACTTTCCAGGTACTCAAAGCTGCACATTACACCGTTACTTTCTTTGCATTCAGTTTGAATTAACATCTAAACCGTTCAGCTGCACCTTTCGCCGCCTCTAAGGGTCTCCGGGCCTGATTCAGTAATACTAAAGTTCTTGTACCACTCTTTTTTATGTAAAGTACAGATTTGTTTAGTTCTCTGTCCACCACAGAAACATTGTTGGTTGCTGGTCCTGCTCTATTGTATAGCCACAGTCTTCATTGGTGTTTTTGTCGTGTTGTACTGATCATTTTATGCATAACTTTCATTTTTACTTTTTACAATGTTGTGGAGGTCCTCTAAGACTGAACAAATCCGTTGGCAAAGACAGATTTGTCAGTGTTCTCTCTGCACAAGAATTTACTCATTTTGATCAAAATAAATGTATTCCACATGTCTCGTGAATGACATGCATAGTGAATATGACAACAGTAAATAGTTCAGATAATAGATAATAGTATCTGCATGAGGACACAGTTCATATTACATGGACTTAAACAGGATAACTGCTGACAACTGTCATTTTAACCTAGCTGAGGTCATCCTTTCATTTATTACAACTTTCCTCATAAACAAAGACACAGAACCTTTGATCGTCTCTTTGTTACATCAGTGAGGGTCACTCAGGTTTCTCTGAAAGGAACGTAGTCGTAGTCGGCAGCATCAGCATCAGCATCAGCAAAACCAGCAGATGGATCAAGAAAATGCTCTTTTCTTAGTTTGTCCACCTCAGACAGAAATGGGTTTCTTCCAAATGAAGACATCCTGGCGACAGATGATCCCACGTCAGTGTCATACACGCCAGCTGCTACCGTTGCATCTGGTAGAAGATCTATTTTCATTTTCCGTGTTGTTCCAGTCCATGCTGGCTGATCTGGTATCATTTTCCTTTCAACAACAAACAACAGCAATGAGTTGGAGGAATGCGTTTGTAGGGAATCCAGCGCTCAACGGCAGAACAAACAATCAACAATTTCTACGCTCTGATAAAGGCAAACAACTGCTTCCAATTTATTAAATCTGTGGGTGGAAATAATTGTACTTTCATACTTTTTTTTTTTTTTTTGGGAAGTCTGTAATTTTACTGCTCTTTAGTTATGCTTTCCGCCATGAAATCCACTTAGAGAAACAAGCATTTGTGTTAAAAGTAACCCTTCAAGCCCCATTAAGAACATACTTGGCATCGTCCTCATCGTAAGAGGCATGAGTTCTTCCAGTTCAGTTCATTCTCCCACATGCACCACAGCTGACAAACGGCAGACTGTCGTCATTTCCCGTCCAAAGGTTCATCCAGTCCTTCTCCATTTACCATCTCCTTTACTCTTTCCTGTGGCACTTTGAGGCCTGAGCACAGAAAAGTAGCTTAAACAATACAAATCAGGTCTTTGAATGCAACAACGGTCTGATTGGTCGGAGGATTGACTTGTTGTAAGAAGGACTGCCAACTACTCTACTCATTCTCAGTTAATATGTTTCAGTCCTCAACCACATCAGGAAAATAATTTTTAAAAAAATTTAAAAACCTGAAATGTTTGTATTTTTATCTCCTACCTTGTGATGGGTAGGTGAGGTGTCATTTTCATCATCATTTATATACTGTTTCTCTAATATTTTGACCAAAGCATGTCAAGACATTTCACTTTGAAATGTCCTGCATGCCAACATTTGAAAACAAACAACAACAGCGTAACGTGTCTCCGTTAAACTTGATCAAATCTAATACTGTCATTCTGCAAAGCTAAATGAAACTAAGCACCTCCTGTCTCTGACGCTTTGTAGTTAACACATTAAAAGCAGGAATTCCTCTGAAATGCATAACACCCTGGAGGCAAACCGTGCAATTTTATGTACCACTTCCACTTTGTTGAAGAGAAATATTGATGAAATCACCATAAGCCATTATCCAACAAGATGCCTTGGCTACTGAAAGTGCTCGGAGCTTAATTAAATACTTGAGGCACAAAAAAAAAAGAAGAAAAAAAAAGCAAAAGTCCAATTCAATGAATTTATTTAGCTGCAGTGTTTTCATAAATGTTTTCCTTTTTTATTATCCTCACACAGATACAGTTAAGTATATACTGTACATTCATTTAATGAATAAGACAGGCTACTGAATTTAAACTAACTAAACCTGTGGAGTATGACGGCAGTTAAGCATCTTTTTACCTCTAAATTTCATTTCGTCATCCTTTTTTTTCCAACATCGTCCAATATGCTTGCAACTCGTTCCATGAGCACAGCTTTCCCCGTATTCATATGTGCATACTGTCACTCTGCCGTTCATCAATATTCAGATAGTTACATAACAGCATCAATGAAACCGTCATTAGTGTGGAGAGTATGAGAGTCGGACCAGCTTGACAAAAAATAAAATACTGCACACTGAAAGGAGTCCTGGGAGTCTTTAAAAGTGAGACTGTGACCCTGAGCATATGTTCAAAATGCACAAATCTGGGCTGAAAGTTAAATTATTTGTTCATACCACTCAGTTCAGTGTCAAACATTGCAACTTTTCCAAGTAATTATGAGGACAGGACAGAAGAGCATGCCCTCAGTCCAGCCTTTTTGCAGAGTAATAGACTTGGATCAGTCATGAACTATATTCTTTACGGTGCATCTAGTCATGTAGAAGCCAGACTGTTTTGGTCTCCAGGGGTATCATTAGTGGCGCATCCAATGTGAAGGGTTTCAGCCAGGACTGGGCGGCCCGCTGTGCGCATGCGCCCCCTCGGGTCGGGCCCCACACCCTTCCTACTTCTACGAGCCCGTCTGACCCACCCCTGGGGCCTCCCTGTCTGGCAGCGTAGAGGATTGCCAAGCTTTCTGTGCCATCTCTGTATCATTTTCTGTCTTTTTCCTCTTTCAGCAGGCCCCTCAACATTGTGTAGCCATTTTTCACAATTTTCAGACTTTCCAGACAGGCTCGGGCCTCTTCTATGATGAATGTCTTTAATAATCTCTTTTCAATCTCAGGAGGAGGAGAGGGGTGGGAGCCAATTTAGAAGTATCGCCCTGACGGGAGAGACTGTCAGCCCATGGCTGCCCAGAGGTAATGGTGCTGAAATGGATTTCTGCTACAAGCGCAGAGGTGGAGATAATTGGCGATGCTTGCTTGCTCAGTGGTTGCTTTCCCTCGCTGGCGAGTTGTGTCACTGTCCGGCTGGTCTGAGCCTCTACAGGGGCAGTGGTCTGCATCCCTCACCAGGCTTACGGAGCACACTAAATGCCACAGCTGATCAGCTCTGGCCGCGAAATTGTATGGCTATGTGCTGCTTAGCTGTCAGCCGTTACTATGGCACTCTATTTGGCCATCTGTCCTCGCCGTTCCATGGGAAACATCAACCGCACAGACAGCATCTGTGGAGCCTACTGGAAAGAGAAGTTTAACTCGTGGCTAAAATGCAGCAGAGATGTACGTCACAGATGCCAGAGACAAAGATCAGGTGTACTTATGACAGGCCAAGAAAGAAAAAGAGAAAAAGTTAAATTGTGCCAATGCGGTGTTGGGTTAGGGTTACACACAATGCCTCTGAGCTCTGCGCAATCAAATAAGAAGAGTTTAAATTGAATAAAGGCTGGTTCATTGTGGACGTGCAGGGAAGGATTTCTGGGATCCCCTCAGAGCGTACAATAAGATGCACAATAATTTCAGTCAGACAGCAATTGCAGAGGCGCATAACGCATAACACAATGGCAATGTGTTATTGTGGACTGAAAGAAAAACAAGAAAGAAACAACAGTCTTTGTGCCTCATCACAGACTCAGGAAGTATAAACATGCCCTGCCTATGTGAAGATTTTAAGATTGCAGAATCTCAGTCTGCAGCTCAAGTGCTGATGAGTTCGAAGAGCATTTAAGAACGTCGTCTCTGCATGGTACTGAAGCGGGGACCTACGTGACCTCAATACATGCAGATATCGTACCACAGTGTTCAGTCAACAGCCTGTCATAACACTGCGTGAGCTCTAACAACTTCTTCACACAACAAATGGCGACTGAAGCGTCACACGGCCGATTCACTGAGGTGTTACCACGAGTGTTGACAGTCTTCACGGCTAAGGAGTTGAAGGAAATTAGTGCTGAGCATGCACGGTGCACCGAGCAGAAGCCAAACTCCATTGAAAAAAAAGTGTTTGTTGTATCGTCGTTACTGTTTTGCAGGAAAAATCTTAAATTTTTATACGCATTTAAATAAAGCGCCACACAACATTAGAGAGTAAAGCAGAGCTTATTAAGTGAAACAATTATTCCACAAAAAAAAAAGATGAAAAAAATGGTAGTGAAAAGATAAAAGGTTTAGTATTTCAGGGTTTGTAGGCTAGTGGGACCCAAAATGCAGGAGACCAGGGAGGCAGGAGTAACAGACGAAGTCCTGCTTTTTAAATGAAAACTGAACAAAAGGTGCAAATATCCCCCAAAAAAAACAAAAAAAGAAAACAGAATGATTTCAGGAAGGCTTGGTACAAACAAAACCAACTTTTGAAACTTCAGATGAGGGGAAACGTACTGTTTATCATTAGTGAGATAACTTAAACCCAAGGAAGACAGAGAATTAATTTAAGCCTGATTCAGAAGCTGAAGTAAGTGGTAACTAACTGTGTAGATGTAACCTGGTCGAGGTGTAGTTCCTCCCCGTCTCTTCCCCCTCATAAAGCTGAAACAGGTTTATAGCGGGCATTTTGGAGCTGTCTATGAACAATAACGTGTTCTTATATTGATTAAAGACGCTGCACATGTCAGAGAGGAGCTCCACCGCAGGGCCAGACATACACAAATGACGACACACGCTCACACCTAATCCTATGGACAAGTTATAATCACCATTTAACCTGACATGTGTGTGTTTAGGCTGCAGGAGGAAGTCCGATTACCAAGATAAATCCCACTAAAGTATGGGGACAACATTCAAATTCCACACAGAAACTCAAACCAGGAACCTTCTTGCTTCCTTTTTGACATTTTAATTCAAAACTCCAGATTGCCATGTGAAAGATTTATATATTTTCAATGTCTTCTAAAATGCATGTTAAATCATCGTGATATGTTCTCTCACTGTGGCTAAAAATGATTTGCTTATCGCCTCTGCTTCATTTAAACACCAGGTCAAGCCCCTGAGCGTTTGAGTCACTGTTAATAAAACAATTATCAGTCTTCTAATGCTAAATGTTCTTAAGATATCCAGAACCGGCATTAAGGCAGCGCCCGGTTCTGTTGGTCCAAAAAAAAAAAAAAAATTACTTTCGGAAGACATTCTGAAATACCAACCATGAACACACATTTAGAGCAAATTGCTTGTCAAGAAGATAAATGCAGCAGAGAGTGAGAGTGTGGGTATTTTTGTTCCCCAAACTTTTCTAGTGGAACACACACACACACACACACACACACACACACACAGACACAGAAAGGATGCCAATTATAGTAAGTGTGTGATGAGGTTTCTCATATTGAGCCCCATGCTACCTTTGCCTCTAATCCTTTGTTATTAATTATATCTTCAACAAGCCTACACAGTTCTCGTGCTGTCAGCACCAAGTATCCATGGCAACTGCTGGTCGGTCCCACATCGCAGGGATGCACTCGTTCTGATTCCTGACAGAAACCGAGGCTCAACGCGAAGACTCGTCGCTGACAAGATGAACAACTCACCAGCAGAAACTAGAAGTGAAGACCAAGAAAGTGTTTTAATTAATAAACAAATTGATTTTGTGACACAATAATACTTTTTTTTTTTTTTTAATAAATTGCTTCTACTCAAAAGCTCAAAACAGCATCTGAAAAAGACATCAACCTGTTGTGACATTAAATAGAAACTTAATTTTAATCAGCTGCAATTCAGGCTTTAGGTATATGTTGTTAATAAGACTTGGCGGAAACCTCAGTGTGTTCAAGTCAGGACAAGTGGAAACATTTGTATAAAGAAAAACGTTTGTAGCTTCAGAGTGATCCACGCCAGGTTTCAGAAAGTCCAAACACCTTCTCCAGAGCTATCTGTTGCTTCACAATATTTCATTATCCATGTAGTTTATGGAGATGTAAAATGTAACTATGGATACCAAAGCTGTTTGCTTTGTTGTTTTTTCTTTAACCAGGATGTTGGAGAAGTTAAAGTTGGACATTAAAGAAAAGTCTGGGTACATTTTCCAGCAACGCTGCTGTGTATCAGACAGAAACATAAACACAAGTCTATGTATTGTATATTGTGTACTGTTTGAGTCCGAGGCCATTTCTCAGGTCCTGTGGGAGCTTTAGGATAGCTTTTTGACTTCCAGTAGACGTTCCGGTTCAGAGAGAACAGAGTGATTTGTATTTGATATCCTTGCTGCTTTGGTATGGGTACTTTGAAACGTATAAAATAGGCCAAGAGGGAGCTCAGTCACAATGGAAAAAGTAAATTATCTTTCAAAGCATGGAAGGCTGCTGTGTGATGATATTACCCCCTTCGTCCAATCAGTATAGCATATAGAGTACCTTAGAAAATGTAAACATTGGTGAGTGATAGCCCCCTCCGCACGCGCGCGCGCGCACACACACACACACACACACACACACACACACACACACACACACACACACACACACACACACACACACACACACACACACACACACACACACACACACACACGGTTCTGTGTTAGATCCCAGTCCGGCTTAACAGGAGCGCCTCTCTGTGGCTGCTTTTATGTTGCACCGCTAAGAAAAGCATCGGCTCCTTTTGCAGAAGCTGAACAGGCCCTGACAATAATAAAGAAGAGTTTTTAAACCTGAAATATTACCCCCCCCCCCAAAAAAAAAAAAACAAAACAAAAGAGAAAGTACTCACAATTACACATAATTCAAATGTAGATTCAGTAGAACAAAAGAAGGCAGATAGTGAAAGAAGTCGTGGATTTTGGGAAATATGGTCATTAAGTTGTGTTTGTATGAAAACAGGAAAAGAGAGATTCTGATTTTATTTATGCGCACTAAACACAAAATAAACTAAATAAAAATATTGGGTGTACAAGGAGACAAAACAAAGTCAGTTATACTGTTTCATCTAATAGTCAAGTCAGTAACTCAGTCTCAACCCAGTGGAGAATGTTTTTCAGTCATTTAAGATAAAACTGAAGGCAGAAAGGCCCACAAACATATTTAAGTAAACTAACATCTGCTGCAAGATTAAAATGCATACATACGTCATGGATAAAAGGTCTTTACTAAATCATGGTACTAACCACGGATATTTACAGTGGGGAGAACAAGTATTCGACATTCGACATGCCGATTTTATAGGTTTTCCCACTTGCAAAGCGTGTAGAAGTCTGTAATCTTCATCATAGGTTCTCCCCACTGTATGCAGACAGTTGGATTATGAAAAAAAAAAAAAAAACAGAGACCAACACCGACGCACACTCACACTCACGCCCGTGGACAACTTAGAATAACCATCTAAACGAATTAAACTTACTAATTAACTGTGGTTAAAATCTAGCTATTTTTAAGTATGTTTTATTGACCCTGAATGTTCAGCTAGTGATTCTCAAAGTGAATCAGATTTTATTTATGCACACAAAATAAAATTAAAATAAAATTAAAACAAAAACACTGGCGGGGACAAGTTAAGTCGGTTGTATTAATTTATAATCATTAACCCTTTAATTTCTAAAACCTGGTCCCCTATTGGACAGCGAAAGGGATCACAATGAGCGTTTGTGGTCACTGTTGTCACGAGCCAGGCTTGATCAAAAATAAAATTATCTATATTTTGGTCACTCTTTTAAATTCTCAAACTCCAACAATTTATTCAAAAGGTACAGCATTGTTAATATGAAATGAGGCACAGTACACATATAAAACAGCATAAATGCCTATAAATATAGAATTGAGCAACAATGTGAGTAAATAAGCTGGGATGGGCTCTAGCAGACCCCCATGACCCTGTACAGTATTCAGCAGGTATAGAACATGGATGGATGGATGGATGGATGGATGGATGGATGTTAAGCAAATACAACTTTGATATTCCTCGGACCAGGACTGAACACACAGATGATGGTGCTGAATGTACCAAAACTTCACTCACTGTCTTCTCACAACGCCAGTACAACCGATTCAACGTACATTGCCAACATTTAACAAGTAAATGTAACTATGTACCTGTCCAAGTGGACCCCTGCCTCTCGCCAGTAATGAGCCGGGATGGGCTCCGGCAGACCCCCGTGACCCTGCGAAGGATAAAACGGGTATAGAAAAATGGATGGACAGACGGATGCAACTCCTTGTTTTCAGGTATGTAGATACCTGGATTGTTCAGCAGTATGAAACATGCAATCTGCATACATTTAGTTTGATATAAAACGCCTAATTACAGTTTGTTATACAACGCAGAAGCAAAGCGTGAAGATTCCCACACGACGCATGCAAAAGGTTTTTGTCAGTTGTGCACATCAAAAGCAAGAACAGTAACATTAAAAAAAACAAACAAACAGGAACAGCATTCCTTGAAAACCCCTGAGAGTAAAACTCCCCTTCAAAATATAAACGTGTTTCATTAAAAGGTGCGAGTGCATTTCTATGACGATGGAAGTGGCCAGTTTGATCTGAGTGCCGTTTAATTTTCAAAATAAAACCAGAACCGCAAATAAATGCCAATCTATAAATGTTATAAAGGTGAATTCAAGGAAAATTAGAACTGGAGTTAAATTAAATTAAACTGGAGTATAAAAATATATTTTTTAATCTCTGTGAGCCTTTTATAAAAAGGTCAGAAGAAATGCCAACGGGCTTCTCTTTCGCTACTGTATTAAGTGAAACACTGTTGTTAAAATCTATTTAAGTATAATTAACTAATTAAGTATATTTTTTCATAACGGAAACACTAGAAAACCTTAAAGGCTTCAGAACCAGTTAATCTTAAAAATACAATTGTTTTTTAGTGGGTCTCTTTTCCTCATCGTCATTAATCTTATGTGGAGAGAATCTCTTCCCGTGCAGGTGACAAACCCCTGTAGTGCTGCTTATTCCATGTTTTAGTCATTCGGAGGTTACTCCTTCTTCTCAGGCTGCTCGATGAGCTTCCCCTTGTAGTACTTCTGTCCGATTCCATAGGGGACATGTGCAGATATGGTTCCCAGTTCCTTGGCTCCCTCAATGTGGAACATCTGGTCATCGAAGAAGATGTGTGGTTTGATCTTCTCCAGCAGAGGCCCTTTGGGAGCCCCGGCAAGAAAGAGGGCCTCGTCGATCTCCAGGCCCCAGCTGCGGAGCGTCTTCAGGACGCGGGCGCCGGAGCTGGCAGCGCTGCGGGCCGTGACCAGGAAGGTTCGGATGGGGCAGCTCATACGCTCGTCCTTGGCGTAGAATTTCCTCTGGAGCTTCCCGAGGGCCTCCAGAAAACACTTCAACGGGCCCTGAAAGAACCCAGAACATCAAATTCAATTCATTTAAATAGATATCAATTGGAAAATTGAGTTTAATGCAGTGAAACAACACAAACAGAAGAACGTGCTTTTGCTTTAGGTTAACCAGATTTTAATAGGTTTAGTATAAACGACCACACGTCACCTGAGCCAGAGGTTTATTCTCAAACTCCTTCTCGTGTTCATAGAACGTGTCGAGCCCATGTTTCTTCACAATGATCTCCGACTCGTCTGAGAAGAGGACCGCGTCGCCGTCAAACGCCACTCTCAGCTGAGTGTCGCACAGGTCAGTCTCTTTTTCTGGCATGAACATTGTGGCTGCAGCAATGCCTGATAGAAAAGACGCTTGGTTGAAAGTCGGCGGTTTGCTCACAGGCAATCCTCAAATGTCTTTTATATTAACTTCACATTCATGAAAACAAGTAAAAAGCATTTTGCAAGCAAATATATGATTTGTATGCAACTTATTATTAATTTTAACTGTAACGTAGCAGCGACTCCTCTTGCCTTCCTCTATGGCCTCTGTGACTTTATCTGAATCTTTGGAGAGGTAAAGATTGGTCATGTAGGCCTTCAGGTAACCTATAGGACTTTTCCCTCCTGTCATGCAGAATCTCTCTATGGTCAAACCTGAAGGAATAAAAGCACATTAGAGATGTAAATAGAGAGAAATGTCATTCTAAATGCATTCACTTTATAATTCTGCAGTTAATGTTTGGTTCAGGATGTAGCCTACCGTAGTAATTAATACTGTTTATGAGGCGCATGCCGACTTGGGCGTGGTTGTTAGTCATCAAGACGATGTCAAACAGCTCCTCGCTGTCTGGGTAGAGGTTCCTCAGTCGAGAGTTGACCTTCATCAGTGCCTGTTTAAAAAAAAAAAAAAAAAAAAAAAAAAAAAAAAAAAAAAAATGATGACGCTCCGCACAAAGTCGCAGTTGTTAAGTTTATTTTTGCCACAGCTGCTGATGTTACCACTATTTTCTTATAATATTACATAAACTATGAAATTTGATAAAACAAATCTGCTCCTTTGGCACTGCCTCCAGCTCACAGTGCAGTTTACAAGTTTCCACCGCTCCCATTGCAGCGCCTCCAGCCACAGCCAGGGGGTGGGCACACTCCACACAAATCAAATCACGCAATATTTACTCTAAGTGATGGGACAAAGGCATGAAAACCTCCCAGAGACCAGCCCGTGCAGCTGGGGGACCTGTATATTTTGGTGTAGACATGGAAAGCCAAATCAATAAAAACATCCAATTAATACAGTTTCATTGAGTCAAAACTCAATAAATGAAGACCACAAAGAAACTCACAGAATAGAACAGTATAATCAGATGAAAACAGAAGAGCACAGCTTCTCCATTTCTAAGGTTTCACATAACAATAGATGGTCAAAGAAACCGGTCTTGAATTAAGGTGTGATATTTTGTTCATCGGGAGCGTTCAACTGTGATTTAACACAATGCCAAAGAGGAAAGAAATCAGCAGTAACACTAGACAACCAAATGTTGCCGTCAAACCGTTTGCAACAGTCATTTGCTGCCATCTAGAGTCTATTATTCTACAGTGAGGATTGTTATTTAAAACATTCAACCACATTTGCCAAGATTCACTGAGATAGAGTCATTTTCAGAAAAACTGCCTAAACACCTAAAACTACATCCCTAACTCTACAGGCCCCAGTTAACACGCGGCATGTTAAAAGGTCACGACAGGACAAGCGGGGAAACGGAAAAAATAACGGAAACGGAAAAGTTGCCAGAAGAAAGCCTGTTTTCTATCTACAAAGAAGGTAACACGGTATGATTTATGAATCATTATGCGATTTGAATTTAAGATCTGGTAACATCCAGAATATTATGTTGTGACCTTATAAAAGAGAAAAAAAATAATAATTATGGATATGATCCGCCCACGTGGTCTAGTTCACAGTCACACTAAGACAATAGTGGCGGTTTCCAACTGTGGTGGGATGACTAATACATCATAAACCCCACTGACACCCATTATCACAACGGTTGTTAAAATGCCAGTGGGGGGACGAGCTAAGTGACAGACAGCAGTTGGCTTTTCTTGTTGGAATATGGTTTGAGGGTTTGTGTGGAGCTGTTCTAGTCGTGTTTCGTTGTCGTGGGGTTTGCAGCGGATGTTCATCTACACACCTGCGCCACCTTGACACTCCCAGGGCTCAGGTGTGCCGTACCTTAACGAAGGGGAAGGCGGCTCCCGGCTTCAGAGGGTCGTCTTCATTTTCCACCTGAAAGGCTACGTACTTCTCCAGCCCCTCGTCCTCGTAGATCCTCCTCTCTGCTACCATGTTGAAGAGGGTCCGGGAGGACACGGCGATGGTCACGGCGTACTGGGGTTTGGGCTGGGTGCGGATGGAAAGGCAGGAAGAACACAAATTAAATACATACAAGCAGAAACAAAGAGAGAAGAAAAAAAAACACTACTCTTGTTCCGCCAACATATTTCCCCAGACTTTACGCAACCGATGAAGCCGCTGAAACACAAAACCGTTAAGTAATGAACGTGTCTGAAATGCTCACAGGTCTCGGTACTTTAGTTTTGAGGTTGTCGAAAAACGCTTTGGCTGCAACCCAGTCTTGGTCCTCGGCCCCTTTTCCGGCTGCGGCGCCCTCCTCTGGCTTTATATTACTCATTTTAGAAACGTCGGAGTGTCCGAAAACCTCTAAAAGTGGAGGACAGTAAAAGACGAACGCAATTACAAAACTTTACGGAAATGTAGCGAGGTGGGCGTGCCTGTCCGCAGTGACGTAGGCGGTCAGGATGCCATGGACGTAAAGCCACAAGTGCGTGTGTGCGCGTGTGCGTGTAATTAACGCCAAATTGTGTCTATTAAAATAGCAAATAAATCCAGGTATCATGCAAAGATAAATATTCCAGATACTATCAAATAAGGAAAAAAGCACACTGAGTTCAACGTTAAACAATAATAATTATTATTATTAATATACGTCTACAATGAACTGCATTGTTTTAATTTTTTTCATTAAAAAAAGAAAAAGTTGTCAGGAATTTGAAAGCACCCCATCTTGAGATAATGATGGCATAGCATTTATGAGTTATCCTTCATAAACCGACACACGCTGTTTGAAATAAATCGATCACGATGTGATCAGAGCGCAGACTTTTAGTGTTCATACTTAAAATATGGCACTTACCTTTTTTTAAATTTACATCTAAAAGTATTAAATTAAATTCAATTTTATTTCTATTGTGTATATAGACAATTGACTGAATGGAAAGACCAGGTGTGGTCTCGTTCCTATTGCTTTAAGCAAAATAAACTAGATAAGAGGTCAGAAGTTGATATCAGGTATTAAGGTCTGAGCTCAACCTAACAGAGCACGTTTCTTCTACAGAAGGCAAAACTGAAGGCAGAAAAGCCCACAAAAAAGCCACGACTGTAGATGCTCCACTGAAGACCTGGCACAACATCTCCAGGAGGAAAGTCAGAATTTCATGATGTTCATGGGCTCCAGACTTTGACATCAAAGGATTGTTATCCAAGTACAGTCATTATTAAAAGTCATGGCTATTTTTTACTATTATGCCACTTTGTTCAAATACTTTTGAGCCCAAATACTGCTTGAAGTAACAATAAAACACCTCAAAGTGTTTTTGTAAAACGTATAAAGAAAATGCCAAATGTGGTTTGAAAGAAGGACTTATTTAAATTTTTACTTTTACTGTATTTTTATAGTTATACTACATTAACATTTTTTTTTTTTTAGAAAAAAACATGAGCTGGGAGTTCTGTGCGACTTTGTCAAGAATGGCCCAAAACGTATAGGACTTACAGTCTGCTACACTTCCACTGTGTGTCAAAGGTAACCTGGACTTTTTAACTTCCAAAAATAGTATTCAGTACATGTGAATATTTTGTGTCTTTCTCTTTTGTTCCCTTTTTTCTTTCATTCAACATCAAGATGAACAACAAGATGAGTCAGTAAATTAGACTACTTTAGTGAGTGTAACTACTCCTCTTAAGTCTTAATAAAAAGTATAGTCCCATGTGAAATAAAAACAAAAAAAAATTATATATAATGATATAGTTTTAATTTTAAAATAAATAGGCCATGATGTTAGGCATCAGAAACGCACTGGTCATCTGTACATGCATATAGGTCAGCAAACATTTATTACCATTTCTGTTTTCGAATATTTAGATTAAATGTCAATATCTCACAGAGATTCTGTCACTGAAACTTCAAATACCAACACAGCATCTTTCTTACGCACAGACACATGAATGACCTCCCTCCATCACGTCCCCCACCTACCACCCCCCCTCACAGTTGGTAGAGTCCGGGACGGAGCATCATGGCGATAGACGGTAAGTACTCGGTGTCTCGGCTGTCCAGCTGGACTCTTAAACTTTACCCGGGACAGATAAGAACCCTGGTTTAAAAAAAAATAGAAGATAAGATGTACTGTCTGCGGGATCCGTTTTCTTTTTATCCAGTCTGTCTGAGAGTGAAGGGTACCGCAGGGCTGGTAGTCATGGCAGCGCGAGGCTGAAATGATGCTGTGATGCGGATCCCGCACTGATGCAGGACGGACGGTGGCGAGCTCGGGATGCGCACGTGAAGTGACGAGCGAGTAAACATGGGCTCAGACACTTCCGGGGCTTTAACTGGCAAAGTCACGTTTTTAGACGTCAGTAAAATAAAAAATAAAAATAAAAAAAGAGGAGCACCGAATAGTTATTTATTTAAATATATTATCCCAAAATCTTAGTATTCTGGTGTTTCGCTCCTTTGCCAGTTACTTTGTTTGGGTGCCGATAAGGAACTAGATCCACCAGCGGATGAATGAGGTGTACTAACAAATACATATATCGTTGTCACAAACCATTCAGCTTTTGTCTAAACGTTTTCCCGCGGTCGCCGTGTCTTGATAATCCCCCGTCAAAATGCGCAACGAATCCCTTTTCTGCATAGAGACGCGTAGATGTTTTGAAGACGGGTCGCGCGCCCTGTCCCGCTGTGGACAGAGGGATGTGCTCATGTCACGCACAGCCTTGCGTGGATCGGCGCCCGTGGAGTTTAAAGAGCACCTTTCATCAGTGCCACATCACGGACGTCAGCGTCACAGAGGCAGGAAATTGTCATTCTTTTCAGCTTCAACTAGGTGGTACTCGTACATTAATGGGTTCCTACTGACTTTAATTTCGTTTCTAGATTTTAATAACTTTAATGAGATATGTTATCATCCCAGATAAGTACAAAATAATGACAGGTACATTCATCCGGAAAAAAGACACATTCCTTTAATCCTGCGTCCGTTCTGTGTAATACCATAATAAAAACACCTGATTGTACCTTAGTAGTAGGGAAATACAACCTTAGGTGAAAAACATAAAGCACAACTTCTCTAATTGAGCTATTATTTAATAAGAATAAGTCAAGAAAAAAAAAACCCGTGTGATCAACATGAAATAACTCTGTTTTGCTTCCATAGGATTTAAAGCCGACAAAAATGACTTTTGTCTACGTTAAAATATCAGTTTCGATTTCAATAGAAGGAATATTTGCTTACTTTTAGGACTGATCGACTTTCTGATCGATCTTTCATGTCTGCCGTCTGCCAGCCAAGTTGAACCTTCTGCTTCCATTACGGTGTAAATCTAACGGAATATGTCCCACATCCCACATCACCAGATTCCACTCAGCAAAGTAATGATGGAAAATAACAAACAAAAGTAAATCTTAGACAGTGTTGCAAGTTCCTTTTTGCCGCTTTACAAGCTGCAGCCATGTGCCACGAGTCATCGATCTGTAGGCCTTCACATAGAACATTCTCCCTTTTGTCGGTCTCGGTGCCCGTATGTAAAAGCCACTTTCCAGACAGGCGAAAAATCCCATCACTTCGTTTTCTTCTACTTCCCGGGGTAGACAAAAGGGTATAAAAATGGAGATACCGCTTGTGTATGTAAGGGTCATCCCTCCGTTCGTGTGTGGCACCTTCGCAGAGGCGTGGAAGAAGGGAAGCGTTTGTCTGATACATTCAATTGTGTGTGAGCACAATGCCAAGAGGCCAAGGCATAAACAACAGTCTTTGTTGCTGCACATCAATCTGGAAATGTTTATAAGAAAAACATCGCAAACCGCTTGGAGTGTCAAAGAAGAAGGAAGATTATTCACAAGTGTAAAGCATTCAAAACAGTTGACAATGTTCTCAGGAGTGGACTTTCCAGCAGATTTACCGCCAAGTCCGATCATGTAATGTTCAGGGACATACAAACCCTACATGCCTCCCCGACCATGCTGCATGTTTAAAGCTTGGTAGACAAGGCAGGGTTTTGGGTTGTTGCAGAAGAGAGATGACGATGGCACCGTGGCTCCTAACTAGTAGTTCTACGCCATACAGGGGGAGCGGTTCAGCAGTGGTGACAACCAAACACAACTTTTCAGAAGAAAGATCTTATCCCCACAGGTGTGGAGGGTTGATAGTTTGGGGTTGTAGAGTAGCTGCAGGGGGACCTGGGGACCTCGCAGTCATTAAGTCAATCATGAACTCTTCTGCGCGTCGGAGTACTCTCGAGGCAGATACGAAGCCGGCTCTCCGACAGCTACTCCTTGGTTGAAATTCCGGATTAAAATTGCCACAGGACAAAGATCTTAAAACCCATTTAATCCAGAATAGCTAAAAAAAATAAAATGTCTTGGAATAGCCAAGTCAAAGTCCAGACCTCAATCTGATCGAAACGCTATGTTTTGACCTCAAGAGATCGGTGCATTGGCGAATGCCGAATGCTGATGCAGTGCTGCCAAGAAGAACACGGAAAAATGTCTGCACGGCAATGTGAGAGACTGATAAAGTCAGACAGGAACGTGGATCTACAAGCTTTTGAATCGCGGGGGTACAATTTTAAAAAAAGACCAAAAAAAGGTCATATATTTATTAAAAACTGCTAGAACCTCTTTGCGTGCTGTAAGCTGTGTGAAGCGCTGTTATCTAATCAGAAGCTTTACACCTCACAAACTTTTTTTTGTGCAGGGATAAAACATAGTTTCCATATTTGAAGATAAGCATGGTAAACGTTTGAGCGTGATTACGTAAGAAAGCACATCTTGCCTTTAATGTTTTTAATCTTCAAACATTCAGAGCCAAGCCGTGCTCTTTTTACATTCTTGACTGTAGACCACAGACTGCTGTAGACGCCTGAATCATTTGATACTGAAGGGATGAGAGAGCAAAAAATAAATGTCAAAGCCTGGAGGTGTTTGAGTGTGTCACAACGGTAAGAGCTGGTATTTTTTATTAAGTCAAGAATCTGCGGTGTTATACACAATCTCATTTATGATGGACCATTCTACTTACAATTCAGCTATATTTACTTCCAATAAAATGTTTCAGTTACAAAAAACAACAAAAAGTAACCCCAACCAAATATTTTCTAACTCCGACTGATCTTGACCATAGGAATGTCATCATCACTGTCATTTCCTGGAGAAATAATACTTTCTTGATTTTGATAACTATGGCTTTTTTTCTCAGGGATATCCGTGGAGTCGTACAAATTGTGCGCTGTCCCTGTCAAATGAAAAAATAAATCAAATGACAAGAAATCAAATCTGGATGGCAGTGGAGTCTGTTCCAGCTGCGACAGGCTCCAATTCCAGCAACAAAAAAAACCAACAAAACAAAAAAATAAAGCAGGGTTACACGTTGGAAAGGTCGCCAATCCATCACAGAGCCACAAAGAGACGAAAGAGACGAACAACTCCGCTCACTAAATCCTGTGGACGATCTGGGATGATCAATCAGCCTTCCGTGTTTTTAGATTGTGGGAAGAAGCCAGAGATCTTTGAGAGACCCTTACAAGCGTGTTATATTACCACATAGAAAGACCCCATGAAGGTTGTTTCTTTGAGTGCAATAAAACCAGCAGAAAACAGCCAGCAAATAAGAATATTTCAACGTTGCTCATTTGGCCGTGGGTGGTCCCGTTTGGTTTCATCTCATCTCGTTTACGTTTGCTGACATACATGTCCGTCGGCTCGTTTAACCCGAGGGCAGAGCACACGGTTCTACAGTACCCAGAACGATGGTCTTTTTGTTTTTTAACCTCTGACTTCTTACTTTTCATGCATCTGCCTTGCAGCAGGGGGGAGGAACTGTGGTGCTCATGAGCTGATCTGTGCCAGACGAGGTAAGACCGTGTTAAAAGCAGCCGCCGTTTCCTTGTAAATGTAAATGTACAGGATGTCTCAGCTTGTCTATAAAAAAAAAAAAAAAAAAATTATAAATTATACACACTGATGAATCCTGACGTTTTCCCGTACTCTCAACCTTCATACTTTTCCGTGACGTTTTAAGAATAGACGAATAAATGCAAATTCTTTTTCATACAGACCTCAAAAATGCAATATTCTGTGTCAATTATATATGACATATCAAGTTTGTGTAACAAGGCGTCTGTGAGTGCATGATTTATTCAGTGTTAAGGTTTTGTTTCGTTTCGGAGCGCCATATGTAAGAAAACCTCCGGACTTCCGATTAACAGTGAGGACATTTTAGCCAATCTTGATAAAAGGCAGTAATTACTTTCTGAATATATTATTTGAGGTTAAAAAACAAAATCTCTGGAGAAAGCTCACACTTCCCCTGAGGTCATTAGCGATTTCTGTTACCTGTTCTGTTATAAGGGTTTAGTGGCCGGGTTTCCGTGTTTGCTTGGCCGACTGAATCCTGAGGCTCAGCTCAGACTTCAGTTCGAGTTCAGAAGCGATCAAAAGCAGGTTTACTGATACACGTTTCCCCCACTTATTTAGTTATGATGCAAATGAAGGACGAAGGATCCAGCATGACCTGCTGAGGCGTTAACGGAAACATCCGGCTCTCCCGCGTGAGACTGGCATCACTATTAGAAACGGAGACAGAGGAGGATTGTTTTATGGGCCAGCTTGCTACACTGCACCGTTGTCCAGTGTACATTGATGATCACGTTACCGCAGTCGTCTAAATTATTCAGCTGTTGTTGACATGTACAGAGCAGCAACGTGTATGATATAACGGGACATGGGGCCAGGAGCCGGAGGTTTTCGGCAGCCCCGTGGCCGCAGAGGTCACTCTTCAGTGAGAGGTGATACGAGAGCCTGGCAAGCGTAGAGCCGGACCAAATGTGAGGGATTCACGACCTGCTGGATGACCTCGCAGACGGATGTGCATGCTTCTTCTTCCTTTTTTAGTTATTTATTATCTATAGCTGCTTGTTTTTTGTTGTTGTTTTTCTTTTTTCTTGGGATAGCTGGATTTAAAGATGATATTCATTTAGAGAAGGTAAGCCTCTACCCTCTGCTGCCAGTCATGGGAACTTAGTGTTTGTTATTTTGGGACAGTGCGCAGCAGGCAGTGCTGGATGTAGCCGTGATCTCTTCCCTGTTGCCATGGCACGGCAAGTCTGTCCATAATGAACTCATTCTGCATACAGGCCATTTGTTTAGGTGTACCGCTCTCGCGCTCTTTTCCGTTTTTAATTTGTGTGCTCAAAGAGACCTCGGCTTTCACTTTGTTGAATCAGGTTATGAGCTCCGGTTACGGCACCCATCCTCCTCAGCGTATGAGCGCCAACGCTTCGTCTCACACGCTCAGCAGCTTTACCATTTGATGAAATCGTTTGGTTTAATAATTAAACTAACATTCACTTTCAAGATACATTTTCATCATCAGCTTTCGCAATAATTCCACAAAATGTGACATAATTGTGAGAAATGAACCTCAAACAAGGAAGCCTTCAAATAGGTGTTTTCTTTCCTGATCAACAGTGATTACAATGCTGTAACAAACACAAAAGAAAATAGAAATTCCTCATAATTTGGGATTCGCTTCCTTGTCCTTGAAGGGGAGTTCATGCTGTGTACTGCATCGTATGTGCAGCCAATGCAGTTTCAACAACGGGCTTAAAAGTGAACAGAAGCCTGAATGCAAGCGTTTAATGACTTTAACTTTGGTTTGGAGTAACATCCCTAAAACAGGTGCTGGACAGGTGTGTCAAGTCCAAATACTATTATCAAATAAAACAGGATGTTTCCAACAAAAAAAAAAAACAGAAGCTAAAATAACAACATTGGTCTCTCGGGTCTTTCTTTCAGCCCAGTGCTCGCAGATTGAATTTCTAGAAAAGTCGAAAGTTTCAAACGCCTGTCACGGTTGGTTGTTGAACTGTGATTGGAAAGTTCCCTCTTGGGGGAAGTGTTCAGTGTGGTGACCAAACATCCTAGAGGAAGTACGGAGCCAGAGGAAATAATACAAACAATAATTAATTGTTTGTGAATGCCCATGTAGCTCTGGGATCAACGTCCATCACAGCTGTATTATGTGTTTTAAGCTGAAAACTCACGTTTTGCAGCTTTCTACTGGGGAATATGATCTTTGAAACATCCTTCCATCCATTATCTATACCCGCTTTATCCATTTCCGGGTCACGGGGGTCTGTCGGAGCCTACCCCGACGCATATCAGGCGAAAGGCAGGGGTACACCCCGGACAGGTCGCCAGTCTATCCAGGGCCACATACAAGACAAACAACCAATCACACTCACATTCACACCTAGGGAGAATTTAGAAAGAGCAATTAACCTACCCTGCATGTTTTTGGACTGTGGGAGGAAGCCGGAGTACCCGGAAGGAACCCACGCAAGCACGGGGAGAAAATGCAAACTCCACACAGAAAGACCCACCAGGCCGGGAATCGAACCAGGAACCTTCTTGCTGTGAGGCAACAGTGCTAACCACCAAGCCACCGTGCTGCATCTTTGAAACATTTCATTGTAAAACCCATTTCCCTTTTTTCTCCAGCTCATTACTCTGCGGTGGTGTCTGTATCAGTCTCTTAAATGCAGACATAATGTGGGCTTTTTTTAAGTTTTTCTTTTTTAGCTTTACTGAGTCTATTTTTATGCTCGACTCAGTTCCTTTGAGGCTCTCATAAAAATAGCACAGAGCTGGATGGTTACATGAAGTACGCCTGGCCTACATACAGCGCTGTGGATTACATCTGGTGTGCCTTTAAAGTGGATAGAGCGCTGGCGGTTTAAAAGTACAGCAGCTTATTATCCCCTGTCAAGTACAAATTAAAGTTTTACTCTAATGTCAGATGCCTATCATCAAGCAAAATAATATCCGTCATCAAAGCTGTTTGTTTACAGTCTTTCAACTTTTTTTTTTAATTAATTTATTTTTTTTTAGCTTGTAATGATCTGTGTGTGTGTTTACAGTCAATGGGGAATTTTTATTTTTATATTTTTAAAAAATGAGATCATTTGTTTTAATGATCAATCATTATTACTCATGTTTTCTCTTTTTCTCTGCTCTTCCTTCCCTCTTTACCTCCGGCCTCCTTCTCCTCAGTCTCTCCTGAGCTTCTGGGTGTCCTGTCTTCCATTGCAGCATTCATGGCGCTGATGGCTCTCTGTTTTCTTTACTTCAGCAACAAACTGTCTGCGGAGAGTCCCGACAATCTGTCACATCTCAGTGGCTGTAAGAACGACCATAAAGGTGCACAACACACACACACACACACACACACACCACATGCATTAAAATGATTTTATATTTAGCTTTGGTTTTAAATCGGTATCACTGTGTCTGCTGGTTATTTCAGCTATTTGTATGCAAACCTGTGTGTACTATTATTTGCAGCCCTGGTCAGATGCAGTTTATTGGTATGAATATCTAAAGAAGCATCAGAAAATTGGGAAAGTGGCATAAAAATATTAATAAAAGATATTGTAATGATTTAGGAATCAGGAAAATAGTATGTGTGCATAATATGGAAGATATGGCGACATCTAGTGGTAGAAATTCCAAACTACAGCCATGTGAACATAAAATTAGCACGTTTGAAACGGTGTAGGAGGTCCTATTCGTTTGTTTGAGCACAGCAGAAATTATAGAGCAATTCTAATATTGTATAGAAAATTCAGGTTGAATTCAGGTACTCTGGGAGCCTCTACTCTTCTTTCTATTCCTTTAAAGGCACTCTATGTAGCAAAAGCACTTCTGACCACAGGGGGGAAGCATATAAAAAAGGCAACCTCTGGCTTAAGTCACAATAAAATGTCCCACTAGTGGTACAAAATGGCATTACGACATGTGGCAGACTGTCACCAGGGATTTGGTCAGTATTTTCAGTGGCTCGTTTGTCAGTACAAGCAGATCTATCTGCCCCCGTGTGGTCAGAAGTGCTTTGCTACATAGAGAGGCTTCGAGGAATAGCTTCGCCATCGATGAGGGCGGAGCTTGTTCAATTAGCTGGTCATAGAAGCGCTTGGAGAAAGCATTTAAAAGTGACATATGTTGAAGGAAGAAAAAAAGATTGATCCTTGCTTGAACGCTTATATTGGTGACTGAAGCTACTACCAAACTGAAAGTTTTGTCTTTGAGTGAGGAGTTCAGATTTGCAGGGTATTGTTAGGTCACAGATGTAAGATCAGAGTATAATTATCCAGCGTCAACATCTCTATATCCATCCAACTTCACGTCATGCTATATTTGATCTGCCTCAAAGAAGAAAGGCGGGTTGGAGTGGAGTTGATTGACTGACTCCACCCACTTGTACTGGATAATATGAAAAGAGGCGCAAAGATGTGGCCAAAAACGGATGTGTTGTAGTGTTTAGAGCAATTCATGTCAAAGAAATGTCATCAATTGTGCCCATTGTTGTAAAAGGGCATCATCAATCTCTTTTGAGAGAAAATGGGACAAAACAATACTTTGAATGCTTTTTTTTTAGAGCCCATGTTATGTGTAATTATCAGTCTGCTAAGTGTAATCTTTACTATCAGCATATTGGTGTGTATTTGCATCTCAGTACACGCTGTGATGCTGGCGCCTGACCCAGCTAACAACCACATTTCCGTGTCAGTGCCTCTGATGAGCTAATCTAGTGGTCAGCGTGCGACAGGATCCCCGGCGGAGAGATGGCCTTCTTCAAGAGCTTCCAGCCAACTCTCCCATCTGTCAACATTTCTTCCATCCTGGACTCAGTCACCAGTCGTGTGGATGACCTGGCCAACGCGGTCAGCGATGTCACGTATGCTGTAAGCGACCAACTGACTGAGCAGGTCACTACCATCATGAACAAGGTGCAGGAGGAGGAGGATGTGGAGAACGGCGGCGGCCAGGAGTCGGGTCAGGGCTCTGCCAAACAGGAAAGAAAGGCTAGTAGTAAAAGCATCTGGCAAATGCCTCGAGACACAGACGCTGGCTCAAAAAACAACCAAGGCAGCAATGCAACAGCGGTAGAGCACAGTCAGAGTCAGTTGGAATGGGAGTGGAGGGATGGATGTTGGCGAGTTAAAAAGACAGAAGCTGAGTTAGAAGAAGAAGAAAGACGGAAAATGAAGGAGAAGGAGCAACAGGAGAAGAGAGAACAGAGGAGAAGAGAGAGGAGAACGAAGCAGATAGAGAAAGAGGCCAGGGCTCAGGTAGAGCAAGACGAATTTAAAGAGGAAGAGCAAAAAGAGTCCGTTAAAGCTGCAGAGACAACAGACAACAGCGAAGGAAAAAAACAAAATGAAAATGAGAATGAAGAGAAGTTCGCTGCTCAGCGAAGAAGTGATGACTGGGATAAAAATCCTCATTCACCTGAGTGTGAAACTGAGACAAGAATATCAAAAGAGGAGCAAAAAGATGGAGAGGAGGAGGAAGCGGTGGAGGATGCCGCCGAGAGAGAAGCCGACAACAAGGAAGAGGCTGAGCTGTTCGGATCTCCAACAACAAAGAAGAAGTCAGGTAGGAAGAAAGGAAACGCCTCAAAGGACAGTTCAAAGACATCTGACAAGGCTTTGGATGTGGAGAAGGACAAAGAGAAGAAAAGCAAAACGAAAGCAAACCAAGGTTAGAGCGTGTGCGCCCTCTCTGCAAACTTTGGATCTTCTCTTCCTCTCACATTTTAAACTTCTTCTACCTTCACCATTGTAGAGCGTCGTGTCCCGGTCTCAGCAGCTGCACCTTCACGCTCTCTTGCTTCTAAACATATTGCACAGATAGTGCTGCAGACGCAGTTTCTGAAGTGCACGCGTGTTCTGTGCAGATGGAGTCGTATCAGACAGCGAAGAAGAAAAGAGCCCCGAGGCCGTGAAACACGAGAGCACAAAGTCAGCGTGGAGCAGCAAGAGCAAGCAGTCCAACGGGCGGGGGGGGTACGGCAGCGAGGCCTGCAGCGAACACGGTGAGAACGCGCACGTGTCCCAAAGAAGATCTCATTTCACCTGGATGAGGAAGATTTTACAAGCGTACACGAGACACAATGAATTAGACATGGAACAGGTGGTAGATTAACAGTAAGCATGCAGTCGGATTCAAAGATATTTTAATTTTTTAAAGACATTGGCTTCAAATGATGGTTTTCTAAATATGCTCATGGTATGTCCACAGACATCTCACACAGTTTTGAATCACGTGGAGTCAGCGTCTGCTGACTTTTCTTTTTCTCCAGCCTTCTCAACTTAAAGAATAAGTCTCCATTACAGGAAGATAAAGGCTATTTTCTATCTGTATTTACTTTTGGGATGAGAGAGAAGCGTAATCCTGTAACGGCAGACCAGGACTGAAGGTCCGCTCAAAGCCTGGAAACAGTGGCCTAAGCTGGTTTTGTCCTGAAGTAGCAAACTCCTTCCATCACCATCTCTAAAGCTCAGAAAATGTTATGTGGTCACAGTTGGCATGACAACTGTAACCTAGCAACTGGACAAAGCTACCCGACCGCCGGCTTTACCTTGAGATGTCCGACTATTGTCAGGGGAAAAAACATTATTGTTACACTTTTAAGTAACATATTTTAAATGTGCTTTTCACATTTTACACATGTTTAAACACTGGAAATGAGGTCAAGAAAAATTATAAACTTGCAAAAAAGAAAAAAAAAATGGGTTCAGGGGGAGGTTCTGCTCAGTTTAGGAGGGGGTAACCTGACTCTTTCCAGTTTGTTGCATTACTAATAAGCATCTGCAGTAACCCTACTGTAACCTTTGTCCCATCTCGCATTACTCTTCTGTATATCTCTCTTCGTCGACGTGGTGACAGCGGCCAACGCCATCCAGCGGATGAAGAGTGATTCCTCCGTCAGTGAGCTCCAGCCTCCTCCGTACCAAGATAAAAGCTCAGGGGGATGCGCGTCGTTTCGTTCCCGCTCAGAGCGAGGGGTCAGGAGGACGTCGTCTCCACAGCGCTGCGACAGCCCCCGCTGCTCCAGCGAGGGCAGCGTGGAGCAGGACACCGAGAGCTACCTCAACAAAGGCTGCGAGGAGGATATTCCCAGTGACAGCACTGCTGTTCTGGGTCCAGAGGTGAGTACAAAATGTAATCTTTGCTCAGCTTTTCTGCGTTTGAGCCGTTTTTACCCTGTTGTAGTCCGACAGAGGGCGAATAAAAAACCCCCTTTCTTCTTTATGCACTCAGGACCTTCAGCTCCCTGCAGCCTACGAGCCTGAGCCGCTCGCCAAATATGGCACGCTGGACGTTGCCTTCGAGTACGACTCGAGCGAGCAGTGGCTGGCCGTCACGGTAACGGCTGCCACGGACATTCCCACTCTCAAACAGACGGGCAACATCTCATGGCAGGTCCACCTGGTCCTTCTGCCCACCAAGAAGCAAAGGGCCAAGACAGGCGTGCAGAAGGGCCCGTGTCCAGTCTTCACGGAAACATTCAAGTTTTCCAGGGTGGAACAGGAGGCCCTGGGGCAATGCGCAGTCCGGTTCCGCCTGTACAGCATCAAGCGGATGAAAAAAGAGAAGGTCCTTGGAGAGAAGGTGTTCTACCTGACTAAGCTAAACCTGCAGGGAAAAATCGCCCTCCCCGTCACCCTGGAGCCTGGCTCCGAGCTCCCAGTGAGAACACTTTGTGAATTTCTATCGTCACACCTTGGTGATTTCAGTTGTAGCTGCAGACATGTACCATTTGTCTCTTGTCTTGTCAGGGCTGCGGATCTCTGGTGAGCGTCTCTCGCAGCGCGGCAGCTCTGTCCTACCGCTCCACCGAAGACTCGTCCTTGCCAGAGATCCTCCTGGGCCTCATCTATAACTCTGCCACGGGACAGCTATCCGCCGAGGTCGTCCAGGGAAGCCACTTCAAAACGGCGGCGTCTGATAAACCCGTCAGTGAGTGCAAAAGCTGCTTTCTTTTTTTTTGTTTTTTTTTCAGCTTGCAGTAAACTCCGTGCAGTGATGCTCTCCTCTGTCATGCCCCTTCACCAGTAGGGCACTTATCAAACTGTTCTCTATCATTGACTTTTTAATAAGCAAAATGCTGCATGTCAGAGTTCCCTTTCACACTGATCTTCTCTTTAAACTGCCTCTCTTTCTTGTTTTCAATGTGTGCCGTGGTGCGTGTCTGCCGCAGACGGGCTGTTTTGTTGTGTGAAACACTTCGTAGGGGGACAGTTGTATATTATGAGAGGTAAGACTAACGGGCCTTTTGGAAACCAACACGTTTGTGGATTATAGCTTTTACGTTTGAGTGCATTTAAATTTCACCTCAGACTTTGACACAACAGTCAGGAAGCTGATGTAACTCAACCAGATCAAAGTTCCTCTCAAGCCGCAGTTCAGCTTCTACAGAGACTTGCTTTTATCAAGTTCTCATTTGTAATCAAAGCACCAAAAATGCATCATATGCTTCCGTTTATAAAGGCATTTAAGTGTTTGGATTTAAATGTCTTTTTCCAGTTTCACAAAATGCAAAGTCGTTATAGGTCATTTCCTTTCGGCTGGTCACAGAATCCCAGTTAGTTTAGCAGAATGCGGTTGCAGAAATGATTTTGTATTCCAGGAGAAAGTTGAAAACCCGCCTTGCAAATAAAAGTTAACACATATTTCAGATGGTTGCGTCCTGAGTTAAATTCCATTCTACTCACCGCAGTGTTTATTTCCTGCCACTTGATGGCGCTGCCTCATTTCTGTCCTTCGGCTCCTTTCAGACACCTATGTGAAGCTGACCATGCTGGACTCCAAGGGGAAGGAGATGTCCAAGTGCAAGACGGCCATATGCCGCGGCCAGCCCAACCCCACCTACAAGGAGACGTTCGTGTTCCAGGTGGCGCTCTTCCAGCTGTCCGAGGTGTCGCTGTTGGTGTCCGTGTTCTGCCGCCGGAGCAGCATGAGGCCCAGGGAGAGGCTCGGCTGGGTCTCCCTGGGTCTCAACAGCACCAGCGAGGAGCAGCAGATCCACTGGACAGAGATGAGGGAGGCGGAGGGGCAGCAGGTCTGCCACTGGCACACTCTCACCGACACATAGGAGAAGACTGATGAAGACCGGGCAGCAAACGCATCCAGTGGACGTTCAGCTTGGGGGGGGGAGCAGGAAGCCCCTTGCAAGATGTTTATTCTTGAGTGTGTGTTGCATTCAGGTGTGAGGATGGGCATTGCTTCCCAGCCTTCACCGCCAGAATGGATCAATGCCCTTTAATGGGCCACGTCTCGGCACACGGACTTCACAGGGTGGGGGTGTAAAACTCCAGCTCCACGCCTTTTACTGACGCACTGAAAATGACTGATGGTATAATTAGGAGCGAGCTCCGAGGGAAACAGTTCACGGCGAAATCTGCATGTGCACTAACCGTTTACAGGACAATGTAAAGACAATGTAAAGACACCCAAACGATTCCTCTCTTCGAAAACTCGGACCAAACGGCTCGGTCCAGGACTGGCAGACTTTCCTTTCTCTTCCTTCTGGGCTTCAGCTGCCACCAGCATACCAGACATTTCTCTACCAGTCGTAGCCACTGACAAATGAGAATGCAATGAGCGGACTGTTAAAAGGCCTACAACATGCTGCAGCAACGCTTACAAGCCACGCTTTTGTACAGTACGTTTACATGCGCATTATGCAAGATCCATCCATTGGTCTCCTCTTTCATGTCGTCAGTTGTGTTTTACCAGCAGTGTGTGTATCACACAAAGATCTCTTTCCTTTATGTCGTGGTCTTGCATAACTGAGTATACTATGCATCCGATGCCACTTTAAACAAGAAGAATGCACCCCTTTCTTCTTCTTTGTGACTTTCTCGCAAAAATGGACAGAAGGCTGCATGCCATATAGGTGTGAAAGTACACTTTTCCTCCCTGCGCAGGGCAGATTGAGTCCGTTTCACCATTCAGCCTTCTGACAACTCAGCCATGTTCATTCATGTAGAAACATGGTGCTTCCCGCTGAGGAGGAATATGCAAAAGACTGCACAGTCCAATAGACTTGGCCGTCTTTGAGGCGGCGCTGACGACAGCCTCAGCCGTTTGCTGCGAACTGAGTTGTAGAGGGGGGAAAAAAAATGAAATAAATGAATACGGTAAAGAGATGTCACATTTTTCTCATTTCAAGGGAGTGTAGAATGTATTGTTACATAAAAATACAAATAAATATAGCAACTGAAAGTTTTGACTATACTGTTCTTGCATCGTTTGATTTGTAAGGACAGATATGAGTCACATAACCCCCCTGAGGACAAGTAAAAGTCAACCACAACCACACCCGTGTTTCAGGGATTTGAATGCAACCCTCTCCTTCTCGCAGCCGGCTGAATCCAGAGGTGTAGGATGCCTTTTTCTTTCTCTTGCTCCCACTGATGTCGACTGTGAGGCCTCCATCTGGGTGACGATTACTGCAGCGTTACCTCTTCCCTTGGGACAGATTCTCTCAAACTAAAATCTAATTCTTTGAAAGACACTGCGAGACTCAACGGAAACCAGATGTCTGACACTCCTGCTAAACACGCTGAGAGGGAAAGGCTCCTTCTGTGCTTGCATCACAAGTTCAGCATTTGTTCGACACCCATTGAGGGCAAACTAGAGGCATTTCGGGGGTAAACGCCTGTTCACTCTTCTTGCAGAGTTAAGATTTGATTATTTGCAGTTGGAGAAAGTATCCAGGGAATTTAGTGAAACAGCCTACTTGCACTATGACTTTTACACCTTATCTTTTTACTATTTATGCAACAAGTTATGTCCTGGAGCCATTTCTTGAAAACTTTTGTGTTCAAATATGTTCTGGTTGCTTGGCAACTGGTTCCATCCAGGAAATGACAGCTATTCCTCTTGTGAGGTGGGAAATGTCATCTCCTTCACTGATTAAGGAGCTGCAAACCTGTTTTTTTTTGTTGTAATATTCAGATGCAACAGTGTCTATGTGGTTCTTGTACTTTTAATGCAAAACCAGTCTGGAGGATGTGAATCCTCAACTTTCCCCCAGTAAATGTCCCAAACCATTCCTCAATTTCAACAGACACAGGAATGTATTTTGCTGAGGAATGAACATGAGTCGGCAAACAATGTTGAGTTTTTATTTCCATTCATGTAGCTTTCAACGGCACGTTCAATGCTGTCACCCATCTGGTACAGAGCAAGCGGCGCTGCAGGTGGCTGGCGCCGCGCCCGCCGTCGCACATCCTTTCACTACGAGTCTTTACGTTTTACAGGGTGACTGCAGCCTTCAAAACTGTCCCGCGCTGCGCCCCAGATCATTGGAGGTGTATGGGAAGACCACCAGCTGACCCCGGACCGAGCCCTGAGGACTTGTTCGGAGAGAGACGGGTTATTTACGAAGCCCGGTGAAAGTGCTGAGACGTGATGAGGAGGTTCGCCGCCTGGCTGGTTTTTCAGGTTTGTGGCTGCGAGAAAAAGATAAACTGTGGATCTGTTCTGGTCATTTCACAACAAACCAATCAAGAATGTGGCTCCTGGGTTTATCCCTCTTGGGTAAACAGGTCTGATTAGGCATTTTTATTTCTCTGGAGGGAATGCGGAGTAGACGCGGCCAGCAGAGACGGCAGAGATTTGGCTTCACCTCTCCCTCCTCATGCTACCAAATTAACTTCATTGGCAATGAAGTTACCAAGATGACCCCTTTAGGTGGACGTCTGTTGGATTTGGAATAATAAACTACAATGTCTTATCTTTTTATTGCATGTCTCACCCATTAAAAAAAAAAAAAATCTTCAATAATATATTCAATAAATATACAGGATCCATCTATTTGTGAAATTTTGTGTTTCTTAAAAGCATCTTCAGAAAACTATGTGGGTGGGGGGTGGGGGGGTTGGGGGGGGGGGGGGTAGAGGATAGATGGGACACTGTCTTTTGTTTAAATTACATAAATTAAAGACAGCTAAATGAAGGATTCTGGATTTATAATACATGATGGATTAGGCTCCAGTAGTTTGACTTAAGTACCATATGGGTGTACCAGACTGCGTCATTTTAGCACAAATCCTGAAAATAAATGCTAAAAAAAAAAAAAACAAAGAAGCTGCAGACATTGTACCTGTTTGGCAAAGAAACATTCATCAAGGTTAAAGACTAAATGAACCAATATGGTTACATGATAAAGTGGTATTTCTGTCTGAGTGTGAGAGTTTTACAACGAGGGACAACATGAATGTGGCGGGACGTGTCTAATACTTGACCTGCAAAGCCAGTTCTGGCTGTACGTTTTAAAAAAAGAAAAAGAGGAAAAGAAAACAAACAAAAAAAAAAAAAACAACAAAAAAACGTGTGCATCTGCTTTCTGGTGGAGAATTAGATGAGGACTGACGCCAATCTCTTAGTGCATAGACGTTAAAAATAAAATCTAAATATTAACACATTACAAGTCATTTGGTGTTACCACAGAAATAATAAAGACAACTTGTGAGTTTATGAGTGGTTGTGTGCTGGATGATTGCATGACTGTGACGATTAACTTCAAGGAGTCTTGGCTTGTTGCCTGGCAACTGCTTTAGAGCCTCGAAAGAGTCTGATATAATAAATCACCATCATAAAATGAGATATAATGCATTAATTAGCAGTCTGCAGAGGCGGTACTAGTTTATATTTGTTAGTTTCTCATCGTCTATCGTGAACCATTTTTGAGGTTTTAGATTTAACAACCCGACTGGAAAACGCATCTCCACCAGAAAACAAACAGGTGCATTCACCAAATATCGTCGCAGTTTCACCAGATTTCACACTAAATCCTGCATAATTGGAGTGTGTTGTTGATTCTGGCAGCTGTGGTTATTAGTATCAGGACATTGTAACCGTTTGCTCAAAATTATCACTTCAACCCACTTTACAAACACCCCATAGAATTAAAAAAAAACAACAACAAACAAAAACGTTTTACACGCGCACAAAGTGCAGGTCCATGTGAGCGTAACGACGAGACAAAACGATGGCTGGTTTTCATGACAGAGTCGAGGCATTGTGGTGACTGCTGAAGTGAATTCCCTCTCGAGCGCTTCATGCTGCTTAAACATGAGTCTGATCTTCCACAGGCAGAGGTCCTGGAAAATGTTAACTCCAAATAGATTTGCACATTTAAACATCATTATTTAAAAAAAAAAAAGAAAAAAAAAAGAGAGTTCAATAAAATACATCTGCCCATCAGTGCTTCTTCTCCAACAAACGTACAGTTTGTAACTGTAAATTGCTCTCAGCTGAAACGACTAGTTAGTTCATCAGTTTTTCATCTCTGTGACCATGTACGGTTTAGTCTGGGTAATGTTTCTGTACACTGTAAAACTGCCTCCCTTCCTCGGCAGGCAGGTGAGCGGTGCAAATGACATGTAGTGGTTGACCATGATTGAAGAGCGTGAAGAAAGAGGGGCGGCGTCTGCTGCAAAGGCTTCTTTTCTGAGCATCGAGTCTCTTTCAGTTTCCGCCGTTTGAATTTCTTTTGATTTGTGGAACAGACCAGCAGATGGTCAGGTTAACTGGTCTATCCACCTTAGCAGACTCTGCATTCGTCCTGCAGTGCACACTTCTATCTCCATCACTGCCTTTAGTGGAAGTTGCGATTGTCTTTAAACCGCTTCCAGTTCTTCAATCCACTCTGCTTTTGGTTTTCTGCTGAGACGCTCGACCCCGCACTAGATGAACTTGAAGCACTTAGTCTTATCATGGGGTAGACGAGTCTTAAACAGCACAGAATCCACACGGAACTGTGTGTACAACAGCGGCATGTAGCCGTACACCTTGACAAAGAAGTTGATGCACTTGTGGCGCTCGTGGAAATGCGAGTCGTCATGTGATAGAGCCTGCGGGCAGCCGGGGCAGCGGAAGGTCCAACGTGAGGTCACCTGAGACAAAACACAGACACGGTAAATTCCATCTTTGTCTTTTAACAACATCATAATTAGGGAATGGGTGACGTTAGGATTCTAAATCGAAACTGACACCGATACTGCTTATCTATAAACAAAAGGCGTCACATGCTCCTCTAAGCAGAGTTTCAGCACTGTGAAAGTTACAATAACTGATCCAAAAAAAAAAAAGAAAAAAAGGACTGAAGTGGTGTTCTTCTGCAGTCGTGTCTAATTGTGCAATTCTGGCAAAACATTACCGCTAAAAAAAACAAAAACAAAAACAAAACAGTTGCAGTGTCCGTTAGGGATTTCATCCATCCCTGTGACGGAGGAAAGGCTCTAATCTGCTGCAGTTTTGAAAACAAATTCTGGTTGGTTAAAACAGATTTATAGTCAACATTTTCATATAAACCTACTTGTGTTTTGGATGAAAACAAAACTTGAAATAAGGATTAAAGTTGTCGGGCAGAAAACTGGAATCACGGAGGACTGAAAGTGGCGGGGGCAGACCTTCCATCTCTATTGAAAAGGGCTGCAGAAGCTCAACAAGATCAGTATGAGCAAGATGGCCTAAAAACCTCTGAACGTCGGCAGCAAAGAGGGTGAAAATCCCCCAAACAGAAGTGAAGGCCCCTTAATTATAAGCAGTGGTAGTCTTGCTGGGTACCAGCCATGCAGGGTGCCCAAATCCTTTTATAGCCCTTGTCCTGCAGTATATGTGATTCTAGGGTGTTGAAAGCTTTGTACGCCACTGTCCATCCAAGACCTGGCCGTATGTGACTGGCGAATCACAGCCGGCGCTACTTTCAGATGCTGTCAAAATTTACACACGCATTATGAGCTTTGTCTTTGAGGGGTTTACTGCTCTCCATCAAAGATTACCCAAATCATTATTATGATCCCCCAGCAGATTCGTAAAGCATTATTCCAGGAGCAGGAGTCTGTAAAGCTCAAACTGTTAAAAGTGGAAACGTGACGATACACATCTGGCTTATTCCTCACATCACAAGGTGTTGTCATGCAGCACACTTCATTGGCGATCCTTAATTTCCTGCTGAAACACTCCTGAATATCAACACCCCACTAAATCAGACAAAACTTAAACTCTGGGCTGCCGTGACATTTCCAACAACTTTCAGGGCCTGATTGCTATAATTATTTGTTCAGCCATAAACATGCTCTCCAGTAATAAATGTCCCTCCGATAAAAATCCAGGAGAAAACTGGGGCGTAACGCAACAATTCGATCTTGCTTTTGATTTATAATTGGTGTGCTGCATATTGGATATGCCAGTTTGAGCAATGGCAAGACGAAGCAGGCAAAAAAACAAACAAAAAAAAAAAACAACAAACAAAAAACGCGCAGAGCTCGAGGGAGATGAAAAAGCTTGCAGGTGTCAAGCTGAGCGTGGTCAAACTGCATGCTCCATCCCTCACCTTGATGGGTGGTTTGCGGGTGATGTGAGAGACCAGGAAGTTCATGGCGATGTCCTCGCAGTTTATGTACTCGTCCACCATGTCCCTGATGGCCTGCGGCATCACATAGGAGTACAGGTACGCGTAGTACTGCAGGGACACAAATACGTAGAAGGATCACGTCAGTGGCGGGGCGGAGACAGGCTTGTGGCTTTCAGACGGTTCAGTCTGGAGCTGACCTTATGGAAGAAGGCAGCTCCCGTTAGGACCATGGAGAGCTCACAGGAGTAGTTGGAGTTGTAGAGCCAGGACTGATGGTTGACGTCCCATGCGTGATACCTCCCAGGGAAACCCACAATGCGATCCCTGGCCTCACGCCACACTCTGAGACACCATCCAACAGCAAAACAAGCAAGAGCTCTTCATTTCAATCAAAAAGATGCAACTAGACAAAGAATTTTACAAAAAGACTCATGAAAGACATTTGATACTTTCTCATAGTCATTAGTTGGAGCTTTAAGTAACTGTCTATCCATGTGCTGCCATTTGAAATCTGTCTGTTGAAACATGTTAACCGTACATGCAGTGTGACGAGGCATGACGTTAAATATACACTGCAGCTGCTATTGGCTGTTGAACACAGGATATTACAATATCAGTTAAAAAAGCGAAAACATCACTCTTGGCTCCCTTTTACAGACACTGCAGATCAGTTCATCGTTTCCGTTTCTCACAAGACATACTTGGAACGTTTCCCTCCGACACGGAAGTTCCAAGAAATCTCAGAAAGCAATTTAACGTCTCTGAAGGGTTCATGTGAAACCACTCAACTGTCTAACGCAGTCAGCTGCAGCGTAGTGTCTATTTGGCTGGTGTGGAATTAAAGAAACATTCCTGGGTAATTGTTGGAGGGCATGAGATAATTTATCACAAATGACCTTGTGCGTGCACACACAAACACACCTTTTCTTGTCTGGACAAGCTGTTAAGAGCACAAAAATCATATACAAGTCAGAAGAGATGGTGCAAAAGAGAACTTTTAACAGCAGGCTTGATCTTTTAATAGTTTTAAACGCAGCCTTCATATTCAAATCTCCTCAGTGCTCTCTGATTTGCTGACAGCGTTTTAGAAATATGCTGGAACTTAAAGAACGTCAGCAACCACAGTGCTTTCTGATTTTTCAGATGCTGCAGAGATGTCTTTCCGATCTACTGCATGCTTCTGACAACCTCATTGGTTTATTTATTTATTTATTTTTTTTACATATGGTGTACATCTGGATTCCTGTCATGATGCAGAAGTAGGATGCACTAGTTTATATTTGCAGAGAGCATATTTATATAAATGAGATAAACTCTGATACAAAAATATAAGGAAAACAAAAGCTTCTCAGAACGTCACTGACCTAAACCCAAACATGATCTCATCATGGCGGAGGTGAGCGTCGTCATCTATGGACAGTATGGCTTCGGTTTCCACGGCGTCCCAGGGAAGGAAGCGGTTGTTGAGGCTGTTCTTTTCTGTGCGAACAACCTGCAGACGGGAGCAAGACAGAGCTTTGCAAAGGCGCATTTACAGAACGCAGCATGAACAACATTTCAATTATCACTTCACGTCGAACACAGGTACATCTAACTGAAGATGTTGGTCTTTAGTAACGTGAAGCAGGATGTCAAAGCTGTTATTCTGCTTAAGCCGATAACGGGAGCAATTATAAAATGTTCACAGTGCTGCAGGATAAAACAAAAACAAGTGAACACAAAAACAATTTACCTCAACTAAAGCTAATTGGAGTCAGAAGTTTGCTCATCCAGAATCCTATTAATGAAATTATTTCTCACAAAAAGATTCCAGAAGACATAGTTAGGTTAGAAGCATTTTTGCCTTTATACTTCACCACAATGGGTCTGATTGGCCAAGATGCGATCTAAACTATTTGCACAACTGACTCAACACCAGATAAAGTCCAGACCTTTGATGTGCTTCACTTTTCTTGATGTAAAGGAGGAATCGATCACACCTGACCAATCACATTCTTTTCAAAAACTGTTTTAAAACAGAAGTAGTTCCTACATGACAAATATTATATAATTGTGAAACACTTTGACTGACTTCATGAATGTTTGTGAAGACAAAATCATAAAAAGTATCAATGTCCAAATCCTTCTGGACCTAATCAACAATAGTTTATAAGCACATGGCTGGAAAGGGACGTAGTGTCGTTTCCAAGTGTTTCATCTTCCAGTCTAAAGTTTGACACACCATCTACAAATGAGGACAGTTAAGTACTGCAGCTACTCTTCCTAGACGCGGGCGCCCAGCAAAGATGACTGTAAAGGCAAAAATGCAGAATCCTTGATGAGGTAAAGGAGAAACTATACTATAAAACCCACTATAAACCCCTAAAGGCTTGAAAACATCACTGAATCTTGTAAACATCTCTGTTCATCACTAAATGAACAAGCAAAATGTCCATGGCAGAGCACCACAAATAAAAAAAGCTCCCAAACCTTAAGCTTATCTAGAACATGAAAGCTTTTGGACCAGTTTATCTAGAAGAGCATAGCTGTTTGGGAAAAACGCTCACTGCTAGTAACGGTGCAGAAAGGGAACAGTTTAACAAAATAAAACATCATCCCTATGGTGAAGTAGAGTGGAGGGAGCATCATGATTTAGGGTTGGTTTGCTGCCTCAGGGCAAACTTACTACATATATCTTACAAATTCATATCAGGATGGCTGGTTGAGTGATGCCCCGGGACAGTGACTATAAGCATTAAAGTAAATCCATCACAGAATGGCTTCAGAGAAAGAAAAATCCACTCCCCAGTACTTTTAATGTTTAATAAATGTATTCAATTGACATGAGAATCTTTATATTTTTGTGTTAAGCACAATGTGTTGCCAATTGTGACTTAGGTGACGATCTGACTTTACATGGAAAACCAGCCACTGCCAAACGAGACATTGGAGAGAATTGTGAATTTGTTTCAGTCTCAATCACCAGGCCAGAGTAGGATTGAACCCCCCAAAGAAAAAAAAAAAGAAATTTTCTGCTTAGTAAATATTTTAAATTGGAGAAAGAAATGTTGAAACTTAGCTGAGAAATATCTAAAGGAATAGAGCGTTAGAAGTGAAGTGGCACTGAGACTGGACAAGATTATCTACCAGCACTGAATTTCACTGCTCATTACTTCAGCTTCTCTCTGTCATCCCACAAGTGACAGAAGCAAACGGTGCAAATGTAAACCACATAAATATTTGAAAGTTCAGCCTTCTTTCAAAAGCACAAATTGCATTATTCATGGACATCACCCTTCTCTGGCCTTTTGGTGAATCTGCTAGTAATGCACTGAGAAGCTTGAATTATAGAGACTCAAATCCAAACGGCTCAACGTAACGCATACGGAAACATCTTTGGCACTTAATAGATGTGAAACTTCAGACCTTTCCTGACAAAAGAACAGAAGATGTACTTAAAATATACATTGTTTACACAGAGGAATATGATGCATGATGAATATATGCACTTACCACAATAGGCAGTCCAATATCTGGCCACAGCAGGTCATCTGAAGGAGGCTTGGGTGAATTCCACACCACCACTACCTTGTTAAGGTATGGCAGCCCATTCAACCTCTCCAGTGAGTTCATCAGCACCTCCTCCCTTTCATAAGTCAGCATAACTACAGTGAACTGCTCCCGGGGCACGTTCCCACCCAGGGCAGCCTGGAATTCCTTCCCAGAGCCTCCTGTGCCTCCACCGATAGGTCTGAAACCGGTACCGGAGCCAAGAAATTTGGCTTCAGAGGGCAACACGGGGTCCAGGGGGGTGTGAGGAAACAGATGGAACGGCCCCGGGGCTCGGTTCCATGATCTGTAGGAGTCTACGGCTGTGTAAGTGAAGTTGCGGAGAAAGCGAGGAGAGGCGTAGGGGGGTTCCGTCTCTACTGGACCCAGATCAAGATCACCATTGTCAGCTAGGTTGGCGTCAGTTCCTGCCAGTTTTCCGGCTTTGTGAGGAATCTCGTGAGCTGGCTCATCTTTTATGGGTGCAGCAGGAATCTGGATGCTAGTTCTGATACTGGCCAGGATGGTGCCAAGTACATTCTCTGAGGTTGAGAAGTAAGTCTCCCACAGGAAGCGTCCCTGACGCCTCATAGCCAGCATGTCATTGTCCGATAGGCTGCGCAACAGGAAATGAAGCTCTGTCACACGGGGTTTGGGGACTATAATGGCAGCTTCACTCCAGCGAATAAACTGGTGATAGGGTAGTTTGGAATGGTCTCCCAACACGACAGGAATGGCCCCTACTTCTAAGGCCTCAAACAGCCTCATGCCACAGCCTGCTGAGGCCACCAATTGTCCATCCCCTGGAGCAATTACCAGGGCAAAAGTAGAAGCCTTAAGCACCTCCAGCCTTTCCTCTCTGTCCCCACAAAGAGCCCACTCTGTCGGCAAACTTGGCCTTGGGTTCTTGCAGGTGAACTCAACCAGCACCTGATCTAGGTGGCTGTCTTGTACCGCTTTTAAGGTGCCAATTATCCGATCATCGTAATCAGCTGGTGGATCTCCCTCTATTTCCTCCTCGAAAGACTGAGGGGGCACCTCCTGTAAGCTGCTCCTCAGGGACTCCACCCTTTCACCTTGAAAAGTGAATAGGTACTTCCTCTTTATGGGAACTTGAGGTGGCACTTCCAAAAAGTTGGGTTCTGAGAGCGCATGAACCAGGGGGGACACGACCATGTCAAAGCCCTCGCGATACTGCTGCTCCAGGAAGGTGGACTGAGCAACTGCTGCTCGTCCTGTGCTCACATTATAAAGGAAGTTCTGTGTCATGGACTTTCTAGAAAGATGCACAAGAACATGATTGTGTCCATCAGATCTCCAGTAAGGAAGCGCTTTCAGTTGCTTCTCCAGCTCTGAGGGAGGTGGCAGAGCGGAGGAGGGCTCCAGTATCTCTCCCACGAGTACTAGATAAAGACAGGCAATGCTGGGGTTATTCGTTACATAAATGTTGTTCTTCACTGATGCAGCGAAAGCTTGCTTCACCAGTGGGTCAACATAGTCCCCCCATGGATATGAGCCTGTGTCATAGACGTACACAGGAAATCCAGACGTAAGAGGACAACGAGCATAGTCAAAGCAAGAGCGCAGGCGGCAGGAGCGCGCAGACTTGGGTGGTGGTAACCCTGGGTCCTCCTTGTCGGGCAGCAGTCTGACAGGTAAAGACAGCTTGGGCTGGTTCTGGGCCATCAGCTCTTTATAGGAATGCTCTGTCTGGCTGATAACGTTCTTCAGCTGCAGCAGATCCTGCTTGGCACTGTCAATGCTGCGCTTGCAAGCCTCGATCCGGAGGTTGAGCCGGGCGATCTCCCCGTTGAGTTCTTGCCTCTTTGCTTCTAGCTGCAGCAGCTCCTCACTGACTGACTCGCGGATGCGACACAGGTCCTGTACATGTTTAGCCTCGCAGAGTTCACCACCGGGCCGTGGCCCAAAGATGCGCTTATCAGGGCCCCCAGCTTCATCAATCGTAGTGAGGTAGTAATGAGCAATGAGTGGGAAGAAGACCAAGATGAAAAAGAGCATGAAACTGAGCCACGTGAGACGTACACGTCGCAACACCCACGGCTGGCCTCCGATGCCCACTCCACCACCGTTTCGCTGCATTGTTGACCCTCTTAGTCTGTTCCTGGCCTCACCAAGGAACAGTTGCTATGGGAAGCAGCAGCAGCAGCAGCCATGATTGACCTTGTCAGTAAGGCAGTGGAATGGATACTAAGTCATCAAAGCTTTGACTCTTTCTTTCTGCAAAAGGCATCTGCAGCTGCTTAGAGTCCTATGGGTGCCGTGGGTACAGGCCGAGCCTCACCTGTACTCCAATATGTACTCTGACGTGTCGTAGCTCACAGAAGCCGTTGCCATTTCTATTGTGAGGGTTGACTATTCTTCCAAATCTATGAAAGGACACAGTCCTGCATTGGAAGAGGGGTTGTCCCTCGATGGGTGATGCAGGGGTGACATGGCTGATCACAGGTCAACGAAGCTGCTCTGAGCCGTTGCCATTTCACCTGTGCTCATCTTCTAATCCTTCACGGAGAATTCCTTTGGAGACTAAGCCGTCAAAATCTTCTCTTCTTAAGACTGAAACCTAAAAGAAAGCAGACAACAACAAAACAAGAATCAGTGGATATGGTTATCTGTAGCCAGAATGAAAGACTAGCTATTTGAGTATAGAAAGCTTTTATCTCTTTTTTTTTTTTTTTTGAGTGGTGCTCTTAACTAACGTTTTTAAAAGTTTTTTTTTTTTTAAACTCAGTTCTCAAATTTTACAATCAAGGCACATATACCAATCACCCTTCAACCTAATGTCCCAGAACTGTTCACACACAGTTTTATTTTCCCATTAACAATTCCAGATAAGAAAGAGGACAAGAAAGACATTTATACATGTTTAGAGTGCTGCAGTATACAGGATCTCTTTTCTTTCCCATTTTTTAAAATTTACTTTCTATGCCACACAAAACGGTAAAAGCGAGCACTCGCTGCAAAGCCACACACATTCGGCGAGCCGTCACAAACAGCACCTCCAGCAAACCTCATTAAAAGGTCTCCCCCTCCAACCTGACCTCATCACAGACTCAAATTACTGAGCATCTTTGATAACATTTCATCCCAGAAATTGATGCTGCATCATCTGCAGTGGTTCAGTTCAGGAAAAGACTCAGGGTTACATAAAGGAACCAGCTGCGACTTCTGCTACGGTGCTGCAGTGATATTACTTCATTTTTCAAATGTCCCTGAGGCCTTCAGATCAAAGTAACAATAACCACATATACATGCTGTTTATCAACCCACTTTCACCTTGAATTAATAAAGCTGCTTAAAAATATAAAGAAAGAAAATAAATCATCAACATTTTGGGAGCCGCTTTTTTTCCTTTTGTGCAGATGTCTTGAAAAGATAGCTTTAAGCCATAATTATTAACACAGAGGCTTCTCTTCAAAAGTCTCTGAAACATTTATTAATCACAAGCTCAATATTACCACATATTACTTCTTTGTTAAAAAACAGCAGTCATTGTTGTGTTGGAGCTTAAACTGTAATCACAACTCCTGTGGATGTCAAGTGATGGGCCAAGTGCCAAACGGTGTTTATCAAGTACAATGCCAGTTAAGAGTGAGTCCTGATAATTCAGTTTAGACCGACTCCTTCAGAGAGACTTGAATAATGCAGTTTACCTTTCAGCAACATATCAGCCCCTCTTAAAAAGCATTTGCTTCCCTGAGCTACTGGAAAATGCACGCCTGTGGTTGTAACTGCGATTACCGTCTGCTAAGATCACAGAAGAAAACAGATAACCCAAAAAAAGGGAAAAAAAAAGAAACACTCCTTTCATTGTGTGTGTTATGTGATAACGTCTGCCTGCTTCCATGTGACTGGCGTTTCTGATGTTTAGAGATGACAACACCACAGTTTCTTCTGAAGAACAGCACTTTGCTGTGTGTGTGTGTGTGTGTGTGTGTATATATGTGTGTGTGTGTGTGTGTGTGTGTGTGTGTGTGTGTGTGTGTGTGTGTGTGTGAGAGTGTGTGAGTGAGTGAGTGAGTGAGCGAGAGAGGAATGTGGTTTCATTTTGCTGACAGTGACCAATATTGTGCTGCTACTTGCCCTCAGCTGGTTGTTTTAACTTAAAGTAAAAAGCAGTCTGCATGCGTGTCTTCATTAAATGATCTTATACAAGGAAGCAAATGCATCTTTCACGATCGTGGATATCACAATAATTTTCTGAATTGATCATTTTGATCATCACATGATCAAAAATAAGAAACTGGCCCTTTATCACGTACCAATTTGAAATTGCACTTATATTCTTATACCAAAAAAATTAACCATAAAGTAAAATATGAAACTAATGTATAAAAAAACCCAGCAAAAACCATAATATAAAAATTGTAACTCAAGACTAATAACATCCGTGGTATCAAAACTGTTGATGAATCAGTGTCAGTTATGACAGCAGTTACTATGATTTAAGTTCCTGAGTTTTACTTTGTTGACCCATATTGAACATAAACATAGATGTTTTTTTTTTTAAATAATGATCAACAACTGACAACCATGAGAGTTAGATAAATATGGATAAAGATGAAAGAAAACATTAACAGTACACTCAGCCCTCGTGTAAAAAAAATAAAAACAGACCAACCCCACCAAAAAAAAAAAAAATTTAAGAGATAATATATTTAAAAACAGCTGTATAATCCAGCAGCAGGCAGCATGAGGTCACTTTGACAGCTTTGCCTTTACAAAAATGCCACAACAATCAATGTAATACACTGTAAAATATTGGGTAAAACATGGTGCAGCCACAGTCAAATGAGCACTGATATTGACATGGAGTGGTCCATTACAAGGTACCCTGGTGCTACAAAGTTACCTACTTACCTGCTTTCACAAAATAAATAAAATAAAAAAATCAAATCAATAAAATAAAATTAAAGCCTGCTTTGCAGAGATGTGCCTGAAGTGCAAAGTGACTGAGGGGCAACTATCATGACAGTCTGATTAATAACCACATGACCGGCAGAGTTGCAGCCGTAAAGCCAAACAGATGCTGGCAAATGTGTTCTCCAGACCTAATCTGGAGCCAAAAACATACTGGCTTAAAGCTTTGCCTGTGGCTCCCTCTGGCAAAGTGAGCAAAAACACGATGATAAACATAAATCTCAGTCCCTCAGTTTCAGTTTTCTAATCTGCAATATGTCTTCTCTCCGCCAGTCTTTTTAATCTGGCTGTCGCTTGCATGGAGAACACACACAGGAAAGCATTGATCGCTCCAGACTCACTTTGTGGGGATCGACGATAATGCTGTCATTACCTACTGCTGAGCTGCGAGACAGTTTGGTGTTAAGCACGTTAAAGGGCAGCTGATGGAGCCATTTCACTTGTAAGATTAAGCTGGCACTTAGGGTAAGCTACATACAAGATTTGCACTCAGACATATTGACATTCCTGTCCTTGCCTTCACCTTATAAAGCAGTCTGCACTTTCAGTATTATCTGACTCTACTTTGCAACTTTACCTGCATGGCTGCAGGCATTGTCAATTATTTTATGGGTTATGTGCAAATACTGCGGTCGTCCCAGCGGGAAAGGAAAAGCGGAAGCCAGCTAGCTGATGCCCCAGATAAAAGAAAACATTTTGCTCCACTCAGAGTAGTGAACAAGCAACGACAACGTCAGCACACTGGTTAGTGAGGCCTGTGAAAAACCCACGTAGTGTCACTTGAACGCCGTCTTAATTTGATTCGTAGAACTAAAACCTGAAATCATTTCATTTAAGATCAAATCCAGAGCTAGTTCAAGAAAAAAAAGAGAAAAAAAAAAGAACGTGTTTAGCAATGTTTGCAGACAGATTGATGCACGAGTACGCAATTAACATAAAGAACACATATATGCAAATGAAGCAGCAGCAGGTGTTGAGCTGCAGAGCCTGACAGAGGTGGAGGGGGTGCTGCCTCCAGACTCCCAGACCTTATAGAGCGGGCACACGAATAGACCTTTAGAAAGTGCTTCCAGTAAGCAGAGGGACTGTTCAGACATACTTTTAAAATTACGAAAAGACATGAAGCTCAGACAGAAATAACATCCAGCTGTAACGCGACTTGATAAATTCAACTCGAGGTCTGTGTACCAGTGTGGGTGACTCATGGGGGGGGGGGCAGCTGCAGCAACTTCAGGTCTAAGGACTAACTTTTTCCACCCATGGCAGGAGCACCATTTCTTTTAAATGCACTGACCTCAGATCTGCATTGACTGTGCTGCTCATTGCGTCCGTTCTTATGGACTAGTACCGTTTGGTGAACTGCTGCCAGTTTGAAAACCAGAGAACGGTCAGCACATCGTCACCTCCTCCAGTTTAAGAGAATATTATTCCTAAGATTACAGATCTAGAATATCTCTGTTGTACAATCACCAAATCCCTGGCCTGAACGTAAAGTGTAACGATGCATTACAAGCATTACAGCTGTCTCACTACGTTTAAAGATGTGCCAACGTTCTAGCTCTTAGCCGTTCATTACCAATTATTAACTGGCTAAGCAACACACCTGAACTGACTTGGCTGCACTGGAGAGAAGGGCTGTAAATCCTCCAGAAATCCTCCAGCGACAACTGTGATTTTCAATTGTCTAACCACATGAATCACAAAAAAGATCACTGTAGTAAATAAAACATAGTCCAGATGCCAAGTGACTTACAGTCAGAGATAATTGCCAAACATAAATTAAAGAGTAAGAAAAATACACTTAATGTGTAATGAGTTGACTGCAGACTCATGAAAAACAATGACAATATTGTTATCCAACATTATGAAGTTGTGGAGGTTACAAGTTTATGTGCAGGTTTTCGGTATTGTTAGAGCAACAATAGCTGTGTGGTTGAAGGATTCTCTAGAGCTATAAAATGCTGTGACTGACAGTGTTTCAGCTGACAACTTTTTATGCATTTTGCTCCATTTAGATTACGTTTGGTGGAGTTCGCCTGATTAAAAAAAAAAAAAAAAACTGATAATGACTGGAGAGCATAAAGTAAACACTCATAAATCAAACATGATAAAAAACAGCTTCATAATTAGTGAACAATTTTAATACATTTGCAATGTATAAAGACTAGAAGGGGCATAATTGTTCATACATCTGCATGTAGATACTGACCACCATTCAGCAGCGATTTGTTAAACCCAGTTTAAACTATGCGAGAAGTGCACTGGAATAGCGTGGAATTTTGATCAGACTGACATTCATTTAGATAACTGGAGTGAACAGGACTGTAATTCAGTAAATCAAACTGGACTGTATTCAATTAGACTTGGATTTGAACACATAAACCTTCTCTAAATAAAATGCCCTGACATGATCGTTTTATTCTGTTTGGGTTCTATATAAATAAACTGAATCGAGTTGAAACAAATTAAGCGCTTTTTGAAACCTACGTAAGAGTAAAAACTTACATTTACATTTACTTCAGTCTGTCAAGGGCTTTGGGACTGAACCACTGATTTTCAGATTGATGATGGAGAAAACCAGAGCCATGGTTGTACTGTTGTACAACATTTTTTTATGAAGCTCAAATTGCCATGAAGCATTTTCTGGAAACCCTCAGAGCAGCTGTCAAGATCATTTCCCCTGAAACAAAATAGCTACCTATTTGTTAGAGAACAAGTAAAGTCAGTTGTCCAGATAACCACTTGAAAACTGAAATGACAAATAGCATGGGGGGTGGCTAAAAGTTATTTCAGTTTACACTGCCCGGACTGCCCTCTGGAGTAGATGCTGCAGTTAAATAATCCCCACGTCTCCTGGGACTCGAGGTTACTCACGATGCAATACTCCACTTAAAGGGCCTTGTTGTGCCTACACACTATCCTTCCCATAATTAACGGGGAAGTCTTGGAGGAGATTGAAGAACTGCATTCCCTGAGGAAGCACTGGGGGGAAAAAAAAAAAAAAAAAAAAAAAAAAAAAAAAAAAAGATGCATGCTTCAGCAGGGGAAGGTACGGTCAGAGAGCTGTGTGAAGGGAGCAGCTGTTGTAGCCATGGATCACTGCTCATCTGCAGATGGCTGGCTGAACATCTCAAGGACTTTTTCAACTCAGGAGCTGCAGAGGTGACTAATTCAAATCCGTGAAAAGTCAAAGCTAATACTGAGCATTTTGAGATAAATATGTCTAAATATTTCAATCAAATTTACACAATATGCAAAATGTCACAGGCGCAGGGACACGTACATCTTAGCATGTTGGCCTTATGAAGTTCTTCATTTTAAATCAAGGAGATGAAAAGTTTACATCTTCTTATTCCATCTTACTCCAGAAAAAGCAACGCCAGAGCAGCCATCAAAAAATGGATGAGAATTTTCATCAGATAATAAGACCATCACTCTTTTGAGCAGATCCAATGTGAAAATGCTTAGACAAAGGATGCAGGTAAGAATTGTAAATGAAAGAGGACGCAAAAAACCAGCAGTGGTTGAGTCTATTGTCAAAATCTTCTCAACTCGAGCAGGTCCATTAAAAAGGGTGAAGGGTTGTTTCAAAATGTTACATTAATTAATTATAGTATGCTTCATGAATTGAGCCATTTTCTCATTTTGACCTGTGAAAGCACAACTCTGAAAAGCAATATTACATTTTATGTTTGGATTCAGCAGGTCAGCCTTTTAAAATAACTGCAATATGCATAGAAAATTACAATTCCATCTGTAGATTTACAGCTGTTACACCAGGATGCAGAACCTTCAGTTTGATGTAGAGTTGTTCTGATACCGATATAACTGATTCCAACATGACTATGCACAAAGCAGGTCCATAAAGACCTGGATGACAGTCTGGTGTGGATGAACTTGATTGGCCTGCACAGAGTCCTGACCTCAACCCGACAGAACACCTTTGGGATGAATTAGAGCGGAGACTGAGAGCCAGACCTTCTCGACCAACATCAGTGTGACCTCACAAATGCTCTTCTGGAAGAATGGTCAAAAATTCCCATAATCACATTCCTAAACCTTGTGGACAACCTTCCCAGAAGAGTTGAAGCCGTTATAGCTGCAAAGGGTGGACTGACGTCATTTTGAATCCTATGGATTAGGAATGGGAATTCACTTAAGTTCATATGCGAGTCAAGGCAGGTGAGACAATACTTTTGGCCATATAGTGCAAGGAGCACTAGTGATGACTCAGAGCAGGACAAATGACGTTTGCCCTTTATTCCGAGAATAATCTCCTATTCTGTTTAACCAAAAAAAACAAAAAACAAAAAACACATGTGGGTGTACTGACCTTTATATTAACATGGGTATTAAATAAAAGACTTTACAAAAAAAGGACAGAGATGAGCTGAGGCAGGTGAAACATCCTGTTTGCAAACAAACATCACACAGGTGCATATTTATTACTCTGCAAAATACCATTTTGCACACACAGAGACAGACAAAGATGTAGATAAACAGAATAAAAAGAGACAGAGCGAGAACCATGGAAAGAGAGAGGGGAAGGAATGAGTTCATAATGACAGATGGGCCTGGGTGCCTTCCAACTTCCAAAGCTCCTGCAATATGACAGATTACACAGGAGAGAAATTCAAAAACATGTGCCTTGGCGCACACAGGATCACATAAGTTCGCCTTCCCAGAGTCAGTTGTGGTTAAATTAACTTTATGCATTACAGCACTGATAATGTCCTCCAATCTGTGAACATCTTCTGCAATGTGTTTACAAAGCTTGGATAAACAAAATGCATCAGACTGGCTTTGCAGGAAGTGCAAATCTATCAATGAAGCTTCAGCTGTTAAACTGCTGGAGCTCTAGTCGCCCCGCAGGGTAGAGAGGAGGAGAGCGTCTCGCTGGGTTAGTGAGAATTGACAATGTGACAGCCAATTAGAGTCAGAGCGACATATGGACACACAGGACTGCCTCACTGTTCACCACACAACAGCTCATTTACTTTCTAAAGAGCCTCAGCTTCCAAAAATCTCTTAGGAAATGTGTCAAGGCTTTTCATTTTTATTTGACCCTTATTTACCAGAAAGAGTACAATTAATCCCCCCCTCCAAAAAAATATAGAGGATAAAGAGAGTAAACGAGCATCTAGTTCTGCCATTTTCTTCTTCTTAGTTCCATCACAAAGCCAATGTAGTGAAAATAACAGACTTTAATATAAAGAAGATAAATAAACCCATTATAGTCAGCACTTGCCAGTCATCGCAGGACAGGAATAAGAAGTAGGTGTGTCCATGTCATGCTCCGATTTCTGAAAAACAGATGCATGAGATAAATTTTCCTGTGAGAGGACTCCAGGCAAGATGCGCAACTAATGCTTTTTGATGCGGTACAAACGCAGCATTTGACAATTTTCCCTGGTATTTCCTCTCTCTCAATGGCCTGGCCATGGCTGTAGATTTTATAGCCGTGTCTACTTACGAGCTGTATTATTAATGACGCTCCGTGCAGGGCAATCTATTCTTACGCCAAATGTCTCAATTACTACAGGTCTTCCTGAAATGTCAGTCTGGAGAGCATCTCCATCATTTTCTTTAATATTCTCTTGCATGTGTACCATTAAAACTTGTATACACTTGTCTGTGTACACACAAGTGGATGAGATTTTAGCAGTTTTTACTTTAACAACAAGGCAAACAATATGACAGATTGTGGCAGACTGAAGAAATTTCTCTTTCATGAGAGGAAAGAAAAACTCATTAGGTTTCCGATGTGGAATGTGTAATCACAAACATAAAGCTATGGGATATGAGAAAATATGCGAAATAAATGATCTCACCAGCTTATATAGATTTATTTCAGAAATGTTAAAGCTTCCATCTGAGCTTAAGAAATTGCATCTTTTCAGATTATATTCCTCAATGTTACATTTCAGAGGCAAGTTAAATCAACTAAAATGTTGGCTTTGTGAGCATGTTGCGCAAAGTCAATAGTTTGTATGTTCCAAGACCAAACCTCAATCTTCTGTTTAAAAAAAAAAAAAAAAAAAAAAGAAAAAAAAAAGAAAAAGGGGGCATCTCTTGGTCTTCTACATGGCTGAGGCAAGAATGGAGTGGGACATTGAAAGGTGGATCGGTGCGACATCTGCAGAAATGTGAACTTTGTACCAATCTGTTGTGGTGAAGACAGAGGTCAATCTGTGTTACAATCCTCACCTACACTCCTCAATTCTAGCCAGTTACGGTGCTTCAGCTATCTGCCTCCTGGACACCTTCTTAGGGAGGTGTTTCAGTCAAGTCCAACTGGGAGGGAGTTCCTGGAAAAGATCTAGGACAAGCTGGAGAAATTACTTCTCCCAGCTGGCTTGGAGACGCCTCGGTGTTTCCCTGGAAGGGACAGATGAGGTTGCCGGGGAGACAGAGTTGCCAGATAAGTGGCGGTTGAATGTAGAACCGATTCTTCTATAATAGCACAGATCAACAGCACCGGCTCATCCTTGAGAAAAAAGATTTTTGCGGAGCCCCATGTCAAAACAAGCTTAGTGTAAACTAATAATCGCAACAAACAAACTGAACCAGGTGCTAACTGCTGCCAGAGCCGTTTTTTTTATTTTATTTATTTGTTTGAGACACGCCTGTTTCCTGATACACCATTTGCATTTTGTCAACTGTCATCTTCACTTTTCAGGAAGGATTTCTGTACTTGAATGCATGTAACTTCACTGAACTGTTCTCCACCAAAAACCTAATTACAGACCATCATATGTTGCCCACAGAACTACAAACCAGCTTTAGGATATTTACCTCTTTTTGCTTACATGATTTTGCAGAAAACTCACAACAAACCACTTTTCCACCCAGATGCATGGTCTTGCAAAACCTCTCTAGATGTAAAATAAGCCCTCAAGACACCAGCAGAGATGTCTCAGTTTTAAAGAAATCTCTTGACCTTAATTAGTCGCCTGTGATACAATCACAATTTATCTGGAGCAAAGTGAATCCAGCCGTAAAACTACGAGACTTATAGCAACTCAGTGTTACAATAAAAAAATACTCTGTCATTTTCCCATCAAGAAGACAATGTGTGTTCACGTATTGCTGCACAGACTCCCTTGTCAAAAAGAAAAGAAAAAAAGTAGTCTCAGAACAAAAGAAAAACTGCAATATGTACAATAAGTCACAGCATCCGGCAACCCCTGACTTCATATATGTGTATTTAAAGAATAGTTTTGGGGTAGCTTTATTTTTTAATTTTTATTTTTATTTCTTTTAATAATCAGAAAAACATGGTTTGTTTAAATTAAATTAAAATTAAAAATAGGTCATGGTCAAGTACTTCAACATACCCGAGTTACTTTCTGTCTCCTCCCCTTCATGAAGCAAAAACCAGTTAATTTCATCAAATCTACCAGATAACGACATATTAAAGAGGTCTGAACAAATTTAGATTGTATTTGCGGTCATATCAGACTTTTATTCATGACATCAGAGCGTTGGGTCTTTTTTTTTCTGTGCATCACAAATATCACTTATGTTCATACGTGTTCAAAATAACTTGGGTTATTAATTACACATGGCGATATATTTACTTGTGAATGTCTTAGTTTTATTAATAACATGGATACTATTCTATTACATTAGAAAGTGATGATGCAGAAGCCGACTCATAAGCCCCCTCCTTTCCTTTTAACTTACATAAACGTTCCAGTTTTATTCTTTTTCCGTAGCCATAAAGTCACCAAGTAGCCGAAATAACATGATTTAAAATAACAATATTTGCTCAAAATGGACTTCTTTACTTCTCAGAGTAATGAAATTTCCCTTTAGCATTTATCAATGTGACTGGATGTGCTAATATTTCCCAGGTTACATAATTTTATCTTTTGATTTTTTCATTTATCTAAAACTTTTAATGTGAATACAACCACCTGTTATGTTTGAGTAACCTGTTTATTTAGCCTGCGTCATGCCTGCTTCATGTTCAACTGTTTCAAGTGTCAATTGAATATTGAGAACAATATACTACATTCATTTGTTATTCGTATGAAACGGTCAATAAATATGTTAATTCATCTATAGATTCAGTCGCTTTGCAATTTTCTCCAACAAACTCTTTCCTTTGCTGCACCAGCCGTGTTGCACTTTTGTCTGAATATATGCATATATTTACTACAAGATTGCACCATTATGTTCCGTTCTAGCGAACTAAAACAGGGAGATCACTTTCACGTACTATGCGTTGCCATGGTGAATCACAGTATCTGAGCTCCACTGATAATGGCTTTTTATAGTCGCTGCAACTTAAGAGTCAACAGACTCACAATTAACTGAACCAACCGAACATCTTTTCTGAAACCAAAAACTCAGTTTCTTAACTCAGAGTTTATTGACTCCAACTCAGTCTGTTGAATGAGTTTTAAGCTGGATGGCAGAGAGACCTGAGAGTACGGGTGGGGGCGTTGAGGTGGACGAGGTCGACGTGGTACGGTATCATCTTATACATGATACAGAATGTGATAGGAAAATAGTAGAGCTGCTGAGAGACGGGAGTTATATGACTCACGGAGGGGGTTCTGGCAATGATGCGAACAGCAGAATTCTGAATCAGTTACAGTTTATGGATGGACTTGACGGGTAGACCAAACTGAAGAGCGTTACAATAATCAAGATGAGGCGTGACCAAGCTGTGAACCAGAACGGCAGCACTTTTAGGTAAGAGGGGGTGAGCGGAGACGCAGGTGGAAATAGATTAACGGGTGACATTTTTGATATGAGGTTTAAATGAGAGCTCATTATCAAGGGTGACACCCAGACTCTTTACAGTGGGAGAGGGGTAAACTGAGGAGCTGTCAATGGAAATAGAGAAATTACTCATTCTGATGGGATATGATGGATTTGGTGCCAATGAGTAGAAATTCTGTTTTATAACAAGACTTGCACTGACTGGTGATTTGATTTTACCTATCTACGATTCAAGATTATTTTTGCCATTCATATGTTAATGATCAATGTTGATTACCACAAGCAGCCTCTCTTCCAACCACCTCTGTGATCAGTCTATTCTCCACATATTCCTTCTGCTTTTCGCTGCATGTACTAAAGTCCAAGGCGTGGCGAGGACATAATAGTCATGTGTCATATCAGTGCAAAGAAACAAAAAACCAAAAGCTCTTAGGAAGCGGCTGCTGTTTTCCTCTGGAAGTTCACGAAGACTCGACAGATCTGATTTAGGGCCATCATCGGTGGTTACACACAACATGCCAGGTTTGTAGACCCCTGATTGACAGGAGCGCCGTTGGTAAGAGCGGTGTTTGTGGCCACATCGGCAACCGTGTCATCACCTTTGCACACAGATATGAAACAGTGACACAATGAAATTGTGCCTAAAATAATTGTGCAAAAAAGTCATACACCGCAGTTTCAAGGCAAAAGGAGCTATTGCTGCTCTCTTTTGCCGACACATGACATCTACTCTTTATTCCGCTTTACAACCTTTATGCGGCACTTTCCTGCCCCGGTTCTAAATAAACAAAAGATTTAAATGTCATGAATCTTTTTCTCCTCTGTGCTGTTATCATTTCTTTAATAAAAGCTTCTATCCATCCATTTTTAATTCCCGCTTCATCTTATTCAGGGTCCCGGAGGTCTGCTGGAGCCTATAAAAACAGACAAATGCAATTTAAACAAGACATGGTCCCCTCTGTTCACAAGTTGATGAAATTTTCTGGGGTCTTAATGAAATGTCAGCACAACTCCTCCCTTTTCAGCTATGAATTTAATCCTTTGTGTAGCCCCTCAACTCTGGTCCACGCCTGTCCTCATACCGGGAATGCCTTGTTTAAGTTCTGTAATACTTGACAAACAATTTAATTACCACAAAGTTGCATTTCTCTTGTCTACAGTTTGGCCACAGGCAGCTAGTACTGATCCATCTTTCAGCCATCATCTCTGCTCGTGTGTTGAACTGGCTCAGTTTGTTAATATAACAAATATATGCAATGACAAGCCAGCTGGCCACATCACATTAGATTTTTTCTGTCACATTTGGGCTCGATAAACCTCGGACTTCAGTGCCAGCCTATCTGTCTGTGTTTAGTTTCAGCTTCCAGAAGCCAACGATAAGAACTGTCACTCATAAAGGGGCGACATTTTTCCGAGGTTTGTTTTTGTAACGTAGAAATGGTAGAGGATTCACAGACAAGCAGGAAATAAGAGTTTCTGACTTCAACTGTGGAGAGAAATGATAAGTCAGATTATTAAATATCAGTCAAAGTACTAGTAGAGCATCACTAGCTTATTTTCTTCTCGAGGTTGAATGTGTAAAAGCTGGTGGATATTTGGCGTTAATAGTAAAGTTTGGTTAAAATACTTAATTTTCCATATCGGAGATACAGGGAATGCTGGAGGACTTGGTTGAGGGGATTTAAAGATGGGGGATTTCTATGCTGCTCCATGTGCTGGAGCTCTGTTGAAACATCAACATGCAAATCTGAAAAGCTCCACGACTGACACATTTCAAATAAAGTGATCAGAGCTTTTTTGTTTTTCTTCAGTTAAATGCAACTTTTTGTCACGTGGTACTTTGGTAATACTAGTGGTGTTGCTGTGCGGTCAACTATACAGTACAATCGTTCAAAATGAGGGACTAACGGTTTTGTAGGAATTAAAATATGAAAATACTTTGAGTCAAGAGTACAATCACACCATAAACCTTCATTTCAGTTTAAATCTTAATCCTGAAAAAAGACCTTGAACTTTAAACCATTTCCCTACAGATTTTTCTTTCAAATATGTAGCTGCCTACATAAATCATCATGAGCCGTAAAACTGAACTCATATTTGTGCATCATTAACAATATGCAGTGTAGATTGTAGTCATTTGCAACACTGATTATTATTAATCAAAAATATAATGATAATGTTTCTCTGAATCATAAAGCCGCTGTAGCAGCGCACGATAGTGAACAACTGTCAACATGTGAGGCTTCGGCAGTTGTGTTGGCACTTTGATCCCACCAGCAGTTGCTACCGTTTGTTATTATTACACACACATCTAAAAGTTTTGTCACTGGACAAATGTTTCAAACCTCTTTCCACTGCAAACAGAGGTTCATCAGACGTTAGGTGAGGTTTCATGCGAGTGCCCTGTGCTGTAACGGAGCTCACAGGAAGACAGCCACTGCTCGTATCCCCAACTATGCTTTTGCAACTTAAGTATACTTTCCTAGTATTCCTGCTGGCATCGACCCCCGTTCTCTGCATGGAATTTCAACTCCAAATGCCAGAGGAAGTGAGTTGGCGTGCCTTTCCCCTCCATCTGCCCTCAGAAATTTGTGAGCTCCTAGTCTGCAAATGGAAGTATGACTCCAAATATTTGCTTTGGTGACTGCGTCCAATTGTGAGGTCTCTCCCAGCATCAACACCACTCTGTGATACCCGCTCGAAATCAGCCATTAGGTCAAACCAGGGAAGCAGGACTACTTAGTAAACCACTATGGTAACACAAAAAATAGCCAACATCCGGCAAGTAAATCCATCTGGTACTGTCCATAGTCCCTGAATACAACGATTGTCAACACAGACAATAACTCTTTGATGATGTCAGCTCTCTGATATTTTGAAAGGAACGTCAGTATATTTGAATGAAGACATTTGTGAGACTGTGGTTTCAATTTGGCAGCACGGTGGCTTAGTGGTTAGCACTGTTGCCTCACAGCAAGAAGGTTCCCGGTTCAATTCCCGGCCCGGTGGGTCTTTCTGTGTGGAGTTTGCATGTTCTCCCCGTGCTTGCGTGGGTTTCCTCCGGGTACTCCGGCTTCCTCCCACAGTCCAAAAACATGCAGTGTAGGTTAATTGATCTTTCTAAATTCTCCCTAGGTGTGAATGTGAGTGTGATTGGTTGTTTGTATGTGGCCCTGGATAGACTGGCGACCTGTCCAGGGTGTACCCCTGCCTTTCGCCTGATATGCGTTGGGATAGGCTCCGACAGACCCCCGTGACCCGGAAACGGATAAAGCGGGTATAGATAATGGATGGATGGATGGTTTCAATTTCAAATCAAGCACTTAAAATGCCACTAAAACTGGAGTCAATCGTGTGACCAGAATAAGCTGGAGATAACCACACTTGATAACACACTTATGCCTTTGACAGTATTTTTGTCAAAGTTATACTAATTTTCCTACTTTTCTGATAACTTTGTGTGATTTACAATCTATGGGTCTAAAAATCAGAAGAATAAGAAACATATATACTGAGTACAACAAAATGTAAGAGACAGAGAAACTGCTAATCCTCATCTCAGAGATTATGTAGATTTATAAGGTTTTATTTAATAAAAAGCATCATACATTACATTTTTGTGACATGAATTTGTTCTTTACTCATCATTAACTTGACTATATATTAAATTAATAAAATCTTTCAAATCATGTATAGTGAAATCTGATTTTCCCTTTTTCACAAATCAAAGAACATGCGGGGAAAACCGCCAAACAAGGAAGCACTAAAATCCAGTCCGACTAACTTCCAAATCCTCTTGTTATCTCACCATAGCGGCAGCAGGATGCCTGCTCGCCGCGTCCACCTGAGAGTTGTTCTTCTCCCCCTTGCACGCAGGCTGGCATAAACCATAACAGATTAACTCGGCCTGACAACAGCTGCTGGAACTCTGCAAGCGCCGTCCTCCAGACACTGATGGATTGTGGGAAGAGGGCCAAAGTGATTAGCCCTTGATGTGAAAGAATTATTGGAGTGAAACACCCCAAAAGCGATTCAATCTGAGTGTCATTGTCAGGCACTCTCACAACTTTAACTCATGTTGTTAAAGGCCTTTTGCTTTTTCAAATGCACTGGGTTTGAATTCGGTGTGTCAATAATAACAAGCAGCAGCAATATCCATGGATCGACGTTCCCTGGATAAATCAAATGTGGAACAAAACAACGGTGATGGCATTGCAACAGTACAATTTCTTTGGTGTCATTTTTGAGGTAAAAGGACAGACAGAAAATCAAATCTAGCAAAACATCAAGTCAATTATGGTTCTTAACTTGAGCCTGGTGGCGATGAACGACAAATTAAAATTCATGATGTTTCTATGCAAAAAAAGAAAAAAAAAAAAAAGAAAAAAAAGTTGCTCCTGGAAATGAACGAGCAGTGCGCTGTAACGCCAGATCTCCCATCGTCCTCTTTTCTCAACATTTTGTTTTCTCACACAACTACAATGTGCTGCATCTCTTCTGTTCTTGACAGTAATTTCACTCACGCCATTGATTTAGCTCGTCTGGTGCACAAAAAAAAGGAAAAAAAAAGCAATCTGTCATTCAATAAACATTCAGAACAAGATGTTACAGAATTCAAGTTCACAGAAAAAGCTGTTTCATTCTATGATTCATCCAAAACCTCATCACTAACATGCACCAAATAATGCTCATGCGTCTGACCTTTTTATCTGAATAAATTCAGAGATTAGGACTGCATTCAAGAACTTTAACATCCGTAAACAAAAAAACTGCAAAAACTAAAAATGTATGTGTGTGTATCATATATATAGATAGATATATAGATAGATATATAGAGAGAGAGAGAGAGAGAGAGAGAGAGAGAGAGAGAGATATTTGCTACTATTATAGAAACAGTAGGCCATAAACTGTTGCTGTGATCAATAACTCTGGCCACAGTGACCTGTACTACTTTCTCTTCAGTGTTTCTGAAGCACATCCAGCTGTGTGGTTTTAGGAAAATACAGAAACCAACTGAAGTGGCTGAAAACAAAGGTTTTCCACAGACAAGTGTTGATATTGTTTAAAATTCTTTCATAATGTGTGTTTTTAATCCACTTCCTTTTTTTTTTTTTTTACATAGTGAATTTATAAAATATTTTTGTTTTATATAAATTCCCCTCAATTGAATTGCACATTAAAATGTGCAACTTTGCAATAGAAATAAACATTTTAAAATACGGTTTCAAAAGACAGTTTTGGTCTCCATTACTAGATTTCACTTTCAATAAGGCTCCACCACTTCAAATGAATTAACATAAATTAATTTGAAATAAATTCATATAAAGCAATAAATGCATAAATGAGGCAGCACGGTGGCTTAGTGGGTAGCACTGTTGCCTCACAGCAAGAAGGTTCCTGGTTGGATTCCCGGCCCGGTGGGTCTTTCTGTGTGGAGTTTGCATGTTCTCCCCGTGCTTGCGTGGGTTTGCCCCGGGCACTCTTATTTCACAACCAAAACAATATAGGAAGTTATATATTCCCCTGAAAATGTATGTCAGCAGCTCGTCCATCGCGGATGGGCTGATGGAGCTGGTGGCCACGGTTAACATTGACTGACATAAAGTGGGCGGGTTTGAGTCGGCCTCGCGTGTCTGTTTCCCCATGTACAACGTGGCACCCTGCATTATAAAAAAAGAAGAGGCGTGAAAACTGCTCTTCAGAAAACCTATTGTGTGATATTGTGGATGATCAGTCCTACAACTTTTAAGTCTACGGTCAGTAAAAATGTCCACGTTAACATCTTCCTCCCTGTTGGCGAAAAGCTTAACACGTCTGTATACGTTTTAACCACTAGGTGACTATCCGGACTAAGACTGAGTTCATAGATTATCATGAATAAAGACGTGAGAGATGATCCAATCCAAGTTTAGTAGATTTAATCTCAGCAGTTGCATTGCAAGTGCGGTCAAAACACTGCATGATTATCATAACTAATCATTGTGTGTGTGTGTGTGCGTGTCAGCAGAGCAGGGAAATCAAAGATCAAATCTGCATGGCCGTACCATACGAAGGTCACAGAATATCTTAAAGACAAGATATGAGTCTGACCACAGACTAATCTCTTCCATCACAATTCCACTTCTAAGCCACCCACCCATACCTCTTCCCCGCTATGAAGGTTAATAATTTAATATATAGATTAATGCATTGTAATGTATTACCATGCTAGAGCAGCATAGTATGAAATTAGTGTCATGGGCACCTGTCCTGACTTACTAAACGGAAATCAGAACTCCAACATCGTTTCCCCCTCTGGCCACCAGAAGCCAAACATCTGGCCCCAGATGTCAAGGAGCAAGTAATGTTCTAGCTACAAGTAAAAAACCCGGAAACACTAAATTACAAAAAAAAGAAACTCAAAGTAAAACGCATCACAATTCTGTTTCTGTTTCAGAACTGGAGTCAAAGATTATAAAGACAGTTGATATAGGGGCATTTTCCACCATCATCTTATAAAAATGTAGAATCACAGAACACGAACAATGAGAACTGCACACAAAATAATCAGAATTTGTTCAGTAACACCTCAACACCCTTTAAGAAAAACTCCTTCAATGACACGGGATTCCAGGAGCCAGAGTCAACATAAATGCAGTATGTATCTGTACTTATATAACAACAAACCCCACCTTTACTTATCAACAAGCGGTTTTATAGGATAACATTATAGATCCAGTTCCAATTAACTGTAGAGGTCTAAACCTTCCAGTGGAGACAACTCTGAGACACGAATGTGATTGGAGTTCATCCATGTGGGTTTCTTTTACACACACACACACACACACACACACACACACACACACACACACACACACACACACACACACACACACACACACACACACACACACACACACACACACACACACACACACACACACACACACACGCGCACGCACGCGCACGCACACACGCCATAATAGTTAGTCTTAATTACAGCAATTCGTTTGGCTCTCTTCTCTGTATTTTTTATCCCTCAGTTTTTTAAAAGGTGACCCTGACTTTGTGCAAAGCTTTTTGGTTCAATCAATAGCACAACTGATCTGCCCCATTTCCCCCTGTGTTTTCTGAGTTTTCTCATCAGCAAAAAAAGCAATTCAGGTGTAATTTTGCAATTCAGAGGGTGTCACCCAAGCAACCTGACATTCAACTACCCCAACAGTGTTGTGGGCACCTGTCCTGACAACACGTAACTTTTGCTGGGCCCGTGAACATAGCCAGTGGTACTTATGTTTGCTTCCTTTCCTTCTCCCTCATCTGTATGGAATAACACAATTAACCATTTATTTGAACTCAATAATAGCATCCCCTGACCGAGTGTCATTGTTGACAGCTTCTCTTCTGTTTGACTTTTATAATTTGTCTAACGTAACACACTGAACTAAGCTTAAGTGTTTTGTTTTTTTTTGTTATTTTTCCACAAGCCATTTTGTTTTAACCATTATTGTAAATTACATATCTATTCATCTACTGGAACATGAAATTTGATGAAAATCATCTATTTCACACAGTTGAACAGGTGTGCCTTGGAAATACCGGGTACTTGTTTTCATAAATTAAGTTGATAATGATCGTAGACTGTATAAAAAGAACTGGACAAGCCTTCTGTAATGCCATGCTCATTGGGGTTCAGGGTGATGACATCTTGGCAGGAGCTGACTCTGCCCAATCCTTCGTAATCCAAAAGAGATCCTGATAAAGGAAGGTAGCTGACTAAAGGTCTATTAAGTCAATCTGGAAGAGTTCAGGCCAAGGGGGAAAGTGGCATGACTGGAGGAGTTGGGTGCTGCCAGAGCTAGAGGCCAACAAGGTAGAGGGCATCTAGCTGGCCTTCCTCCAGTTAGTCTTAGACAGCAGACTTCAGCTGAGGTAGATGTAGCTGCTGCCTGTTGCTTTTGGTAGTGACAAAAATGCTTAAAAAAAAAACAAACCCACACCAAACAGTTTAAAGTTAGAGTAGTTGGCGAAGAAGAATCTTCACTTTCACCAACCTGAGCTGGTAGATGAAACAGCAGCTCTCCGTTTTATCTGTCACTACAGCAACTGGAGACAACTACTCTTCCACAACAGTGAGTAGTTCAGAGCATTTTCACCTTCAGTTGCACCAAAAAAACAAAAACAAAAAAAAAAAAAACGTTTTCCTGGTGGTACAAAGTTACAAATGTGAGTATGCATGTCTAACAATGCTTAGGCCTTCAGGTTCAAGTCTTTCAAAGCATACCACATTGAAAAGAAAGATGCTACAATACCAACAACAGATCATAGCCTTTTACAGAGAAGGGAAGCAGACACACCAAGCTTTCCAATCTGGATGAATTTCAGTCCATCTTGCAGCTTGACTCTTTGCCTGCGCTGGCTGAACATTATTAAATTAAATACCTATAAATGTGTGCAGGGATTTTCCACATTGCAGGACATACATCTGCTGGGTTGTTTGGGAGGGTGAGAAGAATAAATCTATCCAACCATTTTCTAAATTCCCTTCATTTTCTTCAGGATCACAGGGGACCTAGAGCCTATCCCAGCTGTCAGAGAGTGAGAGGTGGTGTACACTGTGGACATGCTGCCAAAAATAAATGTAAAGGGAAAAAGATATAATCCTCAAGGGCATTACTTCTTATGGGAGCAAGCCAGTAACTCTTCAATGTCCTTGTTTTCACAGCTTTTCTGCCAGAAAGGGAACTAGAATATATATATATGGGGCTCACATGTTCAGAAAATACTCTGCAAGAAGGAGAGGACTAATAAATTACAGCCCCAATGTGAGACATAACCACAAAGGATAGCAGTTCCTAAATTCCAAAACAAAAACCTATCACATCACACAAGGTGTCACTGTTGTTGTGATGAAAATTGTGTTGTCACGGTTGTTGTTCTCAGCTGATGCAAAGGGACGAAAGCAAACCGCAGACATGGCTTCAAGACCTTCATGCATCCTGTCAAGCCAGTGATGTACAGGAGCACTCCAAGTCACATGTGCCTCGTGTGATATTAGCTGTTGTATCTCCCACCTGCCAGGTTCTCGTTATGCCAACAGCCTCAGTGATGGACCCATTTCAGGCTGATTTTCTTTACAAAGTGCATATTAGTACATCAATTACCTCTGAAATGATCAACATTTGATTCAACTGTCAAAGTGGCAACTTACATAATTGATAAATGATAACTTAATAACATTGCTGGCAGAAAGCCAGCATATGCATGACTTGACGTCTGGAGGTGGGAAACAATGCTGAAAAAATATAATCTGCTGTGCATCTTTACCCTCACTTGTGCGAGTAAAGATGCACAGACTGATCAGCTGATGATCGGAATTGGAAGATGTGTGTTCAATCAAACAGACATATCAGGTGTTTATTACAGCTCACACAGGCAACTCAGCACCAGTACGTGGACCGTGGAAGAAAGGGCCAGAAGACGCCTGAGCAGCCAGCTGCCACAAGCCCTCTTTGTCACACAGGCCTCTAAAAAGCTACGAGTCATCCACCACTAAGCGACCCTGGTTGTTCTTCCCTCCACCTTTGATTCGCTTGTCGCCATTATATACAGTCGATGGTCGCCATTCAAAAATGCTTTTTTCTTCAGTGGGATAAATGCGCTCATTGCAGCAGATTAAATGGAAACTATACTCCACTTCCTACTTTATTGCATTACAATGCAACCCTCTGAGGAGTGAAAACCTGTTTGTCCTTGACATTTGTGGTGTTTTGTGAGACATGTTGACGCAAACATTTCAGTATCAAATTTTGGTCAACTAATCCTGAAGCTGTAATTACTAGTTATAACATCTAGTATGCAAGGACAACCAATAAACAGGTAAATACCACAAGACAGAGACATCTCTCAATAGAATGTCTTTAAAACACAAGGACTTCTTTTCTTTATATAAATATATATTATACCATTTTAACACTAATCTTTTATGTCAAACTATATCTGCAACAGCTGCTGCCAATGCCTGTCTGCCAGGCTCTATTTAAAAACACACATCCAAACATATAAAACTACCAGGCAATAATGTTAAAGGTAAAGTGTGGTCCAGTCCTAATTAATCAAACCAGGTGAGCTTTTGGTTAATTATAGTTTAAGAAAGTTTACAAAAGAGGCTTCATATAAATCCAACTTGCTGTCCTGTTGGACTCAATCTAGCCTTCCGAATTTAATCCAAGTACCCAAGTTTGAGGTTTAAAATCAGCAGGCACATAACCCCCCCCCCCTATCCATTCTATGCTGACAAAATCCTGCTACAATTGGTTCTACAGGCAGGCAAATAAAAACACAATCGGTCAAATATTTAACACGTGCACCATATCTAAAGCAACTTCTCCCATAATGAAATGTTGATTTGACCATTGATGTGTCATTGGTGACGGTGATTGCTACTAAATGCGGCCACAAGGAAAAGACATGGTTCAGGGAAAGTGTGACAGTGACTCTCCTGAGGGAAACGATCGATACTCCTGTCCATAGAGGAGTAAAGGCTGCTCTGTGCACTGCTTGTTAATTCATACTGTTGTCCAACTGAATCATAAAAAAAAATGAACATTCAAGTTGCAAAAACAGCACCTTGGTAACTTTAAAAAAAAATATTTCCAACATTTCTAGATTAAAAAAAATCTGTGTCTTAGTTTCTTACCCATACTGATCATCCCAAACCCATTTTGTTCAAATTAGAAACCCTGAAATACCATACTGCTGTTATTTATATCTTACCAAAAATGGCACAGAAGAATCGTCTAAGATAAAAGCATCCAACTGAGCCAACAGCTGCATCTGTAGTGATTCATTCACAAACAATGACACCAAATATAATGCATGAACAAACAACTGTCTACTCAATAAGTGTTGCTGAGGTCTCACACATTATCTCACAGACAGCAAAATCTAACAATAAAAATGTCAACTCTATCACTCTTGGACATATATATATATATATACATATATAGATAGATAGATAGACAGAGAGACAGAGAGAGACAGAGACAGAGACAGAGAGACAGGAGAGATACAGAGACAGAGACAGAGAGACAGAGAGAGACATGAGACATGAGACAGAGATGACAGAGACAGACAGAGAGACAGACTAGAGACATATACAGACAGATGAGACAGAGAGATACAGATGACAGACAGAGATACAGAGAGAGACAGAGACAGACAGATATACATATACAGACATATACACATATATAGATAGATAGATATATATAGATATATATATATTATATATATATATATATGATATATATATATTATTATATATATATATATGCGCTATTCAGGACTGCATATACACATATATATATATACACATACACACACACATACATACATACATACACACATATACATTCATACATACACACACGCTCAGCAGCTTTGTTACAGAGACTGAGTGAGAAAGTATAACCTGTAATCAACCATAATCTCTGACATCCTCAGCTCACTATGTCTAAGTTTTCAACTGAATGAACTAAATCACCCTTGTGTCATGTACACAAAGGAATGACGGGTGCTCAGCCTTAAAGGGAGCCATATTACAGAAATGCTTGAGAGCATTTATTTAGCTGCTTAAAGCCACTGGTACAACCCAAAAACTTCAACATAACCCTGTCACGTTGGTTCCACACAACTCCACAAAACGCTGCATTTTTGTCCCTTAAGAAGCAACTCAAAGCTTTAATGCTGATTTCAAAAGATAAACACCTTTCAGAGCAGAGTGGAACTGTCGCGCCCCCCTAAAACTCACAGTATAAATAGCAATAGATGTGCATGTCTGTCATTTCAACATTTTCAGCATCAAACACTTCATTAGAAGTCATTTCTGACAACTAAAAGAAAAGTCTCCTTAAAATTAACTGACCTCCCAGCTTCAGGACCACAACTCAACAACCAAAGCAGTGCTGAAGTGGTCTTAAAATGTGAGCAAAAACAGGTCTGCTGCTCACTGAGACGTCTTATTAAAACCGCAACACCTGGTGGCATCCTCAGCCTCCCATCTGCTCACTTGATTGAACTTGCATTCTCGGTTATGTGACGAATCTTTACTGGGGGGCTGCACTATCATTACTTGACCACCTAGAAATTACGTGGAAGGGCAGTTTTTTTAAACACACATTATAATGTGAAACAGCAAATACAACCTCTTTCTGATTCGTGTTTTTGACAACCAGCACGTTGCAGGTCGACATTGAAATGCCGTTTTTTTTTGTTCTCCTTGTTAAACAGTCTAGGACGACGGGTTTTGGAGGGGGGTTGTTGACAAATAGTGACAACGATATATTTTTTAATATTTTTAGGGGTGCATTTCCTCGCGCTGATCTCCGGACCACGTCACAGCGGCATCAACGACATCTGCTGGGTTCGTGCTGTGGCTCAACGGATATCAAAGCAACGCAGCCCACAGGAATTCACCAAACTGTCTTCAAGTCCGTTCCCTCACACGGAATAACGACGACATGTCATAATGTCACGGTTTTAAGTAAAGACAGACGGGAGTGTATGTATATGTGCGTCTCGTCTGGTCAGTTAGCCAGCGGGCTAACCAGCGGTGGTCACAACAAGACCGGACTAACGTTCGCCTCTTGGGCTACTCACCCCGGCTGGAGGCTGGAGGACGTCCCGCTGGCCGCGGCGGAGCGGTCCGGGAGGTTTGACGGACGTTAGGCGAACTCGCTGGGTCTAATTTGAACGACTCGCTTGTGTCCGGACAAGCCTGCGGCGCCGCAACGCTCAGAGCTCCATTAAAAGCTGCATTGTTGGAGCTGCACAAACATCAGCGACTGCACACAGCAAAGCATTGTGGGAAATGCCGTCGCTGGTAAAACTGCGCCTCCTGCTGGTCAGCGTGGGTCACGTTTACGTACCTGAGCGGGGAGACTATCAGACACTCGACCTACACTTCTGTTTTCTTTTTTTTTGTAATAACAGAGAAAATCTGTGAAATATTCACGGTTTTATGGATTGATTTATTTTGTTTCTTGGACACTTCACCACCAAGCGAACTTTATAAAGCATTTTAAAAACAGCAACTTTTGACCGTAGGGCTAAACATATGACTAGAAATAGATAACAATAAAAGAAATCTAACAATAAAGCAAAAAGCACAAGTTGCAAATAAAAGCACAGGTAAAAGTACAGGACAAAAATATAAGTTAAAGCAATAAAATTAACATGAAAATAGAGAGGCCAAAGAAGAAGCCTGTCTTATGTAACAGCAACAAAATCCATAATGTGGGAGTGGCAATGGTAAAAATGTTAAACCCCTGAGTGTGCTGATCTACAGTAAACCAATACTTATTGCCATAATTTTTATTTTTGTTTTTGGTTTAAATAATTTGGTTTTGAACCATATGATGATAATCATACATTAAAAATAATATTTTTTTCATTGAAAAAAATTACATTTTTTCTAATTATCATCATATTTAATGTAATTTAATGTAATTTAATTTAATTTAATTTAATGTAATGTAATTTAATTTAATTTAATTTAATTTAATTTAATTTAATTTAATTTAATTTAATTTAATTTAATTTTTACACAAATCAGTAAATGCATAAATGACGTTTTTGGGCTGCAGCTGACAGCGTAGCTCAGTAGGTGGCGGTAGTGAATCCGTCAGAGAAGAAATATACCGAATCAGCCGTAGAGGAAGACAGGTCAGCAGTTTCGGGCAGAAGTCGTTTCAACGTAAAACAAAAATGGAGAGAAAACACATGTCTGCGTTTGAGCTTTATCAACGTTTCCAACCTGACCTGCCTCGTCCTGTTAAGAAGCCCTCCCCACAGGTACACGGATTTGACATGCTTTGGTCAAAGCGGACGTAATGTGTTAGTGTGAAGAATTGCTTCCCAGCGCGGCTGCGGCGCGCTCCCGCGTCCGCACGTTTCGCAGACCTCCTGCCTGTTTGAACGTTTGTCCTCCTATTTCTTTTGTTAGGTGGAAGTGAAGCAGAAAAAGAAAAAGGATAAAGAAGTGACAGCCGTTAACGTCAACATATTGAAAGCCAAAATGAAAACCGAGAGGAAGAAGATGCGAAAGAAGCTTCTGAAGTCCGCACAAAGAGCGGAGAGGCTGAAAGCAGACACGAATGGAAACGTGTGTAACTGGGAACATTTCCCCCAATAAGCTTATAAGTTGGCTTTTTATAACTGGTTTGTTTCTCTGTGTTTAATAGCAGGAGGTGGAAGAGTGTGGCGAGGGAGAGTGTTTTGATGCTGTGCTGACTGAGCTGGCCCGAGTCAGCAACAGCCGGGACAGAGCCAACAAGCTGTTTCAGTGGCTCGTCAGTCCCATTCCTGCCAAGCCCTTTTTCAGGTACTTGTCCCGGGCTCCGGGCTCCGAGGTCCCTCACCGGGGAGCAGGATTGCACACCCCAGATGAGACCTACAGAGACCCCTCGAGACATTTCTGAGCACCTTGCGTTGTGTGTTAGGGCACTATGGCAAATCTAAACACAGACTTTTAATGTAAAAGTGAACGTACATGCGGTCTTAAAAAACACACTGCTTGATGTGATTCTCCTGTCTTGTTACTGAACTGTTAATTAACTTATAACGTCTTATTTTCCCCTTCCCAAAGGGATACATGGGAAAAGAAGCCCATCTTTGTTCAACGCAACAATCCAGATTACTACAAAGGACTGTTCTCCACGAAGGAGTTTGATCGCATCTTGAGAGAGGTATATAATTGTTATTATTATTTCTCTGTATCTTTTAAACAATTTAGTTTTGTAAAACCATTTAAATAAATGAGTACTACGGTTTTTTTTTTTTCACATGTTATTAAAGCATTGCTCTTATGATGGTTTTACCACTGACTGAGCAAACTACCTTTTAGCCTCTAATTGCACAGATTTAAGATTATATATTGTTTGTGAATTATTTCTTGAAGGATACTTGGGATTAAGCCGTTTACAAATGATTTATACAGAGTATGTTGTATTTTGTTTTCCATTATAACAGGAGGATGTTCAGTTCGGGGTAAACCTGGATGTCACGAGCTACAGTAATGGCAAGAGAGAAACGCACAACCCTCCTGGCAGGGCGCTGCCGTTTACGGTGTGGGACTTCTATGAGGTGAGGGTGCAGCCTCTGGTTTACCGAGTATGTAGTTATTCCTAAGCAAGGCTGCGCTGATATTTTGAATCCTGAATACATTCGGAATAATTGGGCCCTTTGCAGCAAATTAGCTGCGCTGACTTTCTCTGTCGAGGTCGTTAAAGTCCCGCCAAAGCAGAAATAAATATGCATTCTGAGCTTGTCAATTTAAAGATGAATGTATTATTTAGCACTCACCAGTTTATGAAAGCAGGTTTCAGATTCATAAGAATGTGAACATAGATGTAACATACAACACACATTTGAAGTTTCTTATTAAAATGAAAAACTTGGCCTATCAAATGTTGAATTGATGTTTATGGAGGGTGTATAATTATGTATTTATTCTGAATGCTTTAAAAAAAGAAAATGTAGCACAGCTTGGTTGCAAAAATCCAAACACTCCTCCTAACTAATACCTTCTGGAAGCCCATTTTCCTTTATATAAGAGCATTTGGGATGTCTTTGTGAATACATCTCCATTAACTTCACACATTTACACTTTGGAATTGTGTTCCACTGTTCGTTAGGAAAAATAAGCGTTCAAGTTTGTTGAAATGACGAGAGGATCTCCCGTGTACGGCTCTTTTTGGGTCATGTCATACATTTTCTGTAGGATTGAGGTCCGGTTTCCTTCTGGACCGCTGCAGGACTTTCTTTGTCTGAAGCCTCGTCCTGTGTGTTTCTTTGTATTGGAATGTGAAATTTCCTCATCGTTGTGACATGGAACAGAAGAGGAATTTTGGTACCTGGAGCCATTTAATTTTCCCATCTCCTTTTGAGAGTGTCCCCTGGCCCACCCGAAGACAGACAGACCCAAAGCATAATGCTACTTCCACCATGCTTCACTGTCTGTATGATGCTCCTTGGATGATGCTTTGTTTTTCCATTGCACCAAACATTCCTTATTATAATTAAGACAAAAAAAAACAAAAAAAAACTCCACCATTGTCTCATCAGACCAGATCACAGGAGATGGTTCAGTAGTCACATGCAAGGAATCACAGTTCTTTAGGGGACCCGCGCTGATCTTTCCAAAGTCTTCAGTATTTCTACTTACCCACAATGGTTTCGATAGCGTTCAGTGCCTTTGATATTATTTTATATCCCTCGCCTGATTAGTACTTTTCAGTATTTACCTTGACTTCTTCAGCAACCTCAAACATTCAAGGAAATACTCCACTAACAACGGAGTTTTATCAGTCGCTTTTTGAAAGACGGCAGTTGTTTGCCGTGAACCTACAGACCTCATTTTAAATGTGACCTGTTAACTCCGACAAGAGTTAGACCCATTTTTACTCTAAATGTCTCAAATTGTCAGGTATTTCATTTTTTATTTTTGGACTTTTGCTTGTTAGAAGATTATATTGAAGATGCGACAAATCGAACTTTAGTGTTGGTCTTATTTCTATTTTAGAAACCTGCAGTTTTATAAGTGTGTGTTTTTTGTTGTTTTTTGTTGTTTTTTTTTTATATCTGGTATGTGTGTTTGTGTGTATTAGCCTGTAATTCATTTCTGTAACATCTTTCCCAGAGTGGCTGCTCCCTCCGCATGCTGAATCCTCAGGCTTTCTCCTCTAACGTGTGGAACGTGCTGTCCATCCTTCAGGAGATGTTTGGCAGTATGGCAGGAGCCAACGTGTAAGTGTAAGGGATGACATGCTGTCACCAAAGCTGTTTGGTTTTAGGTTGAAATGTTTGATTTCTGTTACCCAGATACCTGACGCCTCCTGGAACACAAGGGTTCGCGCCACATTACGACGACATCGAGGCCTTTGTGGTCCAGCTGGAGGGAAAGAAACACTGGCGAGTCTACAACCCCAGGTGAGATATGGATGGAGGGGCTCTTGTCGAAGAGCAGCACCAGATTCACACTTTTTGATGCATTAACCTAACAAAGAAAAAAATAAAGCTCACTTGATTTAGTCAGCGATTTAATTTTACACATTAAATCATGACCATAAATTGGTTGCATTTGGAAGTCGAAGGGAGAGTCACAATCCTCCTGCACTGTTCCTTGTATCAACATGTCAGAGTGTGTTTTACTTGTATACAGCGTAAGAAAAGGTAATTAAATGTAACACTCATTAAAACCACTGTTGGACAAAAATCTGTTATTAAAGAAAAAAACTGTGTTGGTTTCCACATTAAACCAGATGAATTTAAATACATTTATTTATTTTTTTATTTGACATTTTCTAAGGTCAGACGACGAGGTCTTGCCTGTGTTTTCAAGTCGTAAGTAAAACTTATGATTTAAATCATCTTGTAGTGAAACGGTTTGCTGCAATTTACTGAAATTCTTATTTTTTTTAAAACAAATATTTAAAAAAAAAAACAAAAACATTTTGCTTTTCCTGTCCCTCGTCAGCGAATTTCAACCAGTCTGACATCGGGAAGCCAGTCCTGGATGTGGTGGTGGAAGCTGGAGATCTCCTCTACTTTCCTCGCGGATTCATCCATCAGGGCAACTGCCTACCAGACGCACACTCTCTGCACATCACCATCTCCTCGTACCAGAAGAACAGCTGGGGAGATCTGCTCCAGAAGGTGAAACATAGGGGGTGCCTCTTAGTTTTTAAGATTAGGAATTGATTCACAGATTGAAAAAGTCTATTTAACACATTGTTTTTCTGGCCAGTGAAGTCGACATGCTGCACACCTTTTTTTTTTTTTTTTTTAGGCTTCTGTGTGGGTGACGTCATAATGTGCGAGACGTTGTTAAGAAACCGTTGGCGTCTGACTCAGATGGTGCATAGAAGATCCTTGAGTTCACTTCCAGAGTTGGGAGTCAATACTGAAGAGCAGGAAACTCAGCCGATGTCATCTAAATTGAAGGCACCTTAGGTCCTTCAGTGTTTTAAAGGGAACATTTCAGACTCAAGGATCTGATTTTATACACACATAACCCAGCTTATGCATGTAATACAATTGCATTGCTGTGACAGAAACATTTTTTTATATATTCAGAAATTAATTAATTTCATCCTTTTTCTTCCTTTTTGTTTATTTTTATGCTGAGAAATAACATGTTTTAGTTTAAATTTTCTAGAAAGCAGCCAGGTTTCAGAAGGTTTTCAGTTTGCCTGTTTTTAAGCGTTTGTGTGATTGGGTTCATAAATGCGTTGTCCTAAGTTTACCTTCTCAAAAAGGCCGTCTCACTTTTACTGCTTCATTTTCCAGGTTGTTTCTGCAGCTTTGGAAATCGCGATGGAGGAGGATGTGGAGTACAGAAGGGGTTTACCTCTGGACTACTTGACATACATGGGAGTGCAGCATTCTGACAAAGTAATTATCTTTCAAGTAGTTTTCATTTAATGGTCATTAGTGGTCACGTATCTTCTAACAACTGAAATTGTCCATGTAGGAGGACTCGCGTAGGGTCAAATTCTTTGCCCACATCGAGAATCTGATGAAAAAACTTCCAAATTATGCCCCAGTGGACGCTGCTGTGGACCAGAAAGCCAAGGATTTCCTCCACGACTGCCTGCCTCCCCTGCTCACTCCAGGTATGTGGTGGGAAGAAGAAAGTATTGCTTGAAAGGACGGTGTGAGAGTTCATTGCTTTGAATACTAATTAGTATCATCACCCTCAGGTGAGCAGGCCAGCAGCGTTCAAGGAGCACCAGTGAGGTGGGAGGGTGGAAAAGTTAAGGATGTGGGTATTCACATTACCACTCAGACTCAAATCAGAATTCTTCGAGCAGGTTGTGCCAGGTAAGGTAAAAATTGGCATAGTTTATGCTTCAATAGCCCATCGAAGAATTAACACAAATGATTTGACTCGCAGCATTTCTGTCTTCCGTCTCAGGTTATGCAGTGATGGAGATGCCGTTCATCTGTATTACACCACATGCAACTCCAGAGTCTACCACAAGGAGGAGCCCAAGAGTTTGGAAATACAAACTGAAGTAAAGATTTGGAGATTTATGCTTCTGTACTCAAGATTTGTCTTCCTCCCACTGATGGAGTCTGCTTTGTGTGTTCTTTTAGCACACGGATGCCATCGAGTTTCTGATTCACTCGTATCCCAACTATGTGATGGTGGGAAGTTTGCCGTGCGACTCTTCCCAGGACAGGGTAGGTTTCACATTCACTACTTAAGAAATTAACTGGGAAATCAAAGAATTTTTTTTTTTTTTTTTAATTATGTTTTTATTTACTAACAGTTTAAGTGAGCCTCTGCATTTATGGTTTAAGTTTAAGACTTTTTTTCTCTCCCCAGATCGCTTTGGCTGAACTACTTTTTGAGAAAGGGATTATCCACACTGAAGACGCGTTGTAGTCATTCGATTCTTCAGTCGACACCAACTGCATGAAAATTCAAATGATTTTTGTATAAAACAAGATCTTTAATTCAAAATCTTTTGCATTGGCTTTTCTGGAAATTCAGTGATATAGGTCTTGGAGACCTTTCAATTAAGCCAGTTTCTTTGTCATAAAATGTTTAAAAAGTGTTAAGTTTGAAAAAATGTACATGCCAGGTTGTTTTGATGACAAAGGGCATATTTATTATTGGTTGATACAACTCAAAAGAAGAGGTACAGGATTCTCCTTAAAAATGTGACTTGAGGACCATCCATCCATCATTCACACCACAGGTGTCGGGACGTTCGAACCAGGGAAACGTTTACCGCCAGGTCACTTCCTCCCCAGGCTTCAGCTCCCTGCAGAAAAAAAAGCATTTTGCGAAAAGGAATTTGAAAATAGTGGTCAGATTCTGGATGGCGATCAAAAACCAAACTCTTAAAAATTCTGTTTGTTGGGGTTCATACTTAACTATGAAAAAGGACACTGATGAAATTTGATTCTTAGAAAGGATGTTATTGAAGTTTATTTGAACTTGACTTGTACAGATAGTTTGCCAATCCTTGCCCAGTAAACAACTAAAACAGACATGAACATGTTCAATAAAGGCCTACTTGTTAAAATCACCTTGATTGACATGTAGTGATCATGTCCACATCAATACAACACTTTGTACCAAGTGTTGTAGCCTTTGAGTTTTTCCAAGGCTCAAAATAACAGGTTAATTTTATGTCACTACTTGCCTCATATAAAGTATCACCTCAAAACATCAATTCATGTAATTTTGGTCCCCAACACAGTTTACGCTCAATGCAGCCTAGTAATATACCAAATGTTGATACAACTCCTGAATTTTCCTTTAACGTTACTCCACAAAAAGGAAGGATTACCGATTTCAAATATTTGTTACCGTTTGTTTTTTTTTAAGGCTGCAAGCAAATGGCATAACGTTTTGATGCTCCATGCATTCTCTTTGTAAGTAAACTTTGTGGTGCCTTTAAAACAGGATAGTTTGTACAAACTTCAGTTCAAACTGGGAAAGTGACCACATGAGAGATTTAAGTTAGCTTTTTACTGAGGGGTAATTGTGACTTCTCACCTTCTGAACAACACGCTCTTGTTTCTGAAAGCTGTCAACTTCTGATCCTGTTGTTTGTCAAGGTACCACCCGATCACGAAGCCCATTGGAACAAATAGGTGAAACCAGTGCTCACGGGCAACTGCTGCAAAGTTAACCATAGTTCCTGCAGAAAGAAGCAAAAGTGTAATTGATTTTATAGTTGGATTCAGAAGTGAGATTGGCGTTGACAGAATTGGAATCAAGTCGTGGTATTTTTAGTTCAGATTGTAATATTGCTACAACCTCTCGCAAACTGCAGGTTTTGCTCTGAAGCATCAAATACATTCAGACATCCAAGTTTAAATCACTGAAAACCCAGTTTCCCACCAGTTGTTTGCATATATATTAATGATTAACATAAAATTTGGCAAAACCTGAAAGTCACATATATATGCATTTGATCTTGCAACAGAGGGTTTTTAAGCAAAAAAAGAAATCCACATTTACACAGAGCTTCACGTTATGAGCATAAAGTCATTGGAAAGGGGCTGTAGACATTAACAAAATGTGGTATCACATTTAAAATAAATCAACCAAAGAACAGTCAAAGATTACATGAACTCGCAGAAGACGGACCTATAATCTTTTGCCCACTTATATTTTCAAAACTTTGACAACTAGTTTTCAGCTGAAGTCGATTGATTTCAGTTCATTTAAAATTTAACAAGATCACACATTTAAAGCCGTGTATATGGTTATGATTGGCAGCTGTCGTAGTGTGTTTTGACCTTCTGATACTTATTTGTCTGCACTTAACTAAAAACGAAATGAACAGTTCGAGTGACGTCATTGTTATCGCGGTTTGACAGGTAAACTGTATTAACTACATTTTCAGCCCTCTCAAACAATGGCATTGACCACTCCAGAAAAAATAAAAATAATACCAACAGATTACAACTAAATGGTGCAGAAAGTCACTGTCACGTTTGTAAAAGACAAAGTTACAGCACCGCAGCCAACAGCGCTGGAAAGCTAACTAGCATTGGCGACTTATGCAGAGCTTTGTTCGGAAAACGGGTCTTCGGTTATTATGTGCTTTTTTTTAAAAAAAAACACGTAACATTCTGGAGCACTCGGAATGAAACAATATGAGAGATAAACGCTGGGCTATCCGAATATTTACCGTATGTTTACACGAGCCGCGCAGCTTCAGCTCCCCACTTAACAAACGAAGGACACTGGAATCTACCAACTGCAGAAAGACGATGTGTTCGTTTATGAAAAACAAACACTTTCGCCTATCTTTCCATACGGGGTGGTTTATTGTACACAGAAATATATATATATATACACACGTTTTAAAAGTAGAACGATTCACATAATCGTAAAATAAATTGCATTTATCTTTTCCCATTAGGCATTAATTACCGACGCCCCCCACACGTGGTACATTCATTTGACCTTTCACACGGGATGTAGCGGCAAACATGTCTGCTAATCAAGCGTGTGTGGTTCCAAATGTTTTGCCAATAGACTTATAAAAAAATCCACTTTGCTGCCTTTTGATCCCATCGAAGGATAATCTACGTTGTTTTGCATTAAATGGTATGTGCCGCGTTCCGTTGTGTATCAAGTTAACAGGCCGTTTCGCAGCTGGCGCGTTAAACGGACGCTGGAAACACGATTCGTTCACTTTTTTTGTTATTGTTCGACTTATTAACGATACACGGTTGGTTTCAGTGTGACGCAGGGTTACACCTGTAGGTGTTACATGCCCTCACGCGTTTCGTGGCATCGCGATAAATGTGCGCGACCGAAAGAAATCGCCGCTAAAGTGGCTTTTACGTTTATATGCTGAAAATAATTGGCGTCTCTGGTTGATCCTTCAGCGTGACACCTGAGGAGGAAATGACGTCCATAATCAAGCTGACCGCCGTGTCGGGGGTCCACGAGGAGTCCGCCTTGTGTTACCTGCTGCAGGTGGATGAGTTCCGCTTCCTCTTGGACTGTGGATGGGACGAGAACTTCTCCATGGACATCATTGACGCCATGAAGCGGTAGACGTCGTTGCTGTCTTCTGATTTCTTTCTTTCTTTTTGTTTATTTTTTAAAAGAACTGTCCAGTTTTAAGGAGAGTAAAGTGGATTTAAGCTGCTCAACGATTCTGTTGTCTTATTTTGTTCCTTCGAGATTTGCAGAGTGTTCTCATTTGGCAAATTGTCTGGCCTTTTAAGTCTAGTTGAGTTGAGCACCTGGACTCTTCTACTATATTGCTATGGTTTTGTGATGGATATAGTTTGGCGTTGTGTTGCTGAAAGATGCGATGCCCATCCTCGATGCATCAACGAAAGTCGCTCCAAAACCTGTACATGCATTTCAGCATTCATGTTGTGAATTGTGTAGATGTTGTTACCTTGTTTATTGTTGTTTTCTAACAGTTTGTCCTGTGTCAATCAAGCGTGTTCGTTTTCTTTTCCAGATATGTTAATCAGGTGGATGCAGTTCTTCTCTCCCACCCTGACCCCATTCACCTGGGTGCCCTGCCTTATGCTGTGGGCAAATTAGGTTTGAACTGTACAATCTACGCCACCATTCCTGTCTACAAGATGGGGCAGATGTTCATGTATGATTTATATCAGGTATGATAATGCATGCACATGTTATTCCCGTTCACAGCTTCTTTTTTTTTCTCTTTGTTTTTACAAGAATGCCAGTGTTTTCCCAACCCCTCTTTCTTTCCATTCACTCAAGTCTCGAAACAACAGTGAAGATTTCACACTCTTCACCCTCGATGATGTGGACAGTGCTTTTGATAAAATCCAGCAGCTGAAATACTCTCAGATTGTCAATTTGAAAGGTGAGTTTTCTGACGTCTGTCACAGCTCAGGAGACACATGGGTTTATGAAGGCTACATAACAACGATGTGTTGTTGTTTTTATCTCTTAATTTTTCCTAACAGGAAAAGGGCACGGGCTTTCCATCACTCCCCTTCCAGCTGGACATATGATTGGCGGCACCATTTGGAAAATTGTCAAGGATGGAGAGGAGGAGATTATATATGCTGTGGACTTCAACCACAAGAGAGAAATGTAAATGGTTTAAAAACACGCATATAAAAAGGGAACATGTTTGTGGTTTGCTTCTTAGTTTGTGAATTGCTCTACTCTGTTTCAGCCACCTCAACGGCTGCACGTTGGAGAGCATCAGTCGCCCGTCCTTGCTCATCACCGATTCCTTCAATGCTACGTATGTGCAGCCGCGTCGTAAACAAAGAGATGAGCAGCTGCTGAGTGAGTCAAAATTTACACAATCACGTCGATTTTTAAAAATGCATATTCGGTTAAGATAATGACAGTTTAAAAAAAAAACAAAAAAACAAATCAGATATTGTAAAGCATAACCGCATTTCCTCTGCTGCTAAAGGCCACATTCAGGTCGTCCTTAAAACTGTTAATGAAAACGTGTTTTCTTACTTGCACATACATTTCTCCTTTTTCCTCTCACAGCCAATGTAATGGAGACCCTGCGTGGTGATGGGAATGTCCTTATTGCCGTGGATACAGCTGGGCGTGTACTGGAGCTGGCGCAGCTCCTGGACCAGATTTGGAGAACTAAGGATGCTGGGCTGGGAGCCTACCCACTAGCTCTGCTCAACAACGTCAGCTACAACGTGGTTGAATTTTCCAAGTCACAGGTACCAGGCACTGATTTCTAATACTTGTTTTACTTTCAATAATAGCAGATGAACTGCTGTGCTACGTGTAGGCATAATGATGAATACTTTACTGATTATCTGTAGGTGGAGTGGATGAGTGACAAGCTCATGAGGTGCTTTGAGGACAAAAGAAACAACCCCTTCCAGTTCCGACATTTGACCCTGTGCCACAGTCTGGCGGACCTGGCCCGGGTTCCTAGTCCCAAAGTGGTTCTGTGCAGCCAGCCGGACCTTGAGTCTGGCTTTTCCAGAGAACTTTTCATCCAGTGGTGTCAAAACGGCAAAAATTCCATCATCCTAACTTACCGCACAACACCTGGGACGCTGGGCCGCTACCTCATCGACAACCCCGGAGAAAAGATGCTGGATCTGGAGGTAAGACCTGCAATTGCAAACTCATTTTTAAAACATTTTTTTTTTTAAATCGTTCCCAAAGTAAACTCCTGTGTCTTGCTTCTATGCCACGCTCGTGAATGCATCATAGGCTCATTTGCACCATGTTCATGCTTTACTCTCGTCACTGTAACAGGTCAGGAAGAGAGTGAAGCTGGAAGGCAAAGAGCTGGAGGAATATCTCGAAAAGGAGAAAGTCAAGAAAGAAGCTGCTAAAAAACTTGAACAAGCTAAAGAGTAAGTGCAAATAGAAATAGACAAAGCACGACTGAATGCTGAGGAAAAAAAAAAAAAAAAGATGATAAACAAGTTGCTCTATTTTTTTCTTAATTTTGCGGTATGAAATATGAATTGGGACAAACAAACAGAAAACCAGTTCCAGTTTAATTCCACAGGGTGCCAATATGAGGCAAAGCAAGTGTTTCTTTCGTCATCAGACTCAAATGTCCTTATAACTGTAGGTTAAAATACAAGTTGGAGTCCTGACTGACTTATGCATATCCATCCTTTCTGACTGATCTAAAAGCTGGCATATTTTTCTGCTCATGTTGGTTTCTTTCTTCTTCTCTTGAGGCTGTGGATGGCTTCGTGTCAAGTGTTTTATTGTAAAGAGGAAGTTACAGCAGATAAAATGTTTTGTGTTATGACCTGACGCACACATTACAGGTTCATGTACCGTGAGGGGTGCAGCAGGTCATCGGGCTGGTTTTGGTCATTTGTTGCTATTGTAGTCTTGGCCTGCTCATCACAGCTGATAATCGATCATATGATAATTGAATCTGCTTTTGAAATTGTCACCCACGTTAAATGTGGACAAACAAGTCTTGTTTCAATAGGTCACATATTAACACAACACGTGAGATTGTCGCATGTTGCAGCAAAGGTTTCCTCAGTAAGCAGCGGTGCAGGAACATCAGAGGTGTGTAAGTGCAGTAATTCTGGCCGCTGCGTCGTGACAGACTAGTGTGCCATGGGAAATGTATTCATTTTGACTGAGTACATTAAAAATACATATGCATTTGGTTATTAAAAAATAATTGGCATTGTTAAGTGCTTGTGCTTAACATATAGTGACTAGCGGGGTAGTTAAATATTCTTCTGTGTTAGTACGTAGTGCCCTAAACACCTTATTAATTTAACACGATAGTAATGCATATGCACAACGGAGGTGGCGGAGACGAAATGGGCAATTTTGGGTGCTGTGGCGTAAGGTCTTTAATACTGAAAAGGGCTGTATCTGAAAGAAATGTTTAATAAAAAAGAAAACCGCTGTTCTAGTTCAGTCTTTGAACGCTGTCCTGTCACCTTGCTCCCTCTGCCTCATCTCATAGCTTTACGATAATTAAGTTCCTCACTTATAAACTTTTAATCTGAATCAATACATCACATGGAGATGAAGCCTCGCCATCCTTAAAATAATCCACAAAGTAATACCCATGTCAGCCCACAGTAAAGTAAAGGGATTACAATGTACTCCTTTATCAGTAGTTGGTTTTCTTTAACTTTGTCCCATTTACAAAGATTCTTGTTCCCATCAATAATTCACCTTCCAGATGATGGGGATTTTCCTTTTCATAGTCGTCTTCATCATGTTCAGTTGACTGAAGCAGCAGTCAGGAACTATATTAATGAATTGTGATCCCTGATTGCAAATCAGGAAGGTGTTATTGAAATGGAAATCTGTGAACTGCTTCCCACGCTTTCTCTTGGATCAATGAAATTGCTCTTTACAGGTAAGACTCATTTTATGGATTTACAGGGTGGATGTGGACTCCAGTGATGAGAGCGACATGGACGATGATCTGGATCAACCGGCTGCGGTGAAAAGCAAGCATCACGACTTGATGATGAAGGGCGAGGGCAACCGCAAGGGCAGCTTCTTCAAACAAGCCAAAAAATCATATCCCATGTTCCCAACACACGAGGAGCGAATCAAATGGGACGAGTATGGAGAAATAATCAGGTACTGAAGTGTTGACGCACCTGCACATGAGATCGCAGCAGACAAGAATCCTCTCCATCATTATCACTCAACTAATGTGGTTCTTTCAAAGGCTCGAGGACTTTCTGGTTCCCGAACTGCAAGCCACTGAAGATGAGAAAAGTAAACTGGAAGCTGGGTTGACCAACGGAGATGAACCCATGGACCAAGATCTGTCTGTACTCCCCACCAAATGCATTTCAAGTGTGGAAAGTCTTGAAATAAAGTATGTAATCATGACACTTGAGCTATATAATTAGAATACATGATATTCAGATGTCCATAACATCGTATTTGTGTGGCAGCGGAGAATCAGTGGGTAGAGTGGAGGTCGCTGCCTTCTAACTGGAAGTGCGGTGCATCGATCCCCTACCCTGCACTGTGACTACCAATTATCAATTACCATTTTACCATTTTCTTTCTTTACAGAGCAAGGATAATGTACATAGACTACGAAGGTCGCTCTGATGGGGACTCCATAAAGAAGATTATTAATCAGATGAAACCCAGGCAGCTTGTAGTGGTGCATGGGCCACCTGAAGCCAGTCTGGACTTGGCCGAATCCTGCAAAGCTTTCAGCAAAGACATTAAAGTCTACACACCCAAACTGCAGGAAACTGTGGACGCCACCAGTGAGACTCATATCTACCAGGTGAGCCTCGCTGAAGCCTGCTTGGCTTAGTTTGGTCTCTATATTTAGTGTAAGTGTAAGGAAAAAAAATAAGAAGATTGATTTTCAGACTCGTTTTATCTAAATCTCAGTTGCATGGTCGCCGTCTTCATTCTGTCCCGTCGCTCCTTGTTAAAGGTGCGCTTGAAAGACTCGTTGGTGAGCTCTCTGCAGTTCTGCAAGGCCAAAGATACGGAGCTCGCGTGGATCGACGGCGTGCTCGACATGCGCGTGGTGAAGGTGGATACCGGCGTGATGCTGGAGGAGGGTGTGAAAGAGGAGGAGGAAGACGGCGAGGTGCCCATGGACGCGGCACCCGATCTTGGCATTGACCACAGCGCCACAACGGTGGCAGCACAGCGCACCATGAAGAACCTGTTCGGAGAAGACGAGAAGGAGGTGTCTGAGGAGAGCGATGTCATTCCCACGCTGGAGCCACTGCCTCCAAATGAGGTGGGTTATGAGAATTGATGCATGATTCCCTGTCAGTTTTAGTCTAGAGATTGAAGAAGCGACCAGTTTGTCACCAGTTACCCTATATATGCTCTTTCTAATGTGATTTTTTTTTTTTTTTTTTTTTTTTTTTTTTTTCCTTCTCCTCTTATTTAATACTTAAAAGTGTGTATTTTTTTAATTATAGGGTCTTTAGGATATTTTTTTTGTTGCATACAAGATCACAGCTGGTTTAAAACTAATTGTTTCACCACTAAACCTTAAAAATGAGCTCTAAAACCTTTTTTTCTTTTTAATTTTCTTGATCGGATGATCATGAGAGCACTTTTCTCAGTTAAAAATTTTTGACATAACATTAAAACATTCACCTGAAGTTGTCTAAACAGTTTGCTTTTCCGAGTTGAATCTTTAGGAATTCAGCAGGAATGTTAGACGTTTTATCTTAATGAGCACCTAGTTTTTACAGTGTTGGTACACCTCTCACCTATGGTGTAGATATTAAGATTTCCAGTGTTTTTAAAGCTTCCTCTGTTCTGGTGGAAATGCCTTTAAACAGACTCTGGATGTGATTCTGATCGGCCGAACATCTCCGACAGGCCTTCTCAGAAGCAGTCCAACCATAGCCACTCTCCTCTCTCTCTGCAGGTTACAGGCCATCAGGCCGTGTTCATCAACGAGCCTCGGCTGTCGGACTTCAAGCAGGTCTTGCTGAGAGAGGGCATCCAGGCCGAATTTGTGGGAGGAGTGCTGGTGTGCAACAACATGGTGGCCGTCCGCAGGGTGAGCGTCCCAGCTCTGAGCGTGATGTCCGTCAGTGCAGAACACATGCACCACCAGAGTTATTTGTTTTTTTTTATTGCATATTTATTAACATTAAAAAAAAAAGAGAAAAATAGTTTATATACTTTCTGTATTTGGGAAGTGTTTGAGGTAAAAGACCTAAATCAAATGCAAACCTTTCAAAGCCTTACAGTTCAAGTAGTTTGTCAAAGTAACGGCCACGATGAACGTGCCCTCCCTGAGTGACTGTGTGACGGCACATGTTGAGATGCACAGCGGAAAATTGCCCCTATGAGACACACTAGTATTGTAAAGCATTGCCACTTAGTGAGCTGCTCCCATGGTTTTATGATGGATTGTGCATCCTGAGGATGGGATGCCTCTCATAAAAGTGAGTAGATTGTTATAGATGCCATAAAAAAAAATACAGCACATCAGTGAAGAGTCAAAGAAAAAAAAACACAGGTTGCAGCGACACACTTGAGAAACGGTGAGATTTTTTTTCTCTCTTAAGAGAGATTATCTTTAGTTGGTATTTGCATGATTTGGAGGAATAATTACTTCAAGGTTTTTCAAAGTTCATACAGAGAACTCTTAGTAGTGTTGTTAGTCAGAATTAAAAATTCAGTCTTTTAGGCTTAAATACCCGCACATAAAGAATCAAGCACATCCTGCTGAAGCAGGACATATAAAAAAAAAAAGATGGCAAACAAACATTTCATCTCTGATAAAAGACAAAAGAAGAAAAAGAAGAACAGAAGCGAGACTTGAGTAAAGGCGTAGCAAGCCAGGACACTAACAACAACTTGCATAATTGACAAGAACTTAAAATAGATGCATCCCCTCGCGCAACCCCCCCCCCAAACAAACAAACATAAAACAAAAATGATATCAAAGAGAGCTGATGCTGTTAAAGGGGGGTGCATGCATGTTTGTGTGCTATTTAAATGGAGTCTTTAAATGGATTTGTCAGATGCACAAAACCAAGTGCAGGAAGGAAAAGAGAGAGTACTATACTTATTCTGCATAAGGCTGCACACGGCTTATTTGTCCTTGTTTAAAGGTGCAGTTCTGTTGCTCGAGGATGTAGATGACCTGTGCATCTTTGTGCTTTCTGTCCAGACGGAGGCCGGACGCATCGGTCTGGAAGGCTGCCTGTGTGACGACTACTATAAGATCCGGGAGCTGCTGTATCAGCAGTACGCTGTTGTATAGCAGCAGACAACGCCGCTGCAGAGCACGCCACAGCTACACAGAGACGGTGTTTTACAAGGACTCTACCCAGGAGAAAAGACTGTGCCTCTGCTCCAGCTGTTCCATTGCAACCTTTGTACATTTTCCCCCCACTTTTTTTTTTTTTTTTTTCCCCCACGCATTTTTTTTAATTGCTACTTTACCTCCATACAGTGAAAGGCAGATGCTTTACCTGAGCAGACCTCCCCCATGTGAACAGACTCGGAGGTTCTCATTTCTGAAAGTCCCACTCATACAGTCGTATCATTTGGGGTTGCCTGTCGTCCTTCATTATGTCATTAAAACTTCTTCTTTTTTTTTTTTTTGTTTTTCAGATTTGGAATGTATTTGTCTCAGCTGGTCCACACTTACAAATTCTTAATGAATGTGAAAACAGTTTTTGGCTTTAGGTAAGGCTTTAAGTCTTGAATTTTGGGATTTGATTCCTAATCTCCAAACACAATGCAATGGTGCACTTCAAACCTAACATCTCCCTCAGCAAAAAACCGGTTCATCCGAAGGACAGAACACGCAAACGCAACCTGAGCAGCGATCAATCCACAGTCCAGGCCAGTTACGTGTGCACAGACCTCCATAGTGCAGGAGACACTAAACCACTCGTCCGCAAGCACGTGGGATAACAGAAGAACCGCTTTCTCGGGTCAAAACTCACTGGTCCACCTGCGTTTCAAAAGTAGAAGGCATGTTGAACATCGGAGGTGTTAAAAGAGCGCCGCCCGGATGGAGCTTGACTGGTAGCCACCCACATTTTTTTTTTCTTTTTTTTAAACTCTATCTTTGTCATTCTGGCATAAATGTCTTTTTAAAATATGGGATGCAGTCAAGTCTAAAAAAAAAAAAAAAAACCCATCTAATCCACCGTGTCCCAAAATGAGGGTAAATCGTATCTTTTAACTACGTCTTCATTCAACTCTCCTGCCGATACTGCGTCTGCATCCCCAGCATGCGAAGCATCTAAACCTTCATGTCAGGGCTACTCGGATACATGTTCATCAATAACGTCGGCGCAAACCCCCTCTGTGGACGTCGTCATACGAAATCCGAGCAATGCGGAGTAGAACATAATCATTATGGTGTAACAGACAAAGGAGATGGGCTGCAGTTGAGATGTCTCCCTGAGTGGAAAAGTAAATCCTTTTGACAGTGTGATATGTTATAATCTCAAATTCTACCTTTGTTTATTTTAGGAACTGTCTCGCGTGTGCTCTTCTGTTTCAACGCAAACTTCCTACTTGGGGAAGCGGTTACTGGGGTAACACCAGATGGAGACATTTCTCATATGCACCCTGAGCCTCTGAATACCTATATCAAATGTGCACGTGCAGCTGGGCCATCTGCAACGCAGAGATGAGATGACACTGTCCCTGAAGTAATAACTGGGATTGACTGGAACTCTGCCTGCTGTACAAACAAGATGAAAGCGCTCGTTATAATTTAAGCAAACCTCTATCAAAGTGAATTATAAAAAGGTTTGCCTCCCAGGCTGTCGATGTATAAATCAGTGAACCAGTTCAGCGCTTTTTCTCATTCTTGGGTGCACAAAGACATAGAGTCTCACCTCTGCTGCACCCAAAGATGGTTGATAAGAGGGGAGTGTTGGGGATGGATGGGTGGGGGAATCGTGGGTGTCGTGGCTTGCGTGCCGCCTCCCCCGTAGCGGCTCTCTGCCTCGGCTGATTACCTTTGCAATGTTGTGTGAATCCCTGGGGCAGATGCTTAACACGGGCAGCTGTGGAATGCCACTTCTACAGATACAGCAAAGCGAACATCATCACCCCCCCATCTCTGCAACATCACACAAACACAGAGCCTGCTGTGATTGTTGTGGAGACTCCTCCCATGGGGGTGAGGAGGGTGGGGGCTCTTGAGTAGTGACATCAAATGTAAGGGCGCGCCACGGAGATGGTTGGAGGAATTAGGCTTGAACACGGTTGGCTGGATGACGTGCGGGCCTGCTTCTACAACGTTGCATAACGTACAGTTTTGCACTTTAGAAACATTAAAATTTAAATGCTCTTTTTTAATCCGAGACTCACTCGCTCCCTCACACACACACACACACACACACACGGATGTTGAGGAACGTACTAGTGACGCTCTTATTTATATGCCCCCCCCCCCCACCTTAAACTTAAGTAAGCAGTGACAGAAGCTGAGAGATGGAGTTAGGGTAGATGAGGAGGAGCTCTTCTGTGCCACAGAGCATGCCAGCTCTGCCCAGTCACTGCTTTTCATTTTGATAATTGAGCGGCAACGCCAGAAATGTCCATCAGCTAATCCTCTTAGCTTTCATAATGCTGACTCTGTCACAGAAGCTCCTGTTTTAATGTAACGAGCAGCTAAGCCCACGGCGTAGGGCAGAACCCACCCCCACCCCTTCCCCCGAGGGCAAAGGGGCCACTCTGCCCCCTGGAGGCCACCAGGAGACCTGCTTTCAACTCAACAAGTGTCCCACCAGTCTGTCAGACTGCGCCACATCATAATTCCATAACCTGGCTCCAGGGTGACCACACTGAGCCTTCCCCACTGTACGCACTGGCACACGGCTGCACTCAAAGAGAGAGCATCTTAGTTGTGCATATCCATTCATCTCTGTGGATTGGAGGATGAATGAATTTAATCCCTTTTGAATTCCTGGTCTCTTTACTAAGCAGACCATTTAATGCCAATGACATCAGAGTAATAATGTGAAAAGGGGACAAATTTCTATGAAACCACACAATATTCAAACATAGCATAAGGCACAAAAATCCCATGATGTCCTGCTCTATGAATGGACCTGTCACTTTACCCAAATGGACATCATGTTGATGTTTTTATAACTGTTTCTGAGATTAAGCACAGGTTGCAAATAAATGGCAAACCCTTTGACGTCATGACAATTGGTGGACAGCTTAAAAAAAAATAACGTTAAATAAGCATGACCCTTATCTTCTTAACTTGGTGTTTGAAACAACAATGAAAGGATAAGGCTGAATTTAAAAGATTTAATAATAAAGTTAAGACATTTCCCCTTGGAGCCCACCACTATCTGTTGGAAAGAAAATGTAGAAAAATGATTCCCTGATAAGATTAATACAGATATTATCACCCGGGAATTGCAGATATAGCCATTTTTTGTTGTTACAATTACAGGATTGTCAATATAGACTCCAAAAGTAATGAAACCAAAAATCCACATTAGTGTAACTAGTTTGTCTACTTTTAAGCGCAAAAAGAAAAGTAATTTCTTTAAAACAAACAAAAAAAAACAAAAACAAAGCAAAGTAGCTCATGTTGGTCGTCAGTAGCGATTAATTATTTACTACAGGACTGTAAACTAACTATATTGAAATAATACAACATTCAAAAAGTCAGATTATGTTTTTAAACAACCTTTTGTTAATTTCATTCTTTAAAATGATATGGTTGCAAAATAAACCTGCTACCGTTCTGACTACGTTTATTAGGGCTAAAAGACTGAAAGTAAAGCAGTCAGAGCCACCGTCACAATCTGAAAGTCAGAACTTCCACCTGACAAATATACATTTGCAAATGAACTTTGTGGAGAAAACACAGATATCTGTCATAAAATAAGATTCTATTATGGTAAATTTACAACATACGTGGGTTTGAAGAGATTGCTTCAAGTTTGAAAATGAAGTTTCGGAAGAAACCTTTATTTTTCACAGAGTCAAAGCAGTCAAGCAAAAATTCAAATTCAACAATTTTAAACTCACGTTTAACACAAATTTATTATAAAATTTAAAAAGGTTTAAATAAAATATTCTAAGCAAGGTAGTAGATCATTGTGTTAAGGATTCACCAACAAGTGAAATGTCATGAATTGTAGCAGACACCTGCATAAGAACAGCAGTCTATATAGGAGTATGTGTATGTGTGTGTGTATATATATATATATATATATATATATATAAACTCTCTGATCTCCAAACTGATCTCATGCAGATTGCATAACTAAATAAATGAAAAAAAAAGCAGAACGTGTAAGAAGAAATATGTGGAGTGGGTATTCTAATGTCTTTGGAGCCAGCAGGGATGAAGTTATTGACAAGAATAGGGGGAGACGTGGACTGCAGATGCTCTAGTGTTGTATTAATTTAACTATGAAGCAATGCTTATCCCAAGGATCCACAAACTTAATATTTACGGGGTTTGGCCTATTTGCAGTTGCACCGTTCTTTGCCAGTGTGGGTAGAAATGTGATCCCACGCTTGAGTGTATTGTCTTTTGAAGCTTCTTATATGTAAAGAACAGTTGCACCTGGGTACTACGTAAACCACAAACTGAAGCTCGCCAGTGTCAACACTTTGACAATACTTTGTTTATAGTTGTAAGCATCCCTTTATTGGAGAATAACTGAATAGAAAAATAGTTCTCTAGTAATCTTTCCACATGATACAGTCACTCGTGACAAACCAAAACATTGTTAAAATGGGGTTTTATAGTGATTTTTGGTTTTTATTTTGATTGCATGGAAAATGTTGTCACGGAGGATCCCTATTGGGTGTAGTGTGGAGGAGGAAAGGGTTCACCACACTGTATACTGTTGTTATTAAAATATAGTTCACGCAGTAAATGAAAAATATAAAAAAGAATTTACGGTGATTAGAAAGATATAAAGCAAGATTAAATAAATGAGGGCTAAGCTGAAACAGACTCTGTTTGAGTCTGTTGTTGGCGACGTAGCTGTTGGTGTTTGGGGAAAATTTGAATTACTTTTTTTAGTAGACTTGTATAAATTTCACCCTACAACCAGTTGCTCAGGTAGGAGGCGTATTATTTACAAATCATTGCTAAACAGCACGACTTGCAGACGTACGACAGCCACTTTAGTAGGTATACCAGGTGAACCTGATATAGTGGCTACTGACTGTACATGTAAGCTTTTTTTCTGTCAGACAAACAAAAGTTACGTTTCGGCTCTTTGTCCCGTCTCCAGTTTTGAGCCCCTGCAGGTTCTTTTTTTTGTTACCGCTGCAACTTTTTCTCTTTTTTTTTATTTTTAAAAATTTTTTATTTATTGTCCCCCAGATCATTCCTTATGCATGCCCTTGCGGTAATGGTCTGTCAGTATAGGAACCATTTGTGTCTACCCACTTTTCAAGACACGCATAGAAAGACCCTGCTGAGCTGGAATCCTGAATTACACCATTACAGAGGTGATCCTCTTATGCAACTTGCTCTTCACACTCATCCACAAAGCAGGAATGCTCAGTAGCACAAATCCATGAAGGCACTTGCTGCCAGATTATCCACAGTTCACAAAACAGCAGCTGCCATGTTGCCTATTTGATGAAACAATGCTTTTTGTTGGGCACATTCGTGGTTCGGGCTGATCCTGGCTGAGTCCCTCACTGAGACATGTGGACGTCTTAATGATCATGTGCATGTGACTGGTTATTTAGGACATATCACATGAGATTGTTTTGCTTGGCTCTAGTACAAATGGCACATTCTTCTCTCAGAGCAAAAACAAACCTGAACAGTTAGTTGTCCGTAACTCGAGGCGATGCATTCAATAGGATCAGGAAACAAGCTCTCGGATGAGGGCACCATCAGCCTCTTAGCACACTGCACACAGACTGACATGTGGCTCCAGCCAGTCAGCAGAAAACAACCTGACTGGCCCGGCTCTCTCCACTCAGCACATCAGAGAGACCCGGCCTTATCGGACGTGACACGGCTGACACCACCTTGAGAGCTGTGAGGAGACCCTGCCAGTGATTAATTCAAGCCCAGACAACAAAATGAAGATTACTGCCCTGTGTTTACCCCTGCAGACCTCTCTGCTAAATGCGGGACAGCTCGGGCATGCCATAGCGCCATGTAATAAGTTCATGAATCATCCACAGGGAATGATGTTGACATAAAAACAAGCAGCAGCCAGTTGCTGAGAAGTGTGAATTCACAGACGCGACTTGTAACAGTTTATCATAAACCAGTTGAGTTTAGAAGGCAATGCTGTGAGCAGTGTCCGGCAGACCAGATTTTCCTCTTTGCTCTCGCTTGTAGCACAGATTAAACAAAGTCCATAAATAGCCAAACTATGGAAAATACGTCTAAATTAGATTTTAAATAACCCCAAAGCCTTCTCACACGTTATGTTTCTGCTTTAGACTTGAGACTTTAGCCAGATTTAGGTTGAAAAAATGTTTTAGGTGTGATAAATAGCTCAGGCCGGACCGGCTTAAGACCCGACATCCTTGCGAGCATTTTTCTGTTAATAAGAATAAAAAAAAATATATATATTATTATTATTGGTGAAAAGATGTTCACAATATGTCTTGTTATTTTTTTTTTCAACCAGTGCTTTAAACATTTTTATTTTAGACCACATTTCACCAAGATTTTTAATAAGAAGGTCTGAACCTACATAGTTCCACATTTATTACACGTTAAATCAAATATTAACACATTAAAAAAAACGATGGCACTCATTTGTGGTGTGGAACATTCCCGTTGTGACTACGTTTTAGCTGGTTGAGAAACTCAACATGTCCACATTGAGAACCTAGTTTACAGTTGCAATAGAACGAAACCCAGAAACAAAGCAGGTTGTTTCGTTTTTTCCCTACAACGTCAGACCTGGTGTTGAAGCGATGCCCCGCTTTCTTTCCTTTTGTAAAGTCAAAATTTCAGACGCTTTGATGAAGCAAAACAGAAAAAGCATATCATACATATAATAATAAGCATGCAACTAATTGGCACTGCTGAAAAGAAATTAAATCAAACCCTCACAAGGATTTTACCTTCTTCCAAGTTTTGAAGTGATCAGATCAGGTCACTTTTTGTTGCTGCATTTGCCCTGTTTGTGTTGCAGCCTTGCTTCCACTTGATGAAACCTACTAAAACTGTGCATAAACTCTTAAACTGTGCACCGTTCCTTTGAAAGGAACCTATTTCAATGCTGCGTCATTTTATTTGTAAGCCTTGTGCCTTGATTTGAAATGTCCTTGCGTTGTAGTTGGAACTTTAGACTTGACCTGGGCTCCGTTTGATTTCAAGCTCCAGTTTCAGATCTTAACTGACACTTTAGTCGTTCCTGTAAAGTTTAACATGCATAAATGCCTAGCAGAGTCACGTGCATGAAAACTGAACGCTTCTCACGACTAGTAGGCTGATGAAAAGTGATGGAGAACATTTCTAAGAGGTTTCATCCAAAAGGACATTCCACTCCTCGGCTATAACATTAACAACTCCTACTCCCGATCCTCCTACTCAGTGCCTGTAATTTTTTTGTGCCCAGTAAGGAGGTGAGCAGGATGATGAAATCACACAGCAGGGAAATGTGCTGGTGGGCTGACTTCACTGCAGCTCAACCTCCTACCCCATCTTCAGGTGAATAATTGTCTGAAAGAACTCAGCCCCACTTGTTTCGGAGCCCTGCTTCCTGCATTAATATAGACTTCAGGTCTTCTGGCCCTGCAGCTCTGATCCTATCATCACAGAACGTATGGGCTGCGTGTTTCTGCTGGCACAACCATTGTGGTTAGCCTGAATGGGACTCTCCCCTCTGCTTTGCAAAAGGGGGGAAAGGTTGCTCTTTGCCTGTCTACTGTTTCTTTTCTGCCCTGAAGACAAAAGAATAATGAAGTTATTTATGTGGAGCCCATTACAAAAGGTTAAGTCTCTGTCTGAAATAACCTCCCTGTTTTCTGTTCTGTTGCCAGAACTGTCATATAATATAATGTAATTCAATTTCACAACTGCTCTGATGCTGAAATTGATAAAAGCATCCAAAAAGTTTAATTGATATCTGAGGAAATAAAATTAGTGGGATGATAAATAAGTAGCAAATTGTCTCAGGTAATTAAAACTGATAAATACGTTTAGAAAATAGAAAAAGATGCAGATATAGAATGATTAATATATAGTAACTGAATGAAATGTTGCATTAATACTGACTCAGAAGAAATCTGAGATATTTTCTCTACAGTGGAGAAAGCAGGTTTAATGTTATATAACATGCAAAGTGGGTGGACAAAAGAACATGAACACCCTGTGGGAATGAAATTTCATCCTAGAACTTAGTTTAAACGTGACTTCAGAAGCTTTTCTGGAGTTTTCAGTGACTGTTCGTGGGCTTCCACAGATGATGGAGAAGCCCCCATCATTATCACAGAGGTAAAAAAAAAAAAAAAAAAACACAAAATCACGGAAAAATATTTTTAGAGGCAGCTTTTCCTTTTTATTAGGAACAAGTCAGGCACTACCTATCTTCCACTTAAGCACCAATTATGTGTTATGTAACTCATTTTTCAAGAGGTAAGGCAATAAATTGAACTCAGCGGGCATGAAACACACATAAATGATCAATTTGGTGCTTTCTGGAGCATATAACCCCTTATCGCATGCATTACACAGCAGCGTATATCAGGGGTTGGCTGCCTTTCGTTTTGCTGTTGACAGCTATGCGGGTGAGTTTTCATGTCCCCGTAGATGAAAGGAGCAGGAGAGGTGACTGCTTCCTCCAGAAAACACAGATAGAACTTTCTTGCTCGATTCGACCCTGTTTAATCTTCACACCTGAGCAGGCATAGAAATAAACCTGCAGTGCTGCCAAAGAATGCTCAGCGCTCATGATGAATATTTTATTATTTACTGCAGTTGACTGAGATGCTTTTGCGAGGAGTAAAATCAGCAATAGTGTGTGTGTGTGTGTGTGTGTGTGTGTGTGTGTGTGCGTGTGTGCGGACCAAGTTTGTTCTGTACCATTGGTACCCACTGATCACTCAGCTGGCAGGCTGAAGAAAATAAAAGGTTTCTAAACATTAATTATATGCTTACAGAGCAATAATGAAAAGCAATTTCTATTTATGGCTTAGTATAATCACAATTGATCGAAAACATAATTCATACATAGGATATCCTATGGTGTTTTGCAAAAACTTTAAAAAGACATGCTCTAATCTAGCTCCTATTTACTTATTTTTTAATTGTATGAATAAGAAAACAGACTGTCTTTAAATCAATTAAATCTGCAGTTCTGTGGCTATACGACCAAAGCACTAATGAGCAAGTGTAAGGGAAGAGAATGGATTCACATACAGTCAGCCACAGGATTAACATAGCTTTTAAGTTATTCTGTAAAGATCACAGTAACGCGATAAGAGGAAGGGGTGGTCAGTGAGTGGGGTACGGATGTGAATATATTCAGTCATATGACATGCAGCCCTTTTAGGTGTTCTTTGATAACCACTGTCACATGTTGATGTGAGGGATTACGAGTGAGTGGAGTGTGGGAATTCTCACATGATCGGCATCACAAACTATATTCCAAACTCTTGGTAGCGGCAAAAAGGATCCATCCATCCATCTATCCATCCAGCCGTACACCAGGTCCTCTTCCCAGCTACCACTGGATCAGAGACTTTTTTTTTTTTTAATGGTATCAATCATTAATGGTATGATCTTCATCAGCAGATCTGAATTACAAATGGTGCAGAAGTCCTGAAACAGAAATATTGAAGGTTCCCAACTATCAGTATAATTTCTTGTATTTACTTTAGTTAAAGCCACAAACTCTGCACACAAACAGCAAAGACTTGTAAAGACAGTACATTTGACTCAGTGATGCGTGTCACACAATATCTTGGCGTATTTGCTTACACTGAATTGCTTTCCCTGAATGTTTTTTCTTACTATTTCAAAAGCAAAAGTATGTGGCGTGTGAAAAAAAAAAAAATCAATATGAGTAAAGTGGGTGAACTCCATCTGCTGATGAAGATCAGTGGGCTATGATCAAAAGATTCAGTAAAGTAACTTGATGGATTTTGCAGTAATGAGGTCAACTTTGAACCTGAGAACAGTTTTATCTCTGAGCTTAAGTAGTTCACATATGAGTTTACATGAATAACCTAATGGGACTTGAATTTTAAACTTTACAATACACGATTAGCATTATTAATAGAAGCTTATTTTAATCAATTACTTCTAAGTCCCATTGCCTAGATACGATCCTCTGAAGGTTTTTAAAAGAAAATGCATCCAGCGCGCTGGTTAAATGGACTTATAACCATGCAATCTCACAACTAGAAATTCTCTTCACAGTCACAAAAACATTATGTAGAATGAACCATAGTTTTGCTGTCATGCTCATTCTGGATCTTGATTATTGCATTAAACCAGGAATAATCATAGCAATCGTGATGTTGAAGCTGAAGCGAGCACTGACAATTGTTGTGTAACAATCATTTTTACGCCACTTGACATCAGGTAATTAGTGATCTGCACTGTAAGGACATGATACATATTTGGCATCTATATCAAAACACATATTAACATATCTCCGGCTGCTCTTTTTGACATCTGCCAGCATGAAAACATCCCTCACCGTCTCTGCTGCAGATCCGCTGTCGTTCACGGGAGGAAGGCAAAGAAAGGCTGCGTAAGTTTGACAGAGACAGCAAGTCTAAAGCAGTGGCTAAATCTCTGTAAGCAGGCCCTGGCACTGCTCCCCGATTGCCTGCCTGCTGTATGGGTAGAGGCCTGGAGGGGACTAATCCCTTAGCAGGGGCATGAGTCACACATGGTCATGTGTATGTGTGCATGCAGAAGACCCAATCTGGAGGATAAAGACGAGACCTGGCGACAGATTCAGAAAGCCCCAACTAATGACCTGCAATGCCTTCCACACTCACCCCTCACACAGTATCTTGGATGCTTCTTGGAAATGACAGTTAATGATTTTGGAGGGCTGCCTTGTACTGTACTGGCAGGGACAGTCCTGATCCTACATAACCTTGGTCTGCAGAAGATTGTCAGGGTTTTGACCCTTACATGCTGTTTTTGCTTAAGTGGAGACAAGTGGCAATGGTACAGAGTCGAGATGAAGTTTCAGCTTTGCAAAACCGTGCTTTCCCGCCTGTTATCCAGAGAGAAGAGGTGACCTGCAGCAGGCTTGGAAACAGCAGGGACAGCTCTGTAGCTCTGTAGTCTTACAGGTGTTCCAGCACTGGTGTGCTCTTTTTAATCTCAAGCCAAGGTTGCAGTCCACTGTTGAAGAAGTGGTTTGATATTTTCCTCTGGCACTGAGGAGATTATTTAACCCTATCACGCTTGTACAGCCAATATGTTACTACATGCAACAGGTTATCTTAAGGTGTAAATTAATGAAGCAAATAGTTGCCTCACTTAAATCTAACCAACAGTGTTCTTGAAGCATTTTATATACCTCAACACACACAGCACACTTTAACGTCTATTTCAAAAAGTGCAAAATCTTCAGCTTCAGCTTTGTGCCTTCGGTGAAAGTATTTGCACTCTTGAAATATATATTTCCATTATTTTGCAACAGAATGCATATTTTTTCAAACAAGAAAAAGAAATCCTAAAATGTAAAAAAAAAAAAAAAAGAGCTCTCAAGTTCCATGCACACATTTTAACAAATTCACACGCACGTCACCGCACAGAAACTCCAACAGCACATCTTACAAACGAGTCAAAGGCAGACTGCTACTGTCTTAAGTTACCAACCTATCACAAATCAGAAAATGGAATTTCTCAGCCAATCAGAAAATAGACTTTTTTGTTGTTGCCGGGTGAGGTGTAAGGGAGCCCTATCTCCTGTAAGGCAACCCCCTTCCCCCCCAAAAAAAATCCCACTCCATACAAACTTCAAAACTTGAGAGCCCTGGTGGGCATGAAAACTACAAATGTGTCTAACAGGAAAGATAAACTCATGTGTATAATGTAAACAAATAAAACACAGCACTATTGTCAGTAGGCAGCTGTGCAGACACGAGGACATTCAACTAACAGCAGGATGGAGGTGGCTAGCACTAGCGCCGAATTGCTTGCTGATTCGCATTCCCGTTAATGTTGGGGACATTTTTATGATTGGCTGTTTCAACATAGCATCCCAGAAAATACTGTATTTGCTCAAGTTGAAAGATTTTGAACTTGCACACCAGCTATAGTCTATATGACCATTTATAGTTGCAGTAGCGTAATAAAACCAAGCTTAGTTACCCACATGCTCGGCCAGGACTCAGTGCTTAGTTAGTTCACAAGGAATGACGTAACGAATGTGTCACAGGTTGGCAGAGTCAGACTAAGACGCATTCCAATAAACTCCCAGGCTTGTTCTTTAACACATTTACTTTTGGACTGACTGGCGGTTGAGTGGAGTCAGCACCTTATGAAATAATACTGACCATAATTATCATATTTGGGCTACAAAACAATTCTTATGAAAACTTATAAAAGCCAATTTAGTTTAATCTTTCTTGTTTTCTCTTTTGTAGTATTTTTCTGAAATGCTTTTGTTTTGTGAAATGTTGAGTTTTTTTTTCGTAAAGATACCTTACTTTAATTGTTTTTTGTTTTGTTGTTCCTTAATCTTTTATGTATTTTCTGTTAAAAAACATTTTTAATTCAATTGCACTGTTAGTTAGTATGTAGCTTACTTACCTGTGCTACCTCCTTTTTTAACTACTGATTTTATCTATTGTTTTTTTTGTATTTCTTTTTTGTTTAAATTTTAAAACACATTTTTTAATTTCTACTTTGTTGTGCTTAAATGTTTCTTTAAAGCACTTTGAATCACCTTGTTGTTGAATTGTGCTATACAAATAAACTTACCTTTCCTATAATGTGGTACTACCTAAATCAGAAGATTCAAAGTTTATCTGGAAGCTACGCTTGAAATTGAACCTGATTCATCAAAGTGAGTATGTGAGTATTGGTTCAGCTTATATATAAATAAATCAACAAGGGTTCAAAACCTGTTAAATGTGCATGCATGCATTTTTCTACACTGTGTAATGATCCTGGTGAATAAATAATTCACCTTTTTTTTTGCCTTTAATTGAGATTTAGCACCCCGCAAGGACCTGAATGAGGATACTAGAATATTTACAGCATTTTTTTGTGCAGGCTGAGATACATGCTTCCTTTTGTTAAAGAAATGATTCAGACTTTTTATTAAAACTCAAGTGTATCAGGTTTAAGCAAACAGAAGAAAAGATACCTCTACTGCTTTATCTGATAAAGCTATAAATGCAGCACAGCCCTCAGCTGAACGTTAAACAACAAGCAGTATTGATAGAGCAACGGGGCTTAAAAAGCCACAGGACTTCTTATGTTACATACTCAAGGTGTTAGTGCTGCCATGGAGATGAAAACTCAAGTTATTAAAAGTTTGACAGTGGGAGGTAAATCAGGTCTTTTCAGGAGAGGTGAACAACTAAGCTGGTTGATAACAGGAGGGGTGTCCATTGATGCAGATTAAAGTTACAAAGTTGGAGGTTTTCATAAGAGTGTCAGCCTTTCAACAAATAACTTGAAAAAGACACCTTCACATGCTTGTGAGAAACAACACCTGGCTATACTGGTTCATATTTAATCAACTTACAATAGTTATAACTAATTGTGATCACTGACTGTTGGGCATATTTACACACATTTTATTAAAATAACTTCCAATATGTACATGTTTCTTTATGTAAACTCATTACCTGAAGACCAAACCATTACCCAAATCTTGGCACAAAACACAAAAACGCTTCAGGCCAAAAATAAATTTGATTCATGGTTTTGGATTTGGTGGGAATCTGAGGCATTGATGGCTTTGTGCTGGTGGATCTATAACCTCAATTATTCAGCTTGATAAGCTTGATATCAATATGGGGATGGCAGGTAGGCCAGATAATAAAAGGGATGTGCTCAGGACCCAGAATGATATTGGATTTGGTTTCATAACGCCGCGGTTGAGGGATATGGGTATTTTTTATTTTTTTTTTTATAATCGTGAGTAGCATCAAAGGGGTTGCCTCCTCGCAAGAACAGCCAGCTTATTAACCCCAAAGCGACGTTAAAACGACGTGGAAGATCGCGGGACTCTAGTGTGCGGAGTGATCGATGGGGAGATGTCCGGCGCTTTTAACGCGGGCGATGGAGGGATGAGGGGATGAAGATTTTTCACAGGCTGTTTGCGCACGCAGTTGTCAGGAAAGTTAAAGGAGCCCGGTCTCATTGAAGCGGGGCTGAAGGGCGCAGCTGATAGTCCGCTCTCATCAGCAGCACGGCTGCTCTGCTCTGAGGAGGGATTCATGTGGACGTGGGAGGCGCCCGAGAGAGGCCGACGGCACCGCCGCTGCCGCGAATCTTACAATTAACCTTGATGAGCACAGATTGGTTTCACTTAACAGGCGCAGGTGCGTCGGATTTGTGACACAGCGCAGCTGAGCGCTTCAGCGTTTGTGACTGGAAACTGACGCATCTTATGCTAAACAGAAACTATAGAGCGGGTAGAGAGTGAACAGTCGGGTTTATCTGCTTTCCACAGGACTGGATGCATGTTGCAATGAGATCCCGTCCAGTATTCGTCCTCTTGCAGACTCCGACTCCAAGAGCATCTCTGAATTGATTTGGACACCCCAAATCGGAATTTGACCGCCGTGTCATTGCCCTTTTTCCCCACCAGTCCCAGCTCCTGAAAGGCATCTTCTCGGCGAAAGAAAAAAGGGGGGAAAGAAAGTGTCCGCTTCACCACTCTCCATCTGATCATTGGACTGCTTGAAATGAGGATCTCGTCCCCGCTGTGTTCCGTGTGAAGAGGCGAGCGGGGCAAGCAGTTTCTCGGGCTCTCAAGGACGCAAACAGAAAAAAGTGGCCGCCGGCCGAGCGAGCAGCCGAGCATGGAGCGGGACGACGCAGTGAGCCCGTCCAAAAAGACGATAATTGCTAAGATATTCAAAGTTCGCAAGAGGAGGGAGATGCTGTTCGTTCAGGTGTGCTTCATCTGCAGTGTCCTCTTCGTGGCGTGGAGCATGTCGCTGCTGATGAGCACGACAGGTAAGTGGGGGGGTGGGCACGGGATCCACCATGGGGGTACAACCTGCAGGGGGGCTGAGGACGGAGCAGAGACATCTGCAGTGCAATCATGCACTCCGACTGTCCCCAATGAGGGACCCTCGTATCGATCACGGGCTTTAGCGTCAAGGGCAAATGATTAAAACACTACAGTTGATACGCCGGAGCAGGTCCGTCTTCTAGTGCTGCGTGTTTATGCGGGTTTGATTTTGGTTCTAAAATCAAGCGGTATTTTTTTTTTTATGGGTTGTACGCTTTTGTTTTTCTGGGCCCAAATACGTTCACTATCCAAAGTCAGCTGCACATGTTGGGTCACAGCATTTTTTTTTTTAAATCCCACTGTGGAGTACAGCGTGTATGCCGCAGTGTGCGCGCCATGGCAGCGGCAGGTTTTTTCTTTTCTTTTTTTCATTTACTTTTTTTTTTTTTTTTTTTTTTTTTTTTTTTTTTCATCGTTCGTTCTTCTCCTGTGATAGTATTTACACAGCATGCTCATGGCGCACGCAAGCATAACCTAACTAAATCGATCGAGGATGTGGTGAATTTGCTTTTTGGCTTGTTCGCTCCTACCCTCTTATTTGATTTTTATATTTCTGACCAGGCTAAATGTGCCAGTCGGTAACAGTCTCGAAATCGTGGTTGGCATCATCGTGTCTGGCCCTGGATCCAAGCGCGCACAGATAATTGTACGCGTTGGTTCACGATCACTTTCCGTGCTTCCGCGTGGGGCGATCGAGGGATGTTGATTACACTCAAAGGCCCCCGATGATCATCATGAGGAGGAGGAGGGAATGCTCCTCCGACTTGTAGGCGATGCGCTGAGCATTCCCATAGTTAATCACGCTGGCCGACGCGCGCTCGGGCGCGCTCACACTCGCACAATCCAAACAACGTGCCCTCCCGTGCGCACGAGTCCGAACACTTACGGCGGGTTCGTGTAAACGCTGACACGCAGCGCATCCCACGCAGCCTCACCCACAGTTATGTAACACAGCGCCTAGCCGTGACATTTTGCTGGTGAAGAATATCTGACACGCCACTGGGCTCAAAGGTTAACTAGACGCAACACCCCCCCGGGACAGAACTGTTCAATGACACTGTTCAGAGCCGAGAGGAAACTTGACATATTTACCACCAAGGGATGTTGAGTTAACCCCCCCCCCCCCCCCCCCCCAAAAAAAACAAACAAAACAAAAACGGGATGAGTTGTTTGCCCCCCCCCCCCCCCTTTTTTTAAGTGCTTCCAAATCAAAGCTTAAATCATGGACTCTGTCCATCTGTAGCTATTTAGGCTTCAGAGCTGAAGGCAGTTGTAAATCCCCCACAAACTATCTAACTGCTGCTCTCAACTTTTTGTTGTTGTTGTAGGGGGCTAGTTTTATTAATTATATTAATGGCAACAAGAGGCTTAAAAGATTATTCAAGAATGATATCATACAGCGGCAAATCTCTTATCTCAAAAAGCAGGAGCCAAAATAAACTCTCTTGGTCACTTAAAGGCTTGCCTCCTTTTTGTTTAACCACGTTTGCATGATTCAGTGTTTTTTTTAAGCTTTTGCTTTCAAGAATTTCAACTTTATTTTATTTATTTTGTGGGTGGGGGGTCACTTCAAGGTGATATACTTAAAAGAAGAGGTGGGGAAAGGGTAAAATCCCACTGGCCGATGAATCCCAAATGTGTGAATATGAAAGTCTGAGCAGCTCATGTTTCTCCTGTCTACAAAAGCATTTGTCTTGTTGCCTAAAAACATGCTCGCCTCGCCATTCCGAAGCTGAATGGTCCTGATGGATGTGAAGGGATGTACTACCTCCTGGGTTACATCTCCAGTGAAGTGGGGTGGCGCTCGGCGTGCAGTCACGCATGCTGATCGAGCTGTGCAAGTGTGACGGCGCTACACATGGGAGGCAGGAACAGGTGTTTTGAGAAGCAGGGCAATGCTGAGCTCTGACAGGTCGCTGCAGCAGGTTGACGGTGATGTGGTGGTGCGTGTGAGTACCCAGGCAGGATGAGCTTAAACCCCCCCCCCCCTCCCTCCCTGCACAAAAACTTGGTGCACTTCAGCCCAGCAAGGAGAGATTGATTGATGGTCGTCCTTGGTCCATCTTCATGCTGGGCTGCTGTTGCTCATCTCAGCTGCTCAGTACAATCATTTAGAGGAAAGCCTGTGTCCAAGTCCAAAGTTTTTATTTATTTTTTATTTTTTTTTTGAACCAATTTTTCAAACTTTAAAACATTTTATTTATTTTTTTTAAATAAATCCCCCAGCATCGTCTTTCTGGATTTTAGATGACCTGACTTTTAATCTTTTAGCTGTCAATTAACTTGACATTTGGACACTTAAAAGCTGTCTGGGACAGTTTACTAAAATGACAGCAGATGGTCACTTGCTTTCAAGGCACAAAGATTTGGGGTAAGTGATCTTTACAAGGTCCTAAATCTGCTACTTTCTGTTGCTGCTAATGTTTTGTAATCTTAGACCAGTTTTATTTTATTTATTTTTTTTAAATTATGAGTGGCTTTTAGCTTGGATTCTTCCATTCCTGTTAGATCAAGAATCCCACACTACACAGTCCAAGAGCAGGAAAACCTGAGTCTACCAGCACCGCTTTGGTATGGTCTCGCCTTGGAAGTCCCCTTCACCAGTCATGCGATCAACAGATGCCAGGCATATGTTGATCTTACATCTTTTCTACCATTTTACAGACTAATGTGCATATCTGCCAACAAGCACAACTGCTTTAGGTGGTGTGTGAACTCGTATTTCTACTAGAATCTTAAGTTTTTAATATGCTGCTCTGCAGGCTTGATCCCTTTTTTTTTTTTTTTTTTAATTTTTTTCTTCAAACCGTGCGTTCAGCCGTTCAGTATACACTTATTGTCCACTGCAAATGAGACGAAATTAAAATGTTTAATTATAGCTCCTAAAACTAATCAGTGCTTTCATTAACGGGCCTCTTTTAATTGAATTTGATGAGAATGAGAAGGAATTTTGAATGCGTGCATAACAATTTCCCACACAAAGTAACCCATTTGAGACTTTAAATGGTTCACGCCAAGCCCGTTGCAATGCACAATCACATCTTCAGATGCGTAGCTGCAAAACCGCATGTCCAACAGCTTACAAACACACTCTTTCTATCATCTAGGAAACATTAACCAATTTTGCATGCCGTTTCCCAGTACAAATTGCATTTTAAATGGGCAATTTTTCCAAATTGAAATATTCCTGTATCCCTAATTGCCTGTCTTGGCACATGCCGTTCACATGTCTGGGGCTTTTAAAGATAGTTCCAATGATCCCTGGGTATCAAATCGAGCAGAATTTAATTTTAGCAATGCTCACAATGTAGAGGGAGGCCAGAGGCAGAAGAGTGAAACTGAGCTGGTTAGTGAGAGCAGGTTGAAGCTGTGGCTGGAGGCTTTGGACTCTGGGATTGGAGAGTTGTGGGAAGCAGCTGAGGTCGTCTAGTGTATAATGCGTTTTTATCCAGTGTCTGCTGACCTTCAGGCTATTCAACGATTGTGGATTGAAAGCCATTTAATGACTATTTTATTTTGATATGCTGACAGTACAGTTTGGGCCAAGTAAGACTGTACTGACTTTGAGCTTTAATGTGACGTATCGTCAGCTCCTGGGTTACTTGAATTCACAAAACTAGGCCCTTTGTTTCACTTTTAAAAGTGACATGGATTTGTTCCCCGTAGCACTACTGACTTTGGAGCTTTTTTATTTTTCTTTCTTTTCCCTCCTCTCAAAGGGGCAGTGATTTCTAACATCTCATCACTAGTCAGCGTTTTGCTGGGGAGCTGTGTTAATCAAAGCTCTGAACAGACTTCACCCTGTTTGCTGAGCACTTGAAGGCAAATGAGCTGCAGACAAAAAAAAAAAAAAATCTACAAATGTAGGTTCTTGTTAGATTAAAACCTGAGCCAGATATGGGAAGCAGTTTGCGGCCCATCAAACACATCTCTTAAGTCTGTTAGTTGCTGTACGTGCTGTTATAGGTGGCAGTGACACTTCGTTCTTTTTAAAGTCGACTTGCTGATGTTCTGATAATCAAACTGTTCAGAAAAAGGATTGCAGCATGTACACAAAGTTACTTCAATGGACGGTTTCCCCGCCGATTCATCGCTTTTAAGGGTGCATCCATGATGGTCCGTTTTTAGTCTCTAAAAAGGAAACCAATCTGTTATCCTCATTAGTATTTTAAAAAGCATACTGGAAAAGATCTGAGTCCATGTTTACTGTAAATGCACATCGCATGACCATCCACGCTCAGTGGGAACATGCCGTTCCTTTATTGAATGCTGGCTTCCAATTGCTATAAAATGCCGCTCTGCATTGTTTGCACGGTTTAGTTGCGGTAATGAACATAGGCTCAGTAAATTTTAAGGAGCCAGAAGGGATCTAGAAGTGTAAAACGAGGTGACTTTGCAACTGTCGGGTTTTAAAATGGTTTGTTTGCTTGTCCACGTTGGAGCATGATGGCTGCATTTACAAAATGGAGTTACAACAGATTGTCTTCAATTTGAGGTAACATGGATGGAAAAACGTCCATTTTAAAAATGAGTAATGTAGTGATACGGTTGCATTCCTCACGCTTTTAACCCGTATTACAGCTAAAACTGGCATTTAAGAGCCACAAATGGAGGCTCATCCTAGTTTTGGGCAATACTAATCGGTAAGCGTAAAGAAATGATGCCATTCTACCTTTTTTGTTCATCTGAGTTTCTATTTCCTCTTTGAGCTTTACCTTCTGGTAAGCAAATAGACATCATACAATTAACTGTTTAACTGCATTTAGAAACCAGAAGTCTTAGGTTTGGGTCATCAGTGAAGCCTGTTGGCTGTTTGCCGGGGCTGGAACCTGTAGGTTGACCCTGCCGATTCTGCATGTCTCCATTCAACGGAGGCGGCCTTTTTTTTTTTTTTTTTTTTTTTTTTTTTTTTTTTTTGTGTAGAAAAGGAAAGCAGGGTAACTGCAAGACAGAATTGTGATGGCACGGTCGTAGCAAAGGTTTTCTGAGGATTTCATTTGCATGAATTCGTTCTTGACAGTTCGCGTAAATTCTCACCAAGAGTTTTTACAGATTCTTAACAATGAAGTTTCATTTTGGCCAAAGTGAATGGAAATCTACCTTAATCCTTTCTTATACACTTGTCATATTTGGGTTTTGGAACAAAGGTGTTTTTTTATTTATTTATTTTTTTTGTAACCTTGAGCTGCAGACCACTAGTCTAAGGCTTTCAGTGTTTTATCAAACTAATTTGTCAGTTTTATTAGTCTATGGCACTGTAATGACCTTCAACAGCTGATAGTTTATTTATTTATTTTTTTTTAAAATTGCTGCCTTAAAGTAAGGTTTCTTTATTTTATCTTATTTTTCCTTCTCCATAATGCCAAGGGTTGTAGTAACTGATCACAAGGAGCCGTTCACATGTTCAGGAAGACCTTTACAAGCATCATGTGAGTCCACGGCTGCGTTTTTTTTTTTTTTTTTTTTTTTTTTTTTTTTTAAATGATTTTGTAATCTCTGATGGTGGGAAGCTATTGATAAATGAGGTGTTTATAATAAAACTTTCTCAGTCCTCAGGGTGTCCACTAGTGATGCACTCATGACTGTGCATACAGCAGTTAAGTCTCAGCACTCTGCTCCTCGACCAGCCTTGCTTTTTGAATTGAAGTGCTGCTGTGTGTGGCGTTTTTTTTTACATAATAGATTTCAGATTTTTTTTTTTTTTTTTTTTTTTTTTCTCTGCCCTCATTACAGAAGCTTAAGAGCAGTTTTAATGAAAAATGAAACTCCCACCCCCAAAACATAATGGAACAGCTGCATTTTGATGTTGTTGCCGCTGGATGAAAATGTCACATCTACATAAATGTGAACTTTTAAGGGATTAAAAAAAAAAAAAAAAATGAAGCAAACCTTGTTTGGATTAATGAGCGTGATCATGGGTGCTTGGGGGTCATGAAACATGCTCTGTGCAGCAGCCATGTTGTTTTTGAGTCCAAAATGGAGTTTGGAGTTTTCCCCATGCAACAAAAGGAAAAGTCTTTTAGAAGATGGTTTGCGGCAGCATTAACCTCCAACATGCTGCAGGCTTGGCTGGGAACTTGGATGCTGCATTTGTCATGGTTTAATGATAAAAGCGGTTTATTTTCTGTTCCAGGGCATGTGATGATGGTGGAGGGACACCCAGACCTTCAACACTGGGGCAGACGGCTCATGGCCTCGCTGCTGGAAAATGACACGGAGCCAAAGAACTGCTCAGCGCCAGGTAACTTTATTTCTAAACAATGGTGTATTTTGCCGTTCTAGTGCACTCGTATAAAAATGTTTTTTTTTTTTAAGTACGCTATCTAGAAGATAATGTAAGGGTTGGTAACACGCAGATGAATATTTTGGGTGTAGTTATTTGAAGAATCAATGTTTACTGCAGGAGTTGTCAGACCCATTTATAATCCAGTAGAAAGAGCTACAGTTGTCTGTGCAGATAAAAGAAAATGCATGTAACTTGTAATTTTCTGCCCATCACGTCATCAGTCAAGATCTCAAGAAGTGCAGCAAGTCTTTAAAGTTTAAACCATGCAGACCTGATGCAACATGTGTGTGTGATGTGACTCCAGCAAAGAGTGCTGGTGGACAGTTCCAACTATTAAAAAAAAAACAACTCTGGAGTACAAATTAGTGACTTTAAAATACTTTCAGCAGTTACAATTGGGTGCCGATCCTTAAATATTTTCACTTGAACTTCTCCTGAGACCCACTTGCAGAGAGAAATGTGGTTCTTAAAAAAAATTAAATGTTCTGCTATGTTTTTTTTTTTTTTTTTAAAACTCAGATTTCTCACTTCCTGCAGGATTTTTATTCAATTCATTTTTATTTGATGCCATATCAACTGAGAACAGAGTTGTATTACAATGACCTAGGTTTCATGCTTTTGATGTACTGTAAATGAAGTAGCTCCACCTCCACCAGCCACAGGTGCTTAACTACGCCAGTAACTTTCTTTAAACTACATTTCCAATACTAATGTATTGTTTAGGACCCTCTACCTGATATTAAAGCTTTGGTTGCAAATTTACATTTGCAAGTGACTTATTGACCATTGCCAACCATTTAAACTATCAAACTTAAAGAAATCTATGAAGTTGTAATAGAATGGTTTGAGTTTTGTGCTGCTCTTAATCGTATTAATTGGAACACATCCTCTGAAACGAGCAAGGGTTTTTTTTTTTTTTGTTTTTTTTTCTCTCCCCTCCCACTAGTACTTTGAGTATACAGAGTGGTTTTAATTCTGACATCACCACAGTTTAAAAGCCAGGATGTAATTTTTCTGTTTTTATGGAGGACACCTCACGAGGAGGTTGCAGTTACAGATGTCTTGGTTTCATGTTGATTTTCATGCCATTTGAATGGCTTCACTCTAACTAGTTTTGATGTTCTCCAACATTGACTGACTCATACACTTTATGTGCATGACTTATTTGGGAAAAGCTGCCAGGGCTAGGAGTTGAGTTCAGTTGAGGCATGTAATTTTGCATGTTTTGTATAAAAAGGGATGCATACACAGTATCTTTTGCATGTTTCTGCTCTCAGTGACTAAAGAACTCGCTCCATCCATGATGGATTTAAGACCCGAGTAACTTTATTTATTTTTTTTTTAATGTTTCTTAATAGTTGGATTTGTGTATTTGACTGACACGGTGAAGATGACTCTGAAGTAATTTCAAGTGTAACATTTACTGTGTTACTTCCATTACTGGTCACAACGACCTCAAGCATTTGTGAAATCAGAATAATTTGCTCTTTTTGTGTAAACAAGCCAAACATTTATTCCCACAGCCAGTGATGGGATGGATGGATGGATGGATGTGTGTGTATATATAAAATAAAAAAAAATTCACATCTCACAACCTCTCCCCCCCGAAGGGTCTAAAGTTTCTAATGTTTTGGTGCCAGACTGGACTCCACATTCCAAAGATTTCTCATTCGCCTCATCTGTTACGCTGCTTGATCATATGACTTTAATCTTGACTTTTGTGAATAATCCAGCCCATAACTGCAGATGTGAGACCACCTGGCCTTGTGGGCCGCTCTTGTTTGGCAGAACTGCATATGTATGTATTATAGTAGCCCTTTCTGAACAATTCAACTGTAGTGCCCCCCCCCCCCCCAGAAATGGTTCCTGGCAGTTTTCTAGATTTTTGTCTGGACTGATATCAAAGCTTTCATTACTTTATCACATCCAATCCAACCAATCCAATTGCACAAATCTAGAATAAGTACTGATTGGACTAATCTAATCAATACTTGAGCAAAGTATGTACTTGCATCTTGCACTGTAAATCTTTCTTTATATTTAATATGGGGATCTCGCAGAACTAAATGTCATGCCGGTATAGAATTAATGGCAACAAATGCCAATAAATTATGCTGAAATGGTTAATTGTCGGTTCTGTTGATCTGAACTAAACAGTTTTACAGAAGTCGGCAGTTTAATCTGTGGTCTTCAATGCCTCCTAGTCACCTTGCTGTTAGACCATTTAGAAACATTTCTATTTGACTGTCCCCCTTGTCTTTTTACCTGGTGGAGTTGCACTACTTTGTACAAAAGGAAATCTGTTTCAGTTGTATACAGTCAGTGCTGAGTGGGGGCACTGATCCAACAAATGAGGGTACCGGACCATGGATGGGAATGGGTTTGATGTGGATAACGGCATTCTTTGAGACATGACACCCTTGCATCTGAATGTCAGTTATCTGTACTGTGACATCACAGACCCAGATTGGCATAAAATCATCCAGCTGCATTTATTCTTCCATCACGCTGCATCTACTATACCTCCAGGAGTGGGCAGTGTAAAGCTTAAAACTGTTTCGACAGGCCCAACACGCTGAATCCGGCTGCCATAAACAGTTGTAAGTTTATTTTTATTTTTTTTTTTTTTTTGCGGAAGAATGTTGCTTACGTTTCCTTATTACCTTAGGAAACTTTTCAGAGGTCAGTGGTTTCTAAGTGGCTGAAACAATCCTGAAAACATCACATGGAAACTTTATGCCACACTGTCTGAGATGCAACATTTCCCCTCAGCAATCCTGTAACGACTGATACAAATGCGCTCTTTTCTCCCCCCTAATAAGACATGTATTAAATTTAGAGCAAGAATAATGGTTTTATTTTAAATGCGTCCCCCCCAAGTTCTCCCAGGCTGTATGAACTTGATTAGGTGCTTGTTGGTTAAGGAAGGAATAATGTCTTACTTGGTAGATGAAGAATATTGAATCTTTCATGTGCAGCACTGTAGCTACGGGTCTGATGGAGGAATGATCTGCATTTAAACACAGCTAAAACTGTACGTTAAACTCCCACTTGAAAAGCAGAACGTAGCAGAAAGTTCAGAGGTGATATGACAAAAGGTTTAAAGATGTTTTTTTCTCTTCTCGTTGTTGAAGATGCAACAGTGATCTGCTCGGGCGTGTTGGGGAATCACTCTCCAAAAGTTGGGATCGGGGCGTTGTGACCAACGCTAAACTCGTTGTTTATGCATCAGCTCGTATTAGAATGCATGTTCATTAACAGGAGGGAAACACCAGGAGGAGGCTTTTTAAAAGGGAATTACACAAGCTTGGATTATGCTGGAGTGCATAATGGAAACTGACCTCGCTTGCATGCCGATGATGAACAATGCAGTATAGGAGCACAAAACGCTTTCCAGTGGCTCCAGCAGATGAAATATGCGTGACCTCTTTACGCATTCAAGTGCTGCGCTCTAGGTGTGTGTGTGGTGTCTTTTTAAATTTTGCTCTCATTTTATTAACAACAAACGACACTTCTCCAGTACACAGCTGAATGCCGTTTCAGACGCGTTTTGCCTTATCTGCCCAGGAGTTTCTGGTTCACCAACCGCTCGTCCACACTCTTTGAATCCAACAAAGCCTGATGGGGAATTTGTGCTTAAAGTCAAGTGTAATGGGTTTGAGTGTGCTCATAAAGCTGAAGTTGGATCTGTTAAGGTGCTTATGTGACCATGTGAGTGGTTCTGCATGTGATGGGTTTTAGTATATGGGAAGTAGGGACTTTGTGTCTAACAAAGGCTCTGCACTCTTCATAACTTATTGTTTTCGGTGCGACCCGGCGATCATCCAATAAGCTGGCTCATAATTTCGTCATGTTTACAAGAATAGCAGTCGGCCACATTCTGATCATGCTGTTTGCTGATGTCTGCTGGAGCAAGCTAATTATCTAATGAGCTAGAAACGGCCCAAAGGAATCGTTTTTTTTCTTTTCTTTTTTTTCTCCGAAGCCTCTCGAGTGCAGTAGTGGAGTGTCAGTTGTGTTCACTTGATGATCTGGCTGGTGTTTTGGGGGTTTGAGCCACGGGCTGAGATGGAAACTGGTACCAGACACTGTACCAAAACACCTTGCTCATGTCTAAATTTTTTTTTTTTTTTTTTTTTTTTTTTTTTTTTTTTTCTCTTTGTAAAATATTTAATAGCATCAAGGTTTTTTTGCCTTGTACTTTTTTTTTTTTTTTTTTTTCTCTATTTGTAGACTTCATTATGATCTTCTGTGTGGCAACAGACACTGTCATTATGCAACAGTGTCATATTTAGCTTATAATCAGATTATTGAGTAATTACAACAGTGTAAATGGCTTTTAATATGCCAAATTAAGGTCATCTGATGTTTGTTATATCTAAGTATTCACTCCAAGCTGATCTTGGGAAAACACAAGGGTGGAGTGGGAATAAAGCCAACTTTGTAATGAGTGAAAATTGATCTAAACTCAGTAGGTGTAGCGAGGCAGGCTAGAAACATTTTAATATTTTGATTGAGGATGGTCCTCATTAGTGACAGTCATGGAATTGGAGTGTAATTGGGAGGGTTTTTTTTTTTTTTTAATTTATTTTTTTTTTTTTAGGTAATCCATCTCATTTAAAAAAAAATCAGTAACCACTGAAATGATATACTGGGCTTCTGATGGTTTATGTGAATTTGATGCATTAAACAGAACAGAGTAGTTCTTTTTACGCATAGTTTTATTGTTCCTGACACAAATTTAGTTTTAAATATAAATTTAAACATTTGCAGCTTTTTTAAGTGTGGTGAGCTGTGACAGTGATGCTTCAGGTGAAAAGGGACTGGCTGTGGAAATGGATGAGCGGTGTGCCATGACTTCTTGCCTACGCATCTCAGTTGAGGCTCCAGTTTTCAGCACAACTTCTGAGGAGAGTTTTATTGCCCTTGTTTTTGTTCCTTGACACCGGTGTTGGCAGACTTCCTTGTAAAAGCTGTTTTTTTTTTTTTTTTTTTTTTTTTTTTTTTTTTTTTTTAAATCCTCAGCTAGAAGCCGTTAGTGTGGCGTCGCTCTGCTCAAACGCATTACCTTGAATAATCAGGTTGTAACTCGATTTTATTTAAGTTGTAACTGTGGGGGGCGTAATTCAACTGAGGTATTTGTCATTCTATCCATGGACCTCATTTGAGATGGATCATTTAATCAGTCTGTGTGTCCTGCCCTGTCCTTGTGAGGGAATTGGCCACGGAAGCATGTTCTTGTCTGGTTTGACCTCTGTTGCTTAGAGATGGCGGCAAACTCTGCAGACTGTCTGGGTGACTGTTTACGGCCTTGTGAGGTGACCCTTGTCCACCGGTCATCACTGTGCCGTCCCACTGTTGGCGCCACAGTCACAGCTTTTCGTGATCACCAATTTTTTTTTTTAATGCTGTCATACTAGATCGCATCCATACAGTGGTGGGGGACGGACCGAGTAAGTAGGACCCAAACAGCTGTGGACTTTTTGATATAGATGGAGGACCTTCTGTGCCCTCAACTAATCATGTAGCCAGGAGCTGAGATGACGGGAAGTCTGGAGAAATTTTATTTTCTCCATATTTGTTTGGGGTCGAACCTTCTGCATTTGGGTGTTTATGGGACTTGTAGGTCATGGGGCAGTTTTAGGTCATACCCAGATGTAGTAGTTTATTTTTTCCAGGGTGGTTAAGGGTTTTACTCTAGGTGCTACCAATTTAAAAAGTCTCACCAGTTCTGAGACTCGGATTGGATATATTCACCCTGTGTAAGTATTAGTTTCTTATTTTGAACCACTGCTTGCTTGCTTGTGTGTGGGGTTTTTTTTTTTTTTTTTTTGTTTTATCTGTAATATAATGGCTTGTTCTGAATGTTCCTGGTGAAAGTACAATCTACAAATCTTCAGCTTTTGAGATTGAGGGCAATTGATTTGATTTGACATGAGTAGACGAGTTGATGACCAACACAGATGTCAGACCACGCACCTGGAAATGCTCATGGCGCGTAGGAGATGTTGGTGGCCTTAACTGTTATACTTTGAGATTTAAAGAAACATTAAGTCATTTCTGGGTTTGGGGAAGAAGGGGACCTACAAATGGCTTTAGAAGGTGTGTGTGTGTGTGTGTGTGTGTGTGTGTGTGTGTGTGTGTGTGTGTGTGTGTGTGTGTCACACAAACTGAACATGTTGTGGAGGACAAATGTATAAATTTACTGTGCTTGAGCCCATATATCTGTCTGAAGTAACAAACCTGGTCATGATAAAGCACAACTGTCAGTTTGAGGTCACCTCAGTCGGAAAATGTCCTTGACTGACCTGTTCAGACTTGATACATTTCTTACTGCATCCCGAAGCCTGTAAGATTTTACAACTGCCTAACACAATTATTTCACTTTTCAGGTAAGTGGTGATTCCTTTCAGATTTAGCAGGCGTAAATCTGCATTTTAATACTTTTGAAGATGTAAAATATGTAATTTTTAAATTAAAAAAAAAAAAATCTTTTGTGTACATCTTGCTTGTTGGCTTCCATGTAATAACATTTTTTTTTTTTTTTTTTTTTTTTTTTTTATAATTCTCTGAAGCAGTCTGCTTAGGCTTGTGTAAACGATATGCTTGTAATATTGTAGTCTTGCTAGAAGGGGACGGACGCTGTGAGCCAGCTGCTCAGGTCGAACCGAGGCCGCTCCCCCACAGATGCTCCCTCACGTAAATGAGATGGTGAGCCTCTGTCTCCAGCCAGGTGCACCGTGGATTGGCCGTGTTCCCAGAGATCTGAGCTGTACAGTGGTACCACGTTCACGCTGCCATCCAGCTGGAGCTCTGGATGGATGAGTTCTCAGCATGGGAGACTTTCTGCGTGGTTGCTTTAACTCTGTATGACTGTAGACTCTTAACGTAACCCAATATTTTTACATCACTTGTGACTGTCAACTGTTTTTTTTTTTTTTTTTTTTTCTTTTGCTTGCTCTGAATAGGTATAAATGTTCTGATAGCGTGCTATGACGCAAGTTTTGTGTGTTGTTTGTGAGCCAATTCAGTCCTTGAAGAATTCAACACCCCAGGGTTTTGTTTTTGAATGACAGCACATTTAATTTACATTTGACCCTTTCTAGCTGTAGTGGCCACTTTAAGTACGCAAGACATTTTTTCTTTTCTTTTTTTTCTTTCCCTGTATTAGATGATCTAGTGGAAAGATGAAAGCGACAGAATAATGCAGCCGCAGTAATTTAGTGAAAGCCTACTGAACCAACAGGACACCCCAGGCCTGTGGCTCCAAGACGGATACCCATCATGAAGTCACAAAGTCCTCCTAGGGTGTGATGGGTACATGTGTACCTCGCAGTCATGTGGCTGATGTGTGGTGACCATGACATTTCTTCTCTCCTCAGCAATACACGAGTTCCCCGACGACATTTTCACCAACAATGAACGAAAGACTGGAGCCATTCTGCTGCACATTGTGGCGGTAAGAGACCTTGCTGCAAGTGATGAAACGGATGTTAACATCTGCACGCATTGCGGCTTGATGCACCTGTTCGGATGCTATTTATTTTAGATGGTATTAAAGGAACGTTCTGGCGTTAAACACCCAAGGTGTATTTTTAGTAAATGTTTTTATGGGCCACAAAGTGTGAATTGAAGCAGTTATTTGCCAAGTGGAAGAAAAATTCACTGCGGCCATTGGAGTTGTGAAAAAAAATTTTTATGCCTCTGAGGCACACAAATGTATTGAATAGTAATGTGGTGACTACAGACTGATTTAACTTAAAAGTACAAAAAGTGGATTTAAAAAAACTGTCAGGGCATCTTATTCCGTCTCTGCCATCTAATAGGTCTGAACATGTTGGTTACTGAAGATGCACAAACTGTGACTAGCTGCAAAAAGAGTTAATGCCCCCCTTAAGTCTCTCGTCAGAACTCCATTGCTCTTAGAGGTAACAGCAATTGCCATTTTTCTGTTTTAACTGCTTTAATTCATATAGTTTGGATCCCTGACGTTCGTTTGTGCTGCCTAAGAGACCTAGGGTTGGTTTACCTGCGCCTTTTCTAAAGGGATACATCTCACCTTCTCTGCATCCAACATGGTCTGACAACCTCAGCAAAGCCTCTGGAAATGCATCGCTACTCTTAGCCTAATTTCAAGTAATTTGAATGCCATTTACATGCTGACTTATGCATTTACCTTATTTAGAAATGACTATGTTGCACTTCATCCTGCATCTTTTTTCATTTTAAAGTGCTGCTAGTTGTGTGCAGTGAATTGTGTTCAGCAACCCCCAAAACCCTGCTGTAACCTGTCTCAACACTATCTGTGGCCAGCAGGCGCCATGGCTGCTAATGATGACCAACTGGGAGCACTTGGTCTTTGGAAATTTTTAGTTTTTTTGTTTTATATAAACAGAATGCCCTGAAGAACTACAGCATATTCTGTAAGCTGATCAAGCAGGAACGCAGGGGCAGGCAATTGAAGCACCTAGGAGTCAGAACAGAACTCGAATGATGGCGCAAATGTAGTTTATCAACTGATGCCAACAGGAATCAAACGGTTCCCCACTTGAGTGAACAAGACCAGGTGTTGACCATCAGTGGCTCAACGTGTGGCAGCCGTCAAGTTTCCACACGTTACGTTGCACCAGTGCTGCAGCAGACATTGCTCCCAGGTACTGGTGCTTTTCCTCACGATTGTAGTCATTTGTACGCAAGGTAAATTAGACTTTAGAGTTTTTTTTTAGACTAGGTGTAGTCTGACTGTTGGCCTTGGCCAGACGAGGTTGGTGAACGGACAGGGAACGGTGTATACCCTACCCTGATGCAGAAAACGATTCAAAGGACATCAGCATCTCTTAAGACAAATGAGTAACTCTGAAAGGGAAATGTTCCTCATTCTGCAGGACTCTTCCTACTTTGTAGAAACGGGCAGACAAGTTTAGAACTAGCAGTAAAAGTTCCAGGATGTGGTTTGTGCCCAGCTTTCCCTGGAAAAGGGATGGTGGCACATGTTGCTTTGAACACTTAAAATTGGGAAGCAGCAGCTTGAAAGTTGCCAATGCCATGTGTTTTATTATTTTTATTTTATTAAAATGCACCCTGCAGCATTACAGCAGGTTGCTAAGACAGGCCTTTTCTGTTTTGAAGACGTTTATATTATGTGATTGGAACTCCAGGACAGTCTTGAACTTGATTTTCCATGGATTGTGTAAACTTGAAGTATCCAGAGGAGGTGGTAGCATTTCTGGTAACCTGACCTCATGCCAAAATATCTAATTGGTATGTCTGAGGGGTGAGTCGAGGTGACTTGTCCTTTTGGTGTAGGTTTGACCGCAGTATTTATTCACCCCGTAAATGTAGATGCTTAATGTTTGCTGAAACCTGAAAATCTGGAAGCCTGATGGAGCCGCTGATCCACCGACTCAAAACAATTTAGTTGAGACCCATCAAATATTTGTCCACAGTCCATTTACTTCTGTACTTCACCTCCACCTGTCAATGGTCAGGATGGGGGTGCATGGTTACAGTTAAAAATGTACTAATGTCGCATGCATCTGCCCCCCAGCCTCTACAACTTGGGTTGCCTCAAAACCACACAAACTTTGTACCACCGCAATACTCTGGGGGATGTTAATGCCCAAAAGTGTCTTTTACAAACCTCCAACTGTGATTTTGTCTAATCCAGTGCCATCTGAGGCTTGGGACAATTCAAATACTGAAAATATGAAATTCATGACCAATTGTGACCAGAAAACTAAGCAACAAAGTTGACCTCAAATCATTTTCTCCAAGACTTGTAGCATGCAAGATGTAATGTAATCGGTACGCGGAACTTTAGTGTTTATCTGCTTCTTTAAAGGGTGTTGAATGCACATGGTAACAGACAACTGGGAGACAGTTGATTAAATGCTGCATTATCTGTGGACATGTTTTACTCACGAGTCCATGCTGAAGGCTTCATAAACAGATTATTTTTAGCTTATGTTTATAAATGTTTGTCCAACTCTAAAGAATACTTGTTTTTGTCTCTGAGCTTCTTTCAAGCTGTTGTGTAGTCAGTCTTATTTGAGCTTCATGACTGGACATACAGAAGAATATTGGTTTAAAATTCATTTTGAAAGACATGAATGACAGAATTGAGGTCTGGTTGTGTCAAATTCAGCATTAAAAAAAAATTCAGTCATTCAAAATTAGACTGAGGTATGAAAATCAGTTAAGCATCATAACACTCTGAAGTACGCACCTCCTTCAATTTATAAAAAAAAATTATATTTGGAAATGGTTGGCAAAGTGAGCCATGAATACTTTTGGAATTAAAAAACCTGACTGGGGGGGGGGGGGTTAGATACAAGCCTACATCAATATTTTAAATTGTGCTTTGTAGAATTGGATTTTAAAAATCTCATATGAAGACAGTCGTGTCCAAAAGTAGTTTTAAATGTGAACGGCCGTGAAATATGAGCTGCACTCCACTAGGTACACGTTTTTTAACAGGCTCGAGCTTTGTTCCACTTGAAAAATGAAAAGTACTTTTTGTACTGGCAGCATATCACATGAGATGTCTGAGTCTGTTCGTTTTGCAGTCCTGCACTGCCCCCTGTGGACAGCATAGAGAAGAACATCTGAGAGCTGCCGGCTCCTGATGTCACAGCTGATCTATAATTAATAGCTCAGCTTCTGCCTCCCGTCTTCCTCCCCTCTTATTGTAGCAGAAGTATGAAAATGTTTTGTTTTTTCTTTGTTCCCCTCTACACAGAGAAAATGCACAATTGTAAAAAATCTTTTTTTTTTTGATACTGTGGTTGCCTAAGATTCTTGGGCTTGCCTTTTTTTTTTTTTAAGCCAGACTATTATGTTAATATGGTTCATTTGTGCTAAAGGTGCATCTATACAACCGTACAGAAGCAAGAACGCATATATATGCCTTTCATGTCTCAGATGCACTCTTTGTGATTCTGCCTGCAGGCTCTCTACATGTTCCTGGCCCTTGCCATAACATGTGACGAATACTTTGTGACATCGCTGGAGAAAATCTGTGAGGTACTGCAGAGATGCAGCCTTTTGATCTTTGTGTTGCACGTAAACTGTATTGTGTAATGTATAATCTTTGCTTATGCAGAAACTGGATCTGAGTGAAGATGTTGCGGGAGCCACCTTCATGGCAGCTGGCAGTTCTGCACCAGAGCTTTTTGCATCCGTAATTGGTACACTCGTGCAGTATGTGCACACAGACATTCCCAGATGGTCGGTGTCACCACCAGCTCTCACTAGCTGCCTCCTTTTGTGTGCAGGTGTCTTCATCACTCATGGTGACGTGGGGGTGGGAACCATCGTTGGCTCAGCGGTCTTCAACGTCCTATGCATCATTGGTGTCTGTGGGATTTTTGCTGGACAGGTGCGTGTGAGTCAGAGGGAGAGAGTAACCGCTGCTGCTGCATCATTGTTTATTTATAGACTGCAAAGCCGCACGTGTGGTACAACTTTTCGCAGAGGAGAAATGAAGACGTTCAAAATGTAGAACTAGGCTCAGGGAGTCTGAGCAGATCAAAGATGCAGAAGCCCTGAGATGCTCGACATGACAATGCCAGAAAGGCAATAAAACGGTGTCGGATGCCAAAGTAGGCTGAGACAAAAGAACGTGGTTCTGGTCTGGAAGATCTTTCTGTAAATTGAAATGCAACTTGAGGGGGAACTGGTTTACACTTATGAAGAGAGCAGTAACTTGGAGTCCAGAGGTTTGTTTAGCTGAAGTCTGGTTAGATGTTACAACTGAAACCAACAAGTCCTTTAAAAAAAAAAAAAAGTGCAGAGGATTTTTAACAAGATTCATAAGTCTGTCAATGTAAGGCATACGCATCCTCTGCTAGAATCCGTTCTGTACCCTGTCCTTGGGTGCAGCAACGCTGATTTACAACGGATGGAGATTTTCCTTCACGTAAACATTTACTACATACTCCTGCTGCAGTCACTGTATAAACAAATCTGTGGAGACTATTCAGGTTTAAAATGAAATAAAATGAAAATAAACTTACAAATAGACCCACAGTTTCCCCACCAGCCTGTTGTATGTCATCAGGTGTGAACTTATTGAATATCAAATTTAATGAGTTGGAACAGTTCAAGTTCTGTAAATGACAGATGACTATAGTAAATGTACACCGTTAGAATTATGGGCTTCAATTGCACTTGATGAATGTTGGGAAAACATTGTTTCTGTCACTACATGACCTTTTTTGAAAAAAAAAAAAGAAAAAAAATGCTCAGGGTTATCTGTTGCCATGGCGACTCAAGTTCTCATGTCAAGGTCATACATCACTTGTTCTGGCACCAAGAGCCTCAATCTTCAGGTGAAATCTTCAACTGTTGAATTTGGTTAAACTTGGGAAATGAGGCAACAAGGTCCAGTTTTGATGGGTTTTGCACTTCAAGACCACTGGATAAATTTGTCATCTTGCTATCAAGCTCCATTTGAAGTATTTTTGGTTATGTGAAATAACTAAGATTCTGTGAATACGATAAATGACAAAAGCGCAGTTGGGGAGAAACTGACGGTGCCTGTAATTCTTAGGTGGTGATGCTGACCTGGTGGGCTGTTTTTCGGGACTCCTTCTACTACATCCTGTCTGTCGTAGCTTTGATAGCAGTAAGTTCCACTAATGAACGCCTGTCAAATTCTTTTGTTTCCTCCCAAATCTTAATTTTTTTTTTTTTTTTTTGTATTTTTTTTTTTTTGTATTTTTTTTTTTTACAGTTCATCTATGATGAGAAGATAGTTTGGTAAGTGACTTTAAAAGTTGTACTCTTGAGTTTACTAATCCTATGTTTTTGAATTTAAGAGCAACTAAACGTCCTTGTCGTGGACCCTTGAGGGCTTTCGGAAATTGATTTCACATGGGTCATGCTATAACTGGCAGTCATAAATAACTGACTTCAAAAACCACATTTAAACAAATGTGATGTTATGGCACTTCAGTGAGACAAATGCATTAATTCGAAGACCATGTAAACTAATTTTAATCTGGTTATATTCCAAATGTTTATGCCAGTAAAAAGAAACCAGAATTTATGTCAAATAATTTTCTTGAATGTTAGTCTTGTCATCTAATGTGCTTGATATTTAGCTGTATCTGTAGTTGCACTGATATAAAAATGTAATCTCTAATCCAAGTTGGAATTTTGAAATGAGCAGGTAGATGATGCACAGCAACAAAGAGGGCTTATTCTTCCACTCCTCCTTCACCTGGATTTTAAGAAATTTGAAAGTTTACAAGGCAAGGGGGCGCTCTAAACGTGATCCTCCTGCTGCACTGAGTTTTAGAGGTTTTTAAGATTTGCGGGTGGCAGCAGAGGAGTGTGCAGGACTGCAACTCAGTCGTCCAAAAACATGAGCATGAGACCGTGAGGCAATCAAATTCCTCCACGTTTCTGAATCTGGGAAGTTCCCCGTTCTTGGTGGATATGCTCTGTGCTTCTGTTGCACTCTGACTTTCTTTCCATTATTTAGAGCCAGATGATCAGCAAGGTCCATCAGTGTTGCTGCAGAGTTCTAGTTCTCGCTGCTGTTAAATCTCTGGCTAAATATAGACCGCCAAGTAGTTTAATTCCATGTTATGTAATTGAAAACGACTGTAAATATGCAAGATGCAGAACCCGACTCATTTTATCGTGTTAAGATGATAGGAACATCCATTGCTGGGTTATTCATGGCCAAGGCTACAAATAGTTCTTTTTTTTTTTTTTTTTTTTTTTTTTTTTTTTTTTTTTTAAATAATTCCATATTTTAACATCCTGTAGCTCAATTGATGAGTGTGATTTTGGCTACTTAAAGCCAAGTGTGAAACACAAGAATTGCAATGAACATTAGATTTCGTATGTTTGACGCAAGCAATACCGAGTTTATGTATGAGCTGCAAATGTTGCGTAACAAGTCATAGCCTCTGCCGTGGTAACGCCACATCTGGCTTAAGATGGGTGCAAGGTCGGCGAATACGGCATTTATTTTCTTAGCAAAAATCTCTTATCAGCCTCTGGTTTTCATGCTCTTTATAGCTACTGAGAGAGAAAAGTGTGGATTTGCCACAAATGCAGTATGTGAGCGTCTGACCCGTTTTTCTCACCAGGTGGGAGAGTTTGGTGCTGGTTGTCATGTATGCAGGATACATCATCGTCATGAAGTGAGTTCTGCATGTTTAACTGGTTTTTATTTCATCTGGCTGTTTGTTGACATTCAATCTTCCACTTCACACTCTTGTGCGCAAACATCTGCATGTTCATTGGTATAAATGATTGTGTGTGTGTGTTTGTGTACTGACGGGGACATTTTCCAGCTGCAAGGGAGTGTCCATTCAGGTCTCCCGCCCCAGATTGGGCAAGCCTTTCACCCGAAGGCGTGTAGGTCGGATCAGAAACGAGCTACGGCAGTGTGCAATCTTTGTTTCTTGAGCCAATTTGAGAGAATGCAGTTTTCAAATGTTGTTGAGGGGTTTCTGGGAGCTTTGTAGCTTTAAAATTTCAGCTGCCTGTGACCTAATTTCAGCCTCTTCGTGAGGGAGGGGAGGAGTCGTATTCCTGCAGATATCTTCTAGCCTCCTGTATTTTTCTTTTAATGAATTGTTTAAACTGCGAACTTGGATGTAGACTACGTATTGTAGCTTATTTCTGTCTATATACTGTCCAGACTGAATAACGCTAACCACGCTGTCCTGTGCTGCCGTCCCTGTCCAACTGGTAATCTGTGTTGCGTCTTTCGTTTAATCTTTCTCCCTCTGCAGTGGTTAAGGGCACAGGCTTAACCGGATCACTCCTCTCCTTTTCTCATTTGGTGGAATAAGTGCTTACTGTAGGATATCCTGTCATGTCTCCCTTCTCCCAGAATATCTGCTGACCATTTTGGGCCGTTCCAGTGAAAATGGAGAATAGTGGGTTTAATGTAATGCAAATCAGTGCTCTGAAGTGACCTTCGAGGGTTCTGATCTAAGATGCTTTTCCTCTTTTATAGGATGTGAACTATAAGATGAAATCAGAGGGGAAAAGTGACACAAAATGTGAGGTTGTACGTCTTGCCTCCTAGTTTGTAAATGCGTTTGTCCACAGTGAGTTATCAATCTTAGTCTTAAGACTGTAGTGTCAAATGAGCATTTGATCTTGTGTGTATGGTTTCAACGTTGATGAAGGGGGTGATGTAATACTGCTGCAGCAACTCACTTGTAAGAAAGTGCAAAGCTCCCAGAAATTCAGATTTTATTATTTATTTTTGGACTACCTCTGGATTACCTTGGATAGTCAATTTTGTATCTCTTGACCCAATGAAATGTTGACGTGACCTTCTGTGTTGCATTGGAGCTCTGTTGTCTTCTTACTTTGTTTAAAGGGTTTTATTATAGGTTGTTTTTTTTTTTTTTTTTTTTTTTTTTTTTTTTTTTTTTTTTTTTTTTTTTTTTTTTTTTTGTCCCCCCCTCAGCCATTCTGGAGGATAGAATAACCTCACAAAGCTGCTAGTATTAGTGCTTTCTTTACTTAGATTTACTTGGCGCTGCACCTGTTCAGTTTTCATGCAGTGGTCCCTGACGTTGTGCCCAATGAAAGCCTAGTGATTGCCCTACTTTATTTTTTCTTCCCTTTGCTGATGGAGGACAGCATGTCTCAACTGTTGTTTTTGTGTAATGCTGTTGGTGTTTTGGTAGGTGGGCCACCTTAACTGTATTCTGTGGGGAAATAAGGGTTTTTTTGACAGTTAATAATTACCACATTTCAAACTTTTTTTTTTCCTTTTATTTTATTTTTTTTTCATTTTCTAGATTCAACTCTAGCATGCAACGATTTTTCATGGGAAAGTCCAACAAAAATGTGGCCAACGGTAACGCTGCAGCCAGCAGTGAGATGGAGGATGGTAATACTTATGACTATTTTTGGGGTGACGACCCGTCATCGCCTTTACTCTCAACAGGTAAGGTTAATCAGACAGGCCGAGTCCACATGGAATGGATGATTCGACTTAGTTTCTGTTTTTGGAAGAGTGTGGCTGTTTTTAATACTTTTGAGAGGACTGTGGCTTAAAACTTTTGCCCCTTTGTCTCAAACTAACTTTAATGGCTTCAGCAAATATTATAGTGTGCTGAAAGTTTGACTAAGACTCGCTCAGCACTTTGCAGCTTCCTTTGCTCCCAAAATTAATAGATCTTGTTTAAAATTTACTTAAGAGCGGGGCTGGCAGTAGTCTCATGTGGCGTTGGGGGAGGGAGGGTGTTATTTAAATACACTGCCTGGCTAAAAAAGGGAACTCCTGGATTTTATTAATGGGTAGGAGCTGCTTGTTGGAAAAGTACTGCAATTTTTTATTTACCCCCCCCCCCCCTAAGCTGCTAATGGGTTATAAAACCCTGACACCCCCCCCCTTTCAGTTCAGGTGTGGTCCAGCACTGTTGTAAATGGCCTCAAAGCCCACCAATAGATCTCTGTAAATACGGCTTCAACCAGCTGAGATAACTGACCGCGTGGTTGACTGTAATGTAGTCTAAGCGATATACACATGCATCCTCTGACTGCAGCAAAAATCCTTAAAGTACACAACCCAAAAGCACTGAAGACAACTCCTAGCATCCAAAAATGACAGACTGAGCAAAAAACAAACTGGATATAGATGTTTTTTACACATATGCCATTTGACTCAAGATCAGCATGTCTAAATTTTTACAAAACTTCCAACCACACATTAGTGTAACTGGGTTGTGATCTCATCTCCTATGTAACTTTGTGACAGCCCTTGTAGAAGTAGACCCCGTACTGAGTGGTGAACAGGCTACCAGTTTGTTGTACACTGTCGTTGCAAGAATGATTTGGACTCTGCTGCAAAGTTTTACAGTGAAATTTATGGCCAACCAGGTGCTCCCTCTAGAGACGGTTCTGTTCATCCCAGGATAAGTCAATGAAGCATCACAAGGACTTTGAAACCATAATCTTAACCCTTTTAGGGCACTAAAATACTTGCTATTAAATGTTAGTTTTAAAGGGTTATTGGATATGAAAAAATCTCTTTACATTGCATGTATGCCTACCAAAGTTGGAGAATAAAACGTCCTCAAAGTTGTAGAGTTGCCTCAAGTGCCCAGTCAGATTTATTCACTGCTTATGGAAGAGATGTTAATGTTTCAAAAGAACATTAACATCTTTTTTGCATTAAGCAAACAAAACAACCCCTCCTTAACTGGGTCACAAGCTGGAATACATTTAAAAAATTAAAAAAAAAAAAAAAAAAAAAACCCTGCAAGGGTAGTTGTGAAACATCTTTGATGGGAAAAGTTTGTTTTTGCCCCCCCCGTCAGAGATCCTGCACAAATGTCTTAAGTCTGAAAGAAAAGCAGCAGTACTCGCAGCAATGTTTTTAAAAGTGAGGAGTTCCACATATACAGTGTGAAAATGTAGTGTTGGGATTAAGCAGCTGTGCAGCCTTGAGTGGAAAAAAAATTCACTCATCTTGTATGCTATAAAGTTTAAATTCCTAAAGACTGGACTCTGGACACAGTTTTTCCTGCTGTTCTAGAGGGATTGGTGTGTCAAGGGAAGAGCTGTGGATGACGTGATGCATCAATCATGTGTAGTTCTGCTGCGCAGCATTATGATCTGTGGCTCCTTCACTTGGTTGGGTATAGATTCAAAAAGAATAGGCCCAAAAATTAGGTCAGCCGGTTACCTGAATATTCTGACAATTTCTCCATTACCAGCCGGCGCCCTCCCATCCTTCAAAGAAGCCACTGTTTAATGGTGCCAAGATCAATCGGGAACAAATTTGGTTTAAAATTGCATCCCACATTACCAGAACCATATTTTGACAAAGGATAAGAGTCCACACCTCAATCCTGCTGGGGATCTAAGAATTGCTAGAGAAATCTGTTGCGTGACCTTTCCATCAGTAATAAGATGTTAATGGGAGACGGGCATCTCTGGACTTTTTTTTTTTTTCTTTTTTTTAATTAATTTATTTTTTTTAATTAATGAAAATGCCATGTAATTTTTCTGATCCCGCTTCTTTTTGGCCTGGCAGTGTTTAAGCCTAAAGTGTTCGGTAGCGGCGCCTAATCTCGGCATTTCAGTTTTGAGTAACATTTAGACCCAACACGGTCTCCAGACTTTGGATTCCCCTACAGCCTCAGCCCTCTACGTCTTCGTTCTGTCTCCAACCTAAGTTTTCTAATCGGTGTCATTTAACCCATGAGAAACTTGGCTCTTCCCACTTTTGCTGCATTTGTCCTAACCTGCCTGTCTGTTTAGCCTTACTAAACTTTCTCTTGCTTATTGTTAACAGTGTTGTGATGCTGTGTGCCAATGTTTTCTGCTTGCATCCTACTGTTCTTCTGCCAGTCTCTGGAGCATAGACCTACTCACTCAAGAAGTGGTAATGAATTTTGCAAGAGGAAATATTTATGCCAGCTCTGTTTACTCAGTTTAATTTATGTGCATTGGTGCATGCATAAAAAGTCAAATTAAGGCTGAGATAAACTAATAAGTGTACTGTTGAGCTTGTTTTATTCCCTATCTGCTGCACTGTTAAAGCTGGTTCCAATACGGGCTAAATGTGGTATTAGACTGCAGGGAAGGCATTTTATAGTATGTCGCAAATGGATTGATAATTTGTTTAATGCCTGGCACTTTTTGAAGGGATGATCTTGAACTGTAATGCAGAGTGACGAGGTTAAATATTTCTCATCACAGAATTTGAATTCCATCACCACATCTGCGCATAAATATTCACAACTGGTAGGGAAACTTCAAAGCTGCAGCGGGCAATTTTGTGCAGGACAGGATCGTATTATCCAACCAAGCTAATACTACAGTACTAACTATCAAAAGGAATGAGACGAGTGTAGCATCTAAGACTAGAGTCAGAGGGGGGTTTTTTTTTTTTTTTTTTTTTTTTTTTTTCTTTCCCCCCCTCTGTAAATCCTTGTGCATCTATCGTCTAAAACCTGTAGATCCCTGGACCAAAACTATTGGCATTGTTAATTTGTGCTTTTGGAAACCATGTGCTTATCAAATGTGAGGAAGCCGAATGGCAACAGATCAATGGGTCCCCATTCATGTTCAGTTACCACTCTTTGGTTTGGGTTTAATTGGGCAGAAACCTAAGCAGAGAGGCCCAGACTCTTCCCTGACCACCTTTAGCTCCTCTGGGAAAACATTTGAGGCTTTCCTACCCCATCAATGATATCCCCCCCCCTTGTTCTGGGTCACCTTCAAGACCCCTTCCTGGATGGAAGTGCTTGGGACAGCTCCTCTTGGAGGCAAGTGGGAGATATCCCAAGCGGATGCCCAAACAATCTTACCTTGCACCTCTTGATGTCGAAGTACAACTGTCACTTCATGAATGCCCATTGTTAGAAAATGTTCTGGTTTTTTTTTTTTTTTTTTTTTTTGTATACACGTAAGCAGTTTTAAAAAAAACTTCTTACACCTAGAAATTCTTTTCGGTTTTCATCCAGGAAAGAAGCATATTTTACTCTTTGAGCTTAAACCAAGTCCAGTCTCATTGCCTTTTAACTTAGAAGATGCAAATTAACTCTGAAAATAACTTGCAGCTGCACCAGGCATTAACTGTGTTTAACAAATACTAAACAGCTATTCATAGTGTCTAATCTATCTTTGCACCAAGACACCACAGCACAAATTTCTGTGGCATTACGATAAGGTTATGGTTGACTTTGAAGGCAACTGGAATTTTCCTTTTTTCTAGAGGATCTTGACTTGTTTTTTATTTATTAAAAAAAAGTAAATTCCAGTTGCCTTCCATTTCAGCACTTGGGATTAATCCCACTTTTGAGACGGACGCTCTTTTATTCATACACTTTGAAGCTTTAGTTTCCACCGTTGAATCCTTGGAGGATGTATTCAACGTGAGTTATGCATCTTCTGTATCTCGTTGCCCACACTTCAGTCAAACCTACCAAGGCTTACAGCCGTGGCTCAGTGGTGATGGTGGATGAGATCATGAACGCCAGCCCTTCAAAGTTCAGGTTTCCAGAGGCAGGCCTCCGTGTCATGGTCACCAGTCACTTCGGACCCAGAACCAGACTGCGAATGGCCAGTCGCCTCATCATTACAGAGGTACAGCAGACTATTTCTATTTAACTCCTGAGCTCTCTGTAAAGTGGTTAAGTCTCTAAAAACATCCCCTTGTTTGCACACTTCACTTTCTACTTTTCCTCGTTTGACTGCAGCAGTGAACTCCACTAGGGAACGTCTAGTAACTCAAGAAAAGAGCTGCACATCTTTTCCTGTGCTCTATGACTTAGTTTCTTTTTTCTGAAAGCGCCAGAAGTTGGTGCAAGCTGCCAACGGTGTGGAGACACAAGTGATTGACGGGAAGGTCGAAATTGAGAATGGAAACGTGCCAGAGGACAAACCCACTGAGCAGGAGGAAAACGAATCCATCTCACCCTTTCATATTCCAAGTATGTGATGTATTTGGTTTTTTTTTTTACTCTATGAAAGTGTAATTTGGCATAAATGAAGGGGATACTCTGACAGTCCTAATCAGATTTAAATCATTTCAGGTACTGATTTGAAGAACTTGAGGTTTGTGCTAAAAGGAGCTTTTAGTTGAACAGCTCTACTAAAATGTCTTCGGCGGTTGATGTCTTCACTGAAGAGTCATTGTCTCTATGATCTCTGGCTCGGGCTGTTCATGTAAAAGGCTGATTTTTAAGTTCTGGGGTACATGAGGGTGCCACTGAAATAGAGGGACTACTTCTGAGGTGCTGTCTGAAGTCTTTCTGCAAAGAAGTTTGTGCAAAAGCTTTTACACAAAGGCTTTTGTGTTTAGCAGATGGGATGATGTCTGATTTTTCTAACATCAAAGGGAAAGTGGCAAGAGAAAAATGGATGTGAAATCGTTTACAAAAAGGTTTGATTTTCTTTGTAGAAAAGAAGTTGGATGTGCTCAGTGATGGGTAAAGAACTTTTTTTTTTTTTTCTTCCTGCTGCAGCCCCCCCTCCCTTGGCTGCATTAGTATACATAGCCTGGGTAACTTCAACATCTGAGACAGTATCAGAGGGTTTTTATTTCAGCATTCTGCACAAACAAAGCAAATTTTAAATGTGGGACTCTTGTAAAATACAACAAAAAATGGTTTTAACTCTTAATTGGCACAAATTGCCTTAACTGACCAATTTTGTTGAGAGAGAAGTTAAATAACCAAGTTTGTCTGACTCACCCAGTTTCAAGTCTGTTCTTGGCACAGCAATTTCACAGCATGGCTCTGCAGCTGCAGTCCAGGTGTAACCTGCTGTGCAAAAACAAAACATTTGGCTCATAACGAAATGGGGATAAAACCAAATGAGGCTCATGTTGTTCAGCAGCTGATTCAGGTGAGAATAGGGAAGCATTTTGCTTTCAAAACCCAAGTGGAAACTCGTTGCTTATGGCTGCTGCCCATAAAGGGGTGAGATGAGCCGAGGTCGTGGTAAACCTCCCCCTCCCCTGCTGAAAACATGAGGCTGAATCACAAAGACAAAACTAAAGTCATTTTGATATTCACCATGATCGCATTCACTCATGACGGGCTTTTTTTCAGGGGGTATTGGCACGAAGTTGAAGTGGCTGATGTCATGGCCTCTGCTCCTCCTGCTGTTCTTCACTGTCCCAAACTGTGCCAAGCCTCGCTGGGAGAAATTCTTCATGCTCTCCTTCATCCTGTCTACTGTCTGGATTGCCGTCTTCTCCTATTTCATGGTCTGGATGGTGAGTTTAATAATTCTCACTGTTCATGAGTCGAGCTCGATGCGAAACCCAAAGCTGCCATTTAACTTGGCTAAAGTGCTGAAATGAAGTTTTATTAAGCATGCAGTGCAGAACATGCATATTGCATGCGTTTTACAAGGACAATATACTGTTTTTCTTTACTAGAGAAAATGTGATATACAATTTTCTTAGTTTCCCCATGTTTAAGGAAAAAAGACTAGAAAACTGGTGCAAAGAAGGTAGAAAAGATGATTCTCCATTGGACTGCCTTTTGCAACCTGCAACAGCTGCTTTCAATCATGTAGAAAGGTCTTCATAAAGGTGAATACATGTGGTGAGAAACTGCCGCTAAGCTCTGCCTCCATCTTCAGGTTACTATAATTGGCTACACTCTTGGAATCCCAGATGTCATCATGGGCATCACGTTCCTGGCGGCAGGCACAAGCGTTCCGGACTGCATAGCTAGTCTTATCGTGGCTCGGCAAGGTAAGCGTCACCATTTTTGCAAGGCAAAACTGGTGGTTACAGGAACTGCTCTGAGGTGGTAGGGAGGTCAGCATGTGTCTGCAGCTGCTGTGTTTATCATCTTAGCTCAAATGCCTCTTCCAGCAATGGTTTTTTTTATTTTTATTTTATTTTTTTATTTTTTTATTTATTTTTTTTTTTTTCTAAAAAAATGTGTGGATTTGTCACTCAGCACAAAGCCAGACTTGAGTCTTCAATTGCATTTGTTAATAAATGGCCAATTCTCTACAAAATTTCTCAAGGCCCCTTAGAGAAAATAAGTTAATGTTCAAATAAATCAAATTGTGAACCAATTCTGTGTAATGGAATTTATAAAGTAGACAACGTAACCTTGCTGAAGAAAGTAGTGGCTTGCATGGAATGATCCTTTTTTTTTAATAGGAAGTGACCTCCAGTAGAACCACATGATTATCTTCCTTGTCTGTTTGGGAAGGGCAAGGGGTGAGGATGGATGCAAAGCATAGGGATACCTAGTGCTTCATTGGAGGACCCTAGCTGCTTTTCTATATCAATGGTTGAGTGACAATTCTTGAAACCTTTTTTTTTTTTTTTTTTTTTTTTTTTTTTTTAAGGGTTTAGCAAAGTTGAATTTCGCAAATTGAGTTGCAAAGTTGTGCCTTTTTATATTAAAAAAAAAAAAAAAAAAAATTAAATTCAAGTATAGAAGAATCAAAGATCTCTTTTTGTCTGTGTACAAAGAATGTACTCGAGTTGATTTATTACGTTGCAGTAGAGATCTGTGTCTCTGCCTTCCCCTTCCGGATATCAAAAGGCTCAGAGCAGAAGTTGGAAATGAACTTTATTTGACCGCAGAATAAACTTTTTTTTTTGTTTTTAATTTTTTTTTTTTTTATTTTAAACAAATTTTTTTTTTTTTTTTTTTTTTTTTTTTTTTTTTTTTTGCAGGTTTGGGGGACATGGCAGTGTCAAATACTATTGGAAGTAATGTATTTGATATTCTCGTGGGACTTGGGGTCCCCTGGGCAATACAGACGATGTGTGTCAGCTACGGATCAGAGGCAAGTTTCTTGCAAGAACTTGGACCTTATTATCTATGCATTGAGTTTATAGAAACAAATTATTTATTTATTTTTTTTTTTTTTCCCCAGGTGGCTATCAACAGCCGAGGGCTGGTGTACTCGGTGGTGCTTCTGCTGGGCTCTGTGGCTCTTACGGTGAGCTGACAGCATGAATCCTTTTCATACTACACTGGTTCATCTCAAATTTTCTGTTTATAAAAAAAAAAAAAAAAAAAAAAATTTGCTACCTCAGTGTAGACAATACTTTTAATATGGAGCTGGTATTGTCTTAATTTGAGCTGTAAAGCCATCCAGGTTTTTACTTTTACTTTTCCTTTTTCCTTTTTTTTTTTTTTTTTTAAATTTTTTTTTTTTTAATTTTCTTTTCCCCTTAGTGTCAAAACCTGATTCCCAGTCTTTGTTTTTGATGCCTGCAGGTGCTGGGGATCCACCTGAACAAGTGGCGGTTGGATTTCAAGCTGGGCATTTATGTCCTCGTCCTGTATGCCGTTTTCCTCTGCTTCTCCATTATGATAGAGTACAACGTCTTCACTTTTGTCAACCTGCCCATGTGCATGGAGGAGTAAAGCACAACAGCATGCCTTGAAGACCAAAACCTCAATGCTCCCGTTGCAGTCAGTTTTTTTTTTTTTTTTTTTTTTTTTTTTTTTTTTTTTTTCTTTCAGTCAATACTGGACCTATCTGCTGACTGTTTTGCCTCTTGCTTGCACTCTTTCTTTGTACAACTTCAGTTCAAAATGTGAACCTAATTTTCTTACAAGGCACTTTGCCGTAAGAGTGAACTGTCTCTAAATTGCCCCCCCTTTGTCACACAGTGCTGGTCCTATATGCCCGTTATTTCAGTCATTGCCTGTTACTTCGGTAATTTTTTTTTCTTTTTTTTTTTTTTTTTTCTTTTTTTTAAAAAAATACGCCTGCTAACTTTCTGCCCATCCAGCATGCCTTTCTAGATGTTGGGGACCTCCAGAATCATAAGTGCCCCTGTTGATTGTTGGTGTTTTCACTGTTCACAATGTAGATTTTTCACATATTTCTAAAGCCTTGCCACAAAAACCAAACTGTTTTGTCAAGAAGACAAGAAAAAAAATCTTATGACAAACCCTGTTTCTAATGAAAATCCTGACAAACTGTAGAGATGACGCTTCTTTTAGTCATTCATAAAAGATATAAAGAGTAACTGTAATGTCCTAAGAAACATCCCCCTTGTAGGAGGGTCTTGTCCGTGGCAGCTCCCCTCCTCCAGCTTGGACCTGACTCCCCTGGCATGGCCTTTGGCATTAGGGGGCAGATACTGTTGACGCTTCACTCCTGTGCAACTCTAACCCTCATCTGCTCGATCTAATCTGTTTTTTCTAAAAAAGACCTTTTATCAGGATGGTTTGTCTAGATGTATCAGTCCAGATCGGATGACTGTGAGGGTGTTATGCATCTGCACCAGTGCACAATGTAAATTTGTAAACACTATTTTCTTTCTTTTTTTGTATTTTTTTCCAAATCAAGGTTTTGTCTAGTTTGAAATATGGAGGAGAGCTTGTTGCAAATATTGGACATTGCTTGTCTTTCACTGGGGGGGAAAAAAACAAAACAATTGCACATGAAAATATTTCTTGCTTTGTGGGGTTTAACCATGTGGATATGTGGCTGGAGGTGGTGTCGATCCACTCTGGCATTGTTTTCATTCAGCGATTTTTGGGTTGTTCCCCTTTTTCCTTCTGCACAAGTTCAGAACATAAATGAAAAACAAAGGAAAAAAAAAAAAAACTGGCTCCATATCTGGATGCATCTTAATGGCAGCAGCGTGAAGGGAGTTGTCCAACAAATGCAAAGAAACCAGGCGGCTTTCAACACTGTCTGCTATTTCACGTTCTGGCCAGCAGAGGCTGCTGCAGCTGCGGCCAACACAACCGCTGTTATCAGGGAAACTCGGACATGGACAACTCCGGGAGGTGGAGATGGCGATGGTCTCTTGATTTGAGTTACATGTAGATATTGCACTTTAACAGCCGTCCTCTCATTCTGAATCAACTAGTGCTTCCTTTTGTGCGTGTGTACTTTCAGTGTATAACCGTCTGTGTGACTGTGTGCTCAGTTTGAGCCCACGCTACGTTTTCACACCGGCCTCTGGATTTTCAAATGGACTGGAACCTCAACAATGTGAGCACACTCGTCTGTCTGCAGTGCATGCTGGGACATTAAACACGGCTCCTCCACAGCACAGCAAAAGGCTGAGGGCTTCTGGGTGTCTCCATGGATACTGCCTGGCCCACTTTACAAAAATCGGCAGCTAAGAGTACTGCAAACCAGACATTTTGACATCATGCAAATATGCCTGTGAGAAGTCCACAAGTGAGATGCAGAGACTAAAACTAAAGTGTGCGTGCGCGCGTGTGTGTGTGGGGAGTGTTTCAGTGTTTTTGAAAATATTCCTCTGCCACATCGGTGGCAAAGGGCACTTGTATATGCAATCTAAATGTAAATTTATGTGACAAAGCCCCCTGCAAGGTTGCCATATAAAGACGGGGCCTCCCGTGGAGATGTGACGTTAGTTTGTCTAGTTGTACTTGATGTGTGAGCTCACAGGTGTGCGACAGCCGGGATACTGGGCGCACAGAATGGACATGTCTGGAGCAGTGGCATTTGAGGGAAGGCCTTTTTTTTTTTCCTTTCCCCCTCTTCTCCACATCTCCACTCTTGCACAAGGGCATTAACGGTCTCGTTAAACTTAGCTGGAGGAGCAGAGGGAGAGCAGGATGGATAAGGGGGATGGGTTTCCTCTGTTGCCCTCTGGACTCTTGTAACGACCTGGATGAGAGTAAATTCTAGGGAATTGACAAATAGCTGGACCTTCTAGGCTGCTGCTCCACCAGGGTTTAAGTGACCACGCTTACTGGATGGGGATGGAGGTGACGACACAAGCCTGTGGACTGCACCCGTCAGTCCGCACAGGGATTTACAAAGGCTTTAGTTTTTATTTATTTATTTTTTTTTTATTCCCGTAATTTCTCTTGTGCTTTGCGGGGGAAAAAGGCATGCTCCTACTGTACTTGGTTGTGCAGTGTAATGTTTTTGTTGCTGCTGTGAGGTCACGTTTGAGCAATTCAGGAGTCAAAACGCTGGGCCAAGTGGGACCAGTCTTGAGCCATGGCGTCCGTCCTCACCAGTTGTCTGGCTTTGCATCTTTCCCACTTTTTTTTTTTTTTTTCTTTTTTTCTTTCTCTCTTCTGTTCCTCCCAATCTCTTTGGAAGGGGAATCTGGAAGCCATGCTCCTTTGTAGCTCTGCATTTTTCCAGATTGTATGGACATCCCATATACAAAATAAGCGCACACACTAAAGGACACACATTAGAAATGGCAGTTTAACGAGAGGACTGGTGTGTATTGACTGAATGCGACCTGATGCACTGTGAGCTCAATGTGATGTGGGAGTTTTGTCAAGAATTATGAATAAAAAAAATTATATTTAATGTAAAGTTAGTTATTATAAAACATTGAGGACATCTGTATAACTTATATGAATGTATTTGTCTTGCTATACTGGACATATCCAACCAATGCATTTTACTGTAAAGCAATAATGTGAAGAAAAAAATAAAAAGGCAAAAATAACTCCTATACTTTTTGTCTCAGATTTTGGATTATTGAAAAGTTATTGAATGCAAGTTGTTTCCAATGATCAGTCTGGGGAAAATGGCACTCTTGAGTAAAATTGTGGAAAATTTGTTGTCTTCCTCAGCCATCCAGGACTTGGTGTTTAAGTCCGTAGGTCCTACTAATGTCTCATCAAGACTTTAAGATCTAATTTGAGTGGGGAAATGCTGACCATCAGCACATGTGACCCAGTAATCGTGGATGGATTTAGTTTTTTGAAAGTGAATAAATTGGGAATGAAGGCCAATAAGAATATTTCTGCTCAACAATGGTCTTAAGGTCATGCCACAAACACTCAAAACTCTACCCCCCCCCCCCCCTTACTCATGCAGTAAAAGAAACTTTAGCACTCTGCTTCACTCAATAACTCCTAATTAAGTTGCGTGACTTTAAAGTGGAACTTAGCTGGTTATCTTTAAAATGCTGTGTGCACTCTAATTTATTTGCCATTTTAAAATGTGTGGGCGAAATTAGCTTTGGCCCTCTTTGGTTTTCAGGGTGAACTGTTATGAAGATTTACCCTGCACTTTTGCCCGTTAATTGACTTATTCTTTTGGAAATGAAGTGCTTCACAAACTGAACCAATTACACTGGCTCAAGTGTGCGCGTGCTTACATGAGCTTGGTAAATGGTCAGCATTGCATTATCTTGCAAAGATCAAGCCACAAAAGTGACACTTGGATTTAAAAGATTTTGGGTTGTTAATGTCAGGTGTGTTCCCACATCCCCTGAAAACGGCTGTAACTAAACCTCTGAAAAAACGATCTTGACAAGAGACAAAATAGACTGATCTCAAATCTCCCATTTTTTAAGATCATTGAAAGTGTTTTTTCTTTTGTAAAAGCTTAAGCTTTTGTAGCACACTAACTGCTGTCTTCCAGTCAGGTTTTAGACAGCCACTGCTCTAACCAAAGTTTTTAATGACGTATGCCTGAATACAGACGGTGGAAAAAAGTTTCAATCTATACACCTAAGAACCACCAACCAGGCCAGAAATCTGTGTATATTGATGGACTCGGACATAAATTTGGAAAAACGCATTAAGGATATAAGAAAGTCAGCCTATCACCACCTCAAAAATATATCAGTTAAAAGATCTGTCTCAGCAGGACCTGGAAAAACTAGTCCATGCATTCATCTTTTGTAGGCTTGATTATTGTAACATTTCTGCCCAAGTCTGCCTAAAAATCTGTCAGACAAGTGCAGCTCATTCAGAACTCTGCTGCTCGAGTCCTCACTAAGACTAAACTTGATCACATCAGTCCAGCTCTGAGGTCTTTACACTGGCTGCCTCCATCAGAGGACAGACTGTAAAGTTCTGTTGCTGGTCTATAAAACTCTGGTTTAGGACCAAATCCTCAGGTTATCTGGATCTGTTTTTTTTTTTTTTTTTTTTTTGTTAACATTTCCCAGAATCAGAACCTGGAGATGGAGAAGCTGTGTTCAGCTTCTATGTGCCACATGTCTGGAACAAACTCCCAGAAAGCCTCAGGACAGCGGAAACGCTGTTTAACCAGGTTGAACACTCACCTGATTTCAGCCGCATTTGAATAAAGACACAAATCTGCTTTTAAACTTTTAAGCTTGAGTTAGACAACTTGTCAGCTTGGATGTTTTGTGTACACAGGACTGTGACAAAGGTAAATGGGTTACAATAAATAGGTTATGTATCAGAACTTAGATTTTGCTGAATTTTACTGAAGAAAATGTCCATCTGAAAGGAAACACGCAGGCAGATGCAGGACATGCAGGAGAAGACTCTCAGCTGGTTTTGGGAAACTCCCTGGAGGTAATAAAAGAGTTGGATGTGGAGAAGGACCCCCCGTCCTAAGCTTGGATAAGTAGTAGTAGATAGCTAGATAGGCAGAAAATTGTTGTGCAATAATGTATATGGTATGGTAAAAACAAAACAAAACAAACAAAAAAAACCCTTTGCAATTCCTGTAATCAGAATCCTATTTATATAAAAGGACATGAATTTTATCAGCCAAGTATAACAATCAAATGTAAGACTCACTCTGTAGAACAGCAGCTCTAATTTTATCACAGACCATCCAACTTGTAGAAATATACAGACAGCCCCCCCCCCCCACAGTAACTCATTCTAAGTAATTAATGAAAAAAAAATGAATTACCTAAGACGTGGAAACTCTGGAGAACAACTTCAGACTCGCTGACTCTCAGTATTTTCCTCAACCCAAAGCCAGATGAATCAGAGTCTCGATATAAGCAGTTTAAGATATGTAAGGAACCTTTCTGGGTGAAATAACCCTCAAGGTGAAGTTAATGAGCTCGATGTACTCCTTATGGCTATATTGTTTTATCAGCGGTGATTAAAATTGTTTCCAGGGTAAAGAAATTCATCTACACTTGGAAGGGAAAAAAAGAAAGCTTTAATGCATCCTGACCATATCTCTTTGGCTTGACGGCAGTTTTGACATTCTGCTGGCCTCACGTTTCTCCACTACAACATTTTAACAGAGTAGCCAGCAGCTTCCAGTCACATCTGCTGTAGATGAGGTCACTTTCAGTCAGTGCCTGAAGCAATGCCGTGCAACAATACTCTTAATTGTGGGAAATAGTGTGAGATGTCAAATAAGTCATCAGCACTTTGGTCGAATCACCCCTGCAAAGAATATCTGAATGAACGAGTGACACTTATGGTTTAGCTCTGGCAACATGTGGCTCTTCTTGAGTGAATTATGAGTAATGACTTATTGGTCCTGAGCGGAAACTTGTCTTATATGATCATCGAGCTGGAGAGCAGCGCACTCATAGAGGCTGATTGCAAACAATATCTCATTTAGAGACGACTGCTGAACGTTGAAGAGTCCGTTGAGGGTTGAGTCATGGGGGAAATTACTGTACATGTCCTGAGTCATTCTGGATGTGCTGCTTGTGCTTCCAGTAGAGGGCAATGCAGCAACAGGATTGACATGTCAGCGCCATCTACAAACTTCATTGCAGCTCAGGAGGAGCTGAGAACAGAGCTTCTTTAACCAAGAGAGCAAAACTGTGCCCCTATATAAGAGAAATGTTTCAAATATCAGTCCCACCAAGGCAAATGTGATAGGAATCTACACTTTCAGTGTGATTTCATGCACCATATATATATATATATATATATATATATATATATATATATATATATATATATATATACACACAAAGCATAATTTGTTAATGACGGATGTCTATGTCCTTCATCTGCCAGATAAGCAGCCATCTGGAAAGAGCAGCATGGCCCGTGCAGGCTACTGGTGCTTCTCCCTAATGAGCCACCCTCTTGGCTATCGTGCTGCATTTAACAAGCTTCTCTGTCAGCCGTGATCTCGTGCACTGATGACTTCCCCTTCTGCGCCCTAACAAGCCTATTTGGACGACTGCTGTGTGTCTCCTGTGAGCACTGGCTTGGGTCCATAATTTCTTGGGCCACATTTAGAGACAGGGGCCCACGCATCCTGTCCTTGGCATAAACAGAAGCATAATCCCGTTTTTTAAAAAGTTGTTTATCTGTTCACCCACTGCCTCAACGATTCTATCGTTTGGGGAAATTTTCCCTCCTTGTTTGTGCCTTGCCAGTATTTTTTGACACCACTTTGCTGTTTGGGTAAATTGCTGTGCTGCAGTGATGGATTGTGAGCAAACTGGGTTGCTGCTGCTTGCTGCAGTCCCTGAGCACCAAGTGTTGTAGATTGCCCGACTTCTTCCCTATTTGCTTAGTTTTGATTCATCTGTAGGTTTCTGGTTTTAATGGATGAACTTTGAGTATTTGTTTCCATTCAACAGGCTTATTGACACAAAATCCGACTATAAAATAAGCATTTTCTATGCCTCTGTCTGAGAATAAATACAGAAAAGGTGAGTTTATGGTCTTTTAAGAAATAGAAAATATGTGTTATGACTAACCTTAACCAGCTGACAGTGAGGCAGAAAAGGGAAACCACCTCGCCTTGGCTCTGAGGAGCTAGTTCTTCATGCCCGTTTAAGGTTTTGTTTCAAAATATTAACCGACATGAAATCATTCAGAAATCACTAACCCTGCCTTTAACACCATGCAACCTTTTCCTTGTACCCAATTTCTTTCATTAAGTTAAACATCTATTTCTATGCAGACCACACAAACCCAAGAGATTTCGTTTTCTTTAGTCAACCTGGGATGCCTTACGTTGCTGTCAGAGCGCTCAAATATTGTGGGCGTCATGGAAAACCAGCAAGTGTACATAAGTGGTTAATGTCTGTCCTTTCAATCATCATATAAAATAACTGTTCATTTCACTGATAAAGTTGTTTATGTCACTGACATGACCAAATTACTTCCATTGATGTAAGGCGCTGATTCCTTCAGTAGCCAATGAGCTACTAGAGCTCAGCTATGTCCCGCCTCCCCGCTGTAGCGTTCATGGCACTGACATGACACTTGTTTCAGAATTGCGACCTCAAAAAGAAAACTGAGTATAACGGTTCGAAAACAGACGGTTTTAGAACTGATGGAGAGAAAAGTGTAACCCAGAAAGATGACTGCACTCTCGGTTAGAGAGTTTGATTTCCAGGTTACAGATTCGGGGTTTTGGTTCTTAGATTTTAAGACAACAACATATTTGGTGTTGTATCGACGCCACACACTTCACTGCATTTGTTAACATACAGCCATTTTTACTTTTCAGACCTGCACTACATTCCAAAAAGCAAAAAAAACAAAAAAAAAATGAAATAAAAAACAAAAGTGAGGTCACAGGAGCCCTTACTACTTGGCAGTGTTGTTGTTCCTTCTCTGACCACTTAAAAGATGTTCTGTTATTGAGGACACCAGTTTTAGTTATTCAATTTTAAATTTCCCACAAGCTCTTTATGAGGACTGGATCAGGGCAGCAGGAATTCGTATTGCTGTAATAGGAGTGTCGGTTTGCGTTGTCTTGGTAAAGAAATTCATGCACATCCCTGGAAAAGATGTCATCTTAACAACAGCACAAGTTCCTCTACAACCTCAGCAGTACTTTTCGGCATGAATGCTGCCGTCATCAGAAGTGTAAATAACCTTTACCAAGGGCACTGATACAACCACACACCACTGTAAAAATCTGACTGGTTGCCGATAACAGTCTGGACGGTATTTTTTGTTTTCGGTCTGAAGCAAACAGATCCCAGTTTTCCTGACTACAAGACATATTTCCACTGTATGTCCATCCTAGTTGCCTCTGAGCCCAGCGATGTTGATGCTACCTTTCCAAAAAGGTAAATATAAAGCTGCTTATTTGCTCAGTAAGTTCTTAAATGGCAATTGTGCATGGAAATCTGTATTGTTTTACTGGATAAAAGTCTCCCAGAGTAACCCTCTGGCCACGTGTTGTATATCAGCTATTAATGAAAGATCTGGCGATCCAGGGGATCAGAGATCATGTGTGTCTAGTCTTGGTTTATGGCCTCTACGCTCAAAAAATCTTTAATCTTTTAATTATTTTTGCATTCATTTGTATTTATTTATGCACTATAGAAAGAAAGATATGCAGATTTATTTTAGCAGCTCACTGGAAAAATGAAGATTCTCCTCACACCTTTGGTCCTTAAAGACTTATCCTTTCATAAAAAAAAAACAAACAAAAAAAACTGTTTTTGTACCAAATAATTACTTCACCTAACTGTTGTTAATGCCAGTAACAAGAATTTCTGAGACCTCCACTTACATAGTCAGAAAACATTTTTAAATAAAAAATTGGAACAAATAAATGGTAAAGAAACAAAAAAAAAATCAATGTATTTATAATGATACAAAAAATGATTTGGGTTTTTCATTGCAGTATAATAAACACTTCAAGTACGAAAGGATCAAAGGACCAACAAATGACAAAGTTGACAGGGAGAAAACATTTTGAAGAAGTGGAATTATGGGAAATATGTTTTGTTTATACCGTCTAAAGAAAAAGAGAGAAAAGTAAATGCTAGAATTGCTTCTAATTTGTTGTAGTTCTTTATATTCAAATAAACGGTGTTGACAGTCATCTAAGATCCAACTCTTTTAATTATTTATGCTTTCTACTTGCTAATGAAGACACTTCTGATAGCACAGAAAGCAAGCCACAGAAAACATGGCTCAGTAATTTATTCATCCCATGCGAGCCACACGGTCCATGAATGAAACACAAAGGCTTCTCATCTCTGTACGTATTAATATTAGGTAGCTGTTCCTGGTAAATCTATCAGAGTCCAGTGAAGATACACTATATGGCCAAAAGTATTCACTCACCTGCCTTGACTCGCATATGAATTTAAGTGACATCCCATTCCTGATCCATAAGGTTCAATATGACGTCGGTCCACCCAGTGCAGCTATAACAGCTTCAACTCTTCTGGGAAGGCTGTCCACAAAGATTAGGAGTGTGTTTATGGGAATTTTTAACCATTCTTCCAGAAGCGCATTTGTGAGGTCACACTGATGTTGGACGAGAAGGTCTGGTTCTCAATCTCCACACTAATTCATCCTAAAGGTGATCTATTGGGTTGAGGTCAGGACTCTGTGCAGACCATGTCTCATCCATGTCTGTTCCCACAAAGTTGGGAGCATGGAATTGTCCAAAATGTCTTGGTATGCTGAAGCATTCAGAGTTCCTTTCAGTGGAACTAAGGGGTCAAGCCCAGCTCCTGAAAAACAACCCCACACCATAATCCCCCCTCCACCAAACTTTACACTTGGCACAATGCAGTCAACAAGTACCGTTGTCCTGGCAACTGTCGAACTCCGACTTGTCCATCAGATTTCCAGTTGGAGAAGCGCAATTCGTCACTCCAGAGAACGCGTCTCCACTGCTCTAGAGTCCGGTGGTGGCGTGCTTTACACCACTGCATTGATGCTTTGCATTGCACTTGGTGATGTCTGTCTTGGATGCAGCTGCTCGGCCACGGAAACCCATTCCATGAAGCTCTCTGACTACTGTTCTTGAGCTAATCTGAAGGCCACATGAAGTTTGGAGGTCTGTAGCGATTCACTCTGCAGAAAATTGGTGACCTCTTTGCACTATGCGCCTCAGCATCTGCTTAGTTGCTGTCATTCCAAAACACTTCCATGTTCTTATAATACAGCTGACAGTTGACTGTGGAATATTTAGGAACGAGGAAAATATACGACTGGATTTGCTGCACAGGTGGCATCCGATCACAGTTCCACGCTGGAATTAACTGAGCTCCTGAGAGCGACACATTCTTTCACTAAACCTAGTTATAAAAACAGTCTGTATGGCTAAGTGCTTGATTTTATACACCTGTGGCCATGGAAGTGATTGGAACACCTGATTCCCATTATTTGGATGGGTGAGCGAATAGTTTAGGCAATATAGTGTAGCTCTGATAAGACCATTTGGAAGAATCAATTAATGGCGAGCCAAGACTTTGAGCCTATTTAACATTTTTTTCCCCCGATTTGAATTTTAAGCAGAGAATGTATGTCCAAGACGAGATTTCTTTTAGCCTACAGACTCTGTCTTATCTCACCTTGTTAAAGTTAAGACGAGTAATGAGAACTTTTGTCCGGCTATTCCTCAGACATCCATCATTACAAGAACACATTAGTGTTGGACGGATTCCAACGGTTCACACCTGCAATCCAATCTAATTTCAAATAAGGCTGACTTGAATACATCTCTTCTTTTCAGGTAATAACCAGTCATGGCTCATTATTAGAATTCAATACAACTGGTTGTATTAAATATTATCTCTAAAATTTAGTAAATGATTTAACAACAATGTTAAATGTTCCTCCACAGCACCACGGCCTGTAATGCAGCTCTGACAGAATCACCACGAAAAGACATAAGGTTTAAGCTTCATAAGCAAGGACATTTGAGGGGATTTTCCTGACATTTGATGGATCCGAAGCAGTGAAATATTCCTTTTTAACATTGTTTTGGCCACTATGAATCCAAAACAAGGGGGAATATGTGACCCCAGAGCACGCTGGTTAGCGCCTAAAATTATTTAATGATAAAAAATAGAAATCATTCAGTTTGGTTATAAATTAAGCACTTTTTAAAATTTTTATTTTTATTTTTAAGGTACTTGACGGTAATTGAAACATAAATAAAGTATAATTGGTGTTAGCTTGTTATATTAAGTTAATATTTTTTACTTTGTTTGGTAGCATTTGTAGTTTATTGTTTTTATCAAAAAGTAAGAACAATAAAAACACCATAACTGCTCAGCCAGTTCTCTGTCTGCATGCTTTACAGCTGAAAAAGCCTCTGGTCTCTGGTTTTTATAGTTTAATCTCAGTAGTTATTGTGTTTAAAAAAATATATTTTATTACTTATTGCTAGTTCCTGTTTTATGTGTAGTCAGTATCACTCATGGTTCTTCTTCATTCTCTATTCTGCCTCATTTATCTTTGATGTTCTAGTTGTCCCTTTCGCACTTGGTTTTGCCGAGGTTTCTATTTAATTTTGTAGAACATGCCTCTTCTGTGTCTCATACCTGAATGCTTTTTCACCAGCCTCCATCACGTCATCCGTAATCTTCCAGATTATTTATGCTCTCATGTTTTCATTGTTTGGATGTTTTGGGCTTCTTCATTGCTTGTCTTTGTTTTTTCCTTTGTTACTAGAACTACAATAACCACAGCATAAAAAAGTGACATCTATATGGCATAGATTCTGTTTGTAAGACGAAGCGAAACAAAAACTGCAACGTGTGCAAAATACCACAAAAATACCCTTTCTTATTTGGAAAAAAGTCACCAGTTCCCTACTAACCAGTCTACCAGACATACAGTACTACATTATAGGTTCACAATAAGCATGCCAATGTTTAACTCAACTTTTTAAAGCTATAAATTAAATGGCCATGAGTGGCCATGAATGAAACTGCTTTCTGAAAGTCATTGTACACACTGATGAAGAATTGAGATTGCAGAACAAACTAGCCTCACTGTAAAAACTAATTTCTAAAGAAGTTAAAAAGCTGTGTTTGAAGAAAATTAGGTGATTTTTTGTAATTCAAATTCTAGTCAAGAAAAATGTTCTTAAATATTATAATTTTTGTATTGTGTATTGTAATATACAATTTTGACTAGATTTATGCAATATCACACTTATTTTAATAGAGGCAGTTTTTACAGTGTAATTAAAGCAAGACACAGCTACACTGTTACATATGCAAAAGGAGTACAGCCATGCTGCAGTCGAGGCGTAGAAGTTGCTGCAATTGTGAATTCTCACATTATTCCTGTCTTCTTATATTATCTGGTAATCTGTGAAATCTCCAGAAAAACCTCCGTGTCTAAAATAAATGCCACAGATGTTTGTGTATCTCCACTCCCCAGTGGTAATTAACATGTGGTGTTAGTGGAGAAAGATCACTTCTAAGACTTTTATTTTTCTACTTAATTTCTGTATATATGTCCCATAAAATGCACTAAAATTATCATGAGCCTTTTAGATATACAGTTTACTAGACTTTGTGAATAATATAACATGCAAGTTGCACTGTAAGGCAACAATAAAGAGCAGAGAATAAAGTGTTATCCTTGATTTTTAGTATTAAAAATCTTGATTAATTATATTTTCTCTTAAATTGGAGAACAGATGAATTGACTCTCAATTGCCAATTTAGTGGGCACATCCAGGTAAAATAATCCCACAGTCCTACAATAAATCCTTTTGTCAAAGAGGTTATAACATCAACAAATTTTGACGGCCATTTATAAGATTTACATTTTTAAGTTTATCTTAGTTTCTCACCTTCATTATTACATAAATGTAAAAACACAGGAAATTCTTGATTTCTGTTTGTAAGTGCCTTTCCTTAATTATGAAAACGATAAATATTATGAGGTCTAGGAACGATTTTATTTTATTTTTATTTTTTGCTTTGTTTGCACATGTATTAATGGTTAATACCAAGTTTGGTAGAACCCAAGAGCCGTATATATGCATGTTAATCTTCCAAAAGAGGGTTGTTTTTTTTTATGTGTGTAGGTGTGTGCGATTGTGTTCCCTTCACCAGCCCTTATGACAGTCTAACCATTTTTTTATTGATCCATGGAGAAAAAGGCGGGACATGAAAGAGCAAGAAAGAAAGACAAGACAGTGGCGGGTGCAGTCTGGTGTGTGTGTGATGTATTGTAATGTGTGTTTGAATGAGTCTGTAACGTGTTTTGTGAGGATACAGGAAGTTTACACAAAATAAAACAAAAAAAAAACAAAACAAAGTTTACAAGATAGAATGATAAAAATATTCAGATGCTCAAAGATATTCCATGAAACGCAGATTAGTGAATATAAATAAATCACATTAATAAGGACATCACTTCAATGCCGGTGTTAGTCATTTTAAAAAGGAAAGAAAAAGCCACTGGAGAGAAATATGATGCTGTCACAGATATCTCAACCTCATCCTTCTGTACTCATATGAGTCCCAATTAGTACAAGTGTATGGAAATCATTAAGTAGTGCTTTGAATTGGGGGACAGCATTATCTCCTCTCATTTTATTAATGATTCTCCAGATGACAATGCTGAAGAAGATAATGAAGGAACCTCCTTTCCTTAGCATTTATAAAAAGGCTTTTATCATGCCAGTGTTCTCTATCTGTTCTGGGAGAACGCAAAAAGACCATCAAACTACCAAACACAAGACTATCCAACATTGTAGGGTGTTCCACGTCTGATCCTGCCCCCTAGTGACAGGAGGCGGCTATAACAGGCAAAACACGTGTTCAGAGGTCCTCATTTTGCCAATCATAGCTGTGTTCAGCTTGATGATGAGTAAAATCCACATATTAGATAGAATCTAGAATTCATTAATCTTTTGAAATTAAAACGAATAAACAATGCAGTTTATTCTACATAAACGGCGGCTTGTTTTTAGCCCGTGAGCAAGCGCAGCTCTGTTTAAATGTGTTCAGAGGAAATTACAGGCACAAATACGGCCAGCGGTCCAGAAAGTTCAAATGATGTTTTTGTCTTTCTAAGTTTTATCATCATTTAGCAGTAGCTAAGGGCTTTGTTGTTGTTGTTGTCCTTTGGACAATAAATACACTGCGGCTCTATGGAGCTGGCGAGTGATTTCCATATAGATTGCTGTTAGCAGCAGGTTGTGCAGTTGAAGAGTCATGTAGTCACGGAAGTTATTATGGTGTGAGAAAAAGAAAATGCATTCAAGTAACAACTGAGAAAAACAGAGAGTGCAACCAGTAAAGAAACTGAGCGGCCAAAACCTGCAACTCAGCAAATGTAAAGTTGGTCAGGAGACTGTAGTACTTGAAATGCCACCTTTATCCGATTGGTTCTGATTTAGGTTTGCTGCGCCTAAATGCATCAGGAAGTCAGGGATACAGTAAATCACATGGTGACAGAGAAAGCGCTTTTACTGAGTTATTATATATATGGAGGGAACACAATTACCTTATTCCTGATGCGCAGGGCTGTTGATTTATGGATGAGTTTCTCTCACGGAGGGTCTCGGAAAGGTGATCTGCTGCTGAGACAGCCACAGGTAATTTATGCTGTTCCCAAGTTTGCCATTTACTTTTTCCCCACCTCAACCACTTGTGTCTGACAAGATTTATTCAAACAGTAGCCACTTCTCACAATAGGCTGAGATCCAGAAGTAAAGGTTCTAATCAGAACAACAGAACCGTTTCTATGGCTCACATACATACAGGTTTTCATGAATTAAATGCTGGACTTGGATAGTAGCATTATGCTGAGCTTGCTGCACAAACAGCATGAAAAATATTTAATAACGTGAGTCCAGCTGCTGCAGACAGCCAATTAGGCCATTGACTGCTAACACAGATACCACTTTGTCTGACGTTTTGCCACTGTACAATACCCCATCTTGGAATGAGAATATAACTATGGTGGAACTTTTGCATTTCTATAAAAACTTGTAAATTTGCCCTTCATAAGCTCGGTAATTATTATGATCATTATTTTAATCTACTTGTTAATCTTATGTCAGATATAGATTAACATCTGTCCTTGCCAACACGGATGTTATAGTTATAGAGGCCTATGGAAGAATAATGACAGTACAAAGTCCAATGCAATGTGTGTATTTAAGCACAAGCAAACAGAATTGATCAGCACTCAGTTGTGCAACAGCATCTGTGTAAAGATACAAAAATGATCCATCATTGCAGGGAAAATTTGATTGACTGGTCTATGTCAAAGGCAGTAAGTCGAGGTTCAATGAAACAGGATGTATTAAGTGCTTACTGCAGGGGAACAGTGACTCTTGTTTCCATTCAAACACAGCTGGGTGTATTTTACGTGAGGCAGAATGAAACTGAAAACACCATAACACAAAGCTACAAGGAAAATAATCCAGTATTTCTTTTTCTTCTGTGTTGTACCAACAAATTCAGTGTGATTAAAGTTTCTCTAGAGTTCCAGGAGGACTTCAAATATCCACTCTGAGATGCACAAAATGAACTCTACTCTGCTCCACAACGAAATCGATGCTGTCTTCTCTTCAGCCTCCTGTCAGCAGCGAATCCCTTCAGAAGGATGTTGTGAAGGTGAACAAGCTTGAAATCAAAGTTCAGTTGAACTTCAGCTGGAAAAACGTAGCTGAAAAACTGGGCCGTGTGTAACTCAGGCTGTCCACTGGAGATAATTGCGATGCTTTCCCAAAAGTCTTGCTGTCCTGGTGGTTGTTTACAGCCTGATTTATTGTCTGACCACAAACGTTTTGTGTCTTTTCCTTGGTGGTTTGGATGCTGTGCTCATTCGTAGACTGCTGTGTCTGGTAATTCTAGTAATTTTGATCATCTTGTGTGATGAGTAACTATCAAAATAAACATATAAATAAATAGATTAAAAAAAAGCAAAAACGTTGTACATGTGGGAGCCAACAATTAAGATTTGCAAAGCCCCAGTAATGCCTAAAATCAAACCCTGAATCCAGATGAGTTTCAAGAAGACATATTGAGGATGCATGGCAGGAGGAATAAAACTAAAAAGGAAGAAACTGAAATAATTTCTGTACTTTACTTTCTTTAAGTCATTGTGAGGAATATGACATCGGTGGAGGATACAGTGGACAGACTTGGAGCACCAATAAATTGTGTTTCACTGAGACATGGCTGCAGCATCATTCCGCATTTGAATACTTTACTCTATTAATTTCACAAAATATGTGTTTTTCTACAAGACATACACATATTTCAAAATATTCATAAAATTCAACTGGGAAATGATTGTGTTTCTATTAACATGCTTGTTAGGCAACAAAATTCAGATTTTTTCCGCTCAGGGTCTTGGAATGAATCTCCAGAACGTTTAACTTTGTCAGATTAATTTCTATTTTTGGCACCAGTGTATAGCCATAATTCATTTTACTCAAAAAAACACACTGATGTCTACAAAGAACTGTTCCCACTTTATGTGGAGACCACATCTGAGGGAACTGCACGAGTTTATTGTTCAGGATTTCATAGAGTAGCAGTGTATTAAATAACTTTGAGTGACACATGCAATTTTGATGAGTTATGTGAGGTAATTGCGTCTTTACTTGCATCTGCTACATCGTGTAAAACATACTCAAATAATATTTTTCCAAAAGAGAAGCAAATATAACTCTTTTTGGTACATCATGGGACCTGTAGTTTCAGAAAAAGGTGTTTTCATTGCATCATTGTGAAATATTGCTTTTTTTTTGAATCGCCAGAAAAACCACATCAGGACAGCTTTTCAAAAGTCAGATAAATGCACTTTGACTGAAAGTAGAGCGGTAAGAGTAAAGAAGAAGTGATTCAAGTGTTAGTACCTATGTAATACTGGACATGTTATTGTGAAGGAGCGTCTCCGCACCCCGGATGTTGAACCATAATCTGTGACTTTGTGCCCATATTAAGAGAGTTAACCTGTGTTACCTGCCAACACTTGATATGAGTTTACTTGTTGCTTGGCTACTAACACAACACATTCAAAGAATTATAGATTATGGCAGAATAGATAACGGCAGCAGAATACACTTATCCACCTTTTTATTAGCTACACCAGGTATAAAGTGGAGCCCCAGATGTGACATCTGAAGTAAATGAATTGTGGCTACAAATGAGTATTCAGTTGACTCATATTATTATTTTATGCTCAAACATATTTTGTGGCCCCAAATTAGAATTTTTCTGGGTTTAAATTAATATTCTGCAGCCACAAAAGTAGTTCAGGACCTCAATTTAGCATTTAATGGAAACAAACTAGTATTTAGTAAACTCAAATGAATATTTCCTGGTCTCAAAATAATATTTTACAGCTTTAAATTAGTATTTGTGGGTTAAGATTAGTATCCTGTGGCCACAAAAGACGATCAAGGTCTCCGTTTAGTTATTCCTGGAAGCAAATTAGTGTTTAGTAACTTTTCCCTGAACTCAAATTATTATTTTACAGCCTCAAATTAGCATTTTGTGACTTCAGATTATCATTTCGTGGCAACAAATATTTTGTAGCCTCAAATTATTATTTTGTGAATGTTTGCAAAATACACTTAGTGCAAATGCGTGGTCACAAAATACTAATTTGTGGCCACGATTTAATACTGAATTGATGTCAGATGTCAGATGTCATGTCTGGGACTGTGAAGTCCACATTAAAATACCCACTGTGCTGGCAGTATGTGTAGTCAACTGTTTTGTTGGCACAAAGTAGTAATTTGATACCACAATTATTTCATTTACTTCAGATTTCATGTCTAAGGATACATTAGGCATTAATAAACATTACTCAATTAAACTCAAAGTTAATAGTTTCATTTATCATATTAGAGTTGAAGCTAAACTGAAGTGCTTCATGGCACAAAGATATTTAATGCTCCATGACTTCAAACAATAAATATGTTGTTTTTGGAGTATCTGGAGTATAGAGCATTGTACTACAAACCCCAAATTTATAATTTACATTTATAGTGCTCACTCATTTGCATGATTCAGTGAAAACTAATTTCAGCATTTCTATGTGTTTTATTTTATTGAAGTCATAAAAATGTTTTTCAATGTATGTTGTATGTTTTTCAATATAAACCTTTTCATATGTAAGCCAGTAAACAGTTTGTAATAAAATATACACAAGCTGTTAGAATCACTGCCTATGCTTCGATCAGGACATTTAACAGCAGGACATCCAGCATCGAACTGCTTTTAATTTATTAATTGTACCATCTGATGGCAGCCAACTAACCTGACATGTCAGATGATTTGTTACACACAACTGTCGAGATGAAGCATCAGTGTAAAACACATGAAATTCAACTGGTAACGTTAAAAAACCTTGATCAGTCAGGCGGACAAGTGAGAAGGAGCCAAATTTGTTTACTCTTGTTACACCTACAAGTCATCCATGGCAGTATAAAACACTGACCGGTCCTCAGCTTGGGTATCAGAAGTAAACTGATAGTTTTAAGGGATTTGCAAGATGATTTTACTTGTGCTTGTGATCTTCCAACATCATGCAAAACTGCAGCTGCAGTGATGCAGTGATTCCCTCTCTGCTAAGCTTATGTAACGTGTACAGAGTGTAGTTTTTCCATGTAGCTCCCTCTGGAAACAGCAGGACTGCGTTCGATTGCATTTGCAGAGGGTCCCGATAAAACTTCACACAGAGTCTGGCTTTTGGAGATTCTGTTAATGATATCTGGATTCTCCTTTTCACCATTTAGTCCAAAGCAATGCCCTCTTCACCCCAAAAAGATTTGGTATCATGATTTCCCTGACCGTAGTACGTTTGCACATTGAGATGATCTATCCCAGATGCATCCGGGCACTGAGATGTCCATTCCACCTCTGGAGAAGGTAAATAAAAGGCTTCTAGTTGCACATAGAAGATTTAAGTAACATCTATGAATGTAGCTCCATGTTGTAATGTTCGACAGCTTCCCAAAGTCCTCCCTTGTCCATGTGGTCGCATCAGCGACTGATGAGTGACAGTTCTTTATGCTGCGTGGTCTGACAGGTCAGAGGTCATGAGGGATCAGCTTAAAATTGCACCTTTTCTTTTCATACATTAAAGTTCCCCCAGATTTCTCAAATCATTTAGTCATGCATATTTATATTGCATGATATGTTATTCATAAAGGAATTATGCATTAAGTAAAGGAAGGAATGTGAAATTCCATCAAAGATTTTCTTTAAGGAACATTGTTTCTTCCTCAAAGGCAAACCTGCTGACATTACCGGTTTTAAATTACATCATTTTATTTTTTTTATATGTCATTGTCCATCCTAACTTTTTGTGGGACGTGTTGCACATTTGAAATGCAGTAATGCCTTTGCAAACATAATGACATTGACGAGGCAAAACATGAAATTCTTGGGTTCGTGCAAATAGTTGTCAAACCTAGTAATTGGGATCAACACATTTTCCTCTGTATTTTCTTTTTCTTTTGTCTATGTTACTTCACAACTTCTCATAATTTGACTCCGATAGTAGCTTTAAATGTAAAGGTAACTGTTACTTGGTTTTTAAAATTTGGTTCCTGATTTAGCTCCAGTAGATTAAATACTAACAGCTATGATTTCACTATAAAAACCATGTATGAAAGCAGAATTTAGAAAATATCTTAAAATATGCTAATGTAATTAAGAGGGAAATGTCACGCTTTCTGTAATTTGTGGTTCTCAGCTGACGTTTATAATTAATTGAGAAAAGCAGTTTCTGCTCTAGGATTGTGTCCTTCCTGGACTGAAATCAGCGTTCCAGCTGTAATTTTCCTGGGGACATTAAAGTGACTTTCCTCGTGTGGTTGACCTCTCTGCAATTCAATCCTTTTCAGGTGCAATTCTCCATGGAAGCACGAAGGCAATTCATTCACTGGAAAAAGTTAGATTTGATATCATGTCAGTACAGAAAAGATTACTGTTAACAGAACAACAAAGCTCATTGAAAGGTGATAATGAGAACTGGGAGGAAAAGTGGGAGACTAAGGGAAAGTTCATATATGTTTTTCTTGTTTAAAAGATTAATTTGTTGCCTTCTTTCCCCCAATGTGACAGACTTCAGAATATAAAAATAGTTCCCAAAGAACTGCAATCTGTTTTCAAAAGTGCAGAAAATGCCAGAGTGTGCAGTTCCTTGACTGACCACTGGGGAATGGATCCAAACGTTTGTCGATCTGCACTGACACGCTTGTTAAAATGTCCAACCATACAGCAGAAATGAACATGTGTACATTCATTTTTATGTACTATGTACTATGTACTTGTGTACTTTTATTATATATCTATCCTTTTTCTGTTCCCACCATCCCAGCTCATTACAGGCGAGAGGCAAGGGTCAACCCGGATAGGTCGCCCGTCTATCACAGGGCCATATATTATTATTATTATCAGTTAAAATCTTTATACAACACAAATGTATGCACAATGTGGGGTATGCATTTTGAGTGACGGCTGCAGTCTGTGGTGTTAGGAACTTGCTGTCATCCCTTGAGCACCTTGGAACCTTCAGGACTTCTGAGCTGTGAATAATGACCTGGCAGAGCAATCATAAGGCTTATCCTGTTAATTGTACCAACATATCATTGTGGTTTGCTCTAGGTTTGCCTGGAAAGGTCCAGGGTCAGACGTCGCTCCTACCAATATGCCGTCAACTAGAGCTCTGAAAAATGGGCTTCAAAACCACTCCAGAAAATGCAGTAGTGATGTCACAGGGGGCGTGTTTTCTTTATACAGTTTATACATGTGTTAGAAACAGATCCCAGAACAAAGAATAACTATTTTTGGATTTGCTGTACACTTAGTTGTAAAACAAATGCATTTATTTTGCTGTTAGAACAGGAAACTATCCTTAAGGTAAATATAAATAATAATTGTAATAATATTTAAAAATTATATGGAAAAAGAAACTAAGCTGTCAGTATTGTTCTTTTATTTATATTTTTATTAAAACGACTTTAGCCTCCAACATGTAAAGAATGTACATAATAATAATAATAATTTTTTTTTTTTTTCAAATTATTGTCTTTAGGTTGTTTTTTTTTTTGTCAAGGTGTTTCTTGATCTCTGCATTCTTAAACTTCAAGGCTTGAATCTGTTTGGAGGAATGTACAGTACAGGAAACAAAAACAGAAAGCATCTTCATCCCATCATATTGTTATGATTATGACATCTACATATTTTGTCTCATCTGCTAATCACAACAGCCATTAAGCTCTTGCATCTGTTCCAAAACAAGCTGAATCAACCTAAACCTCCTGTGCATTCAAGCGTACATACATACATACATACATAGATTTGTGTGCCTGCACACGCACACAGTAAAACGCTCGCCTGCAGTGCATGGTGTAGTGCTGTGTGCAGCTGCTTCATCAGAGCTGTGATTGTAAAACCTCACAGTGACCAGCAGCTTTTACAGAGCTCCTTTCTCAGCAGGGGAAAGATAAAAAAAAAAACAGCAAAAAAACAAAACAAAACAAAAAGACAGGAGCAACCAACTTTGCTGAAGTGCATGGCAAAGAGCAGACACGTAACTGACTCTTGTCACCTCCCCTCCATCATTGCTCGACGCTGACTGGTGTGTCCTTTGGTGCTGGAACTCAAAGGAAATGCCACAAACTGTCAAAAAAAAAAAAGACCTTTAAGAAAAAAATACAAGCTACTAACTGCAGGGAAATCTGCTTTTCATTTTTAACATCAAAATGTCACTGGGCTGCACAGTTTGAAGATTGTCTCTTAGTAAAGTTTGTACTTTTAAAACATTTGAAACAATTAAAAACACGACAGCACAATTAAAAACCTCTCTTTTGACTTCGACTGCTCTCAAGTGTCAAATGTAGGTTTACAATGTATTCTGACAGGCAGGTAACGCTAAAAATCTCTTAAGTGGTTTCATAGCAGTTCACATGAGCTTGACGTGAGCAGATTTTCATCCCGTCATGCAGGTGACTTCTCTATTCCCTGTCCTCCTCTGCCGGAGGTCTCATTCAGTCTCTGATGGTGCCGAGTCCAGCACTGGCGGTCATGTGTCGATAACGTCCTGCGCTGGCGAAGGTTCATGTGGCAAACTGGTGGCGTTGGGCAGCGGCTGCGTATGGCTGACCGAATTCTGCTGCAGCTCTAGCGCCATCGCGTTCTGCGGGTGGGGGAACTCTTTCACCTGTTTGCGATACTCCAAGAAAGTGGACGCTTTGGTGGCGATGGCCACCACATTCTTTCCGACAAAGATGGTGGAAACACGGCTGTCCTGAAACAGCACCATGTTTACACCACGTATGAGGATGGTGACCACGTTTATGGTGACCAGGCTGAGGACCGGGTACAGCATCATCTTCTGAGGTGACATGTGCTCCCCCTGCATGCTGATTTCACTGAGGGACACGCAGGGCAGGATGAGCAGCAGGATGTAGCAGTAGAAGAACATCAGGCCCTCCGCCCAGATGGGCAGGCCTGTCCGCTGGGGTTCCCAAAGGTTGGCCTGGATATCCAGCAGGTCCAGCAGGTCCAGAGCCACCCAGAACAGACGACTCCTCATGTCCTCTTTCTTGCGGAAAGTTCTCACATATTCCATACTATCCAGAGCCACTAAAACCAAATATAAACCTGGCACACACACCGATAACAGTAACGTCAAAGCCTTGCGTGCCACCGTCTCCAGACTTTTCCTGTCAGCCTTGCAATTCTGGAAGACAAAGTAGAGTTTGATCTCCAGGACAAATATATACAGAAACCACAGGATCATGGCATATCCCCGTCGGGCTGTACGCACCTCGGCGCCAACCCACACCGCCACGTACCGAAGCACGATGAGGAAACAAACATCCCCCACCAGCACTATAATGCACACACCGATCTTCCTGGGACCCTGGTTTTGCTCCACCAGGTAGGCGTCCATGAATGCCATGCTGGTCATGATGACGATGGTGGTCAGGCAAACGTGACGTTTGTCTGGGGGCGGCAACACCATGGCGAGGGAAACTTTTGACTCTCGCTTTTGGCACACCTTTCAAAAGTAAAAATGGACCAGAAGGAAATGTGTACTTCGTACACACCACACCTTTAAGGGTAGAAGAGGAACAGATCCAAAAGATTTCGTGTGCACAGGAGCTACGCCCAACTTTTAACCTGTCTAATACTAAAGTAACACTTTCAAGTCACTGCTCTAATAGTCCGTGGAGGATGATTATTTCAATCTGCAAGCAGAGCCATGTATGGAGAGATGCTGGCTGCTGATTTCTCTCAGGGCCATGTGAAAACAGGAGCTTCATCTTGTCACTCAGCGCACTTCCATTGATCCAGCTGAGGGCTCCACAACCGACACTCCGTGAATGATTGTAATCCACATGCAGTCAAATGGAGGATGCTCTGAAAGCGAGCTTGCTTTAACGGACTTGTGACGGGAGGGCTGGACACAATGCTGCAGCGTAGGAATGTTTATGGAGGTGTTTATTTTTAGACGGGACAGAGTAGAAAGATGTAGATGTATCGGTGTGTGTGCTGCAACTCGGCATGAGCAAGGGATCCTTCTTGGGATACTCCTGCAGACGGTGGTGCAGTGCGTGTGGATGCTTGCAGTCCTGCAGAGAGTGTGAAGAGAAATGGAGGAGAGAAGGGAGAGAAGTCTGCAGTGGCCAGAGCCCCCTAGCCGCCATAAATCACGGAGACAGCAGGTCAACGGCCTGTGAGGCCTCGTGTCTGATGCCGGGTTCCTCGGGGAAGGCTCTTACGCTGGGCTGAAGATCCATCCTTTCTCCCTCCTCCTGCCACATGCCAGCCTCTCAACAGCCTAGAGGAGAGATAAATAAAGAGGAGAGACAGGGGGAGGGGGAGGAGATGGAGAAAGAAACCTGTCAGCACTACTTGGCCATATAACACAGTTTCATTGCCAGCGGCCCTCCACATATGAGGACCCGAGTAATGTGTCAGCTCGGCTCAAATGCAGCCTGTTTCACTATTGATGGGACAGAACATATTGCCTACATGAGACTGCTTCAGGATGTCATTACCTCTCGGTTGTCTGTGGTGCGTCATGTGACATCCGAATGCATGGCTTAATGTGCTTCAGTGGCACTGCTAATATATTCAGCCTAATGCACTGTATTTTAATTTCAGCTCGTTTATTAATAGAGGATTTATTACAAAAACTTGTCGAAAACCAATATTAAAGTCTCATATAGTGGTTAACTAATCTGCTCTATTTCTTTTTCTTTCATTCATTTCTTGGCACCACATTTCCATTTTAGCTGGGGGGGGGGGGGGGGGGGAATGGGATAAATGACGGTCAAGTGTTCATTTCCCGCACATATTTTGAGACAGCCCGGTCCAGTTTCCAAAGTGATGACGTCATTACGTATAGAGAAGGATTAATTCTAAGTGACTACAAGGTGATTATACTGGAAGTTATTTTGCTGTGCATCTGCAGAAACGGCTCAGTGTTTAAACAGAATCATAAGATCTAGTTTAGTTGAATTATGTTTTAAGTTTTTCCTCTTTTGACCTATTTAGTATTTGAGCTGATGCGTGTTGAGGTGTGTGACAGGGTGAATTTGAGGAGGCTGAGAAGGCATAATTATTTAAAAAAAAAAAAAAGTGGACAGACGCCCAGAGCTTAACTGGCCAGCGGGAGCCCACCTTGCGCACTGACCTCATCCATAAATAAAACAGCATGTCTAATTATTAGCATAGTCAGAAAATGAGGCTGGGGAAAAGAAAGTTAAATGTGTAAATTAACCAGAAATGTCTCCCTTGGTTCAAGGTTTGTGAGCTCCATGTTAGCAGACACCAGGATTCTTCTGTCACTTAGTTTAGTCCAGATTTCCTCCTTCGGGCAGAGCACGTCTTAATCACATTTGTGTTTCTGTCAGCTCAGATACCTTTCAAATCAAGATGTGAGTTTATGACTTAAAAATCTTGGCAGCGGGCCTAAGAACAAAGTCAGACAACGCAAGTCACTTTCAAAACGTCTGTAATGCACACTTCAAAAAAAAAAATCTACTCTAGAAAGAGAGCAATTTGGTGATTTAATAAATGCACTGACAGTTAGATCCTCAATCTTTTAATCCTGTGGTTTTTGAATGATGATCTAAAACAAAACATTCTGATATTCATGGGTCTAGTATTAGGCAAATACACCCTCAGATCAATAACAACGTAACCTTTTTCATCGTACCATTATGTACTTGACACAAGTAATGCCAAACATAAAAAGGATTGTGGGAAATACAAAGTACCCCTCACTGCCTCCAGAGGAAATTGTCATTTGGAAAGCTTTCATGAAATCTTGCCTAAAGTGGATACGCAGCTTTTCCTAAGGTCAGAGAGCGCAATGCTCACAGAAATACACAAACAAAAACAACAAACAAAAACGATAGTCACACTTCAGAGCTCACTGAGCATGTAAAGTGTAAAATGAATGGCAGCATAATTCAGCAGAAGACAGAAGACTAAAGTTGGTTCATTTGCAGACGTAGCCAGAAAGAGCCTCTTCCAACCACGATGGGGCTAAAGAGTTGGTTGTCAAAGAAAACAAGATGTCAAAGAACCGGTGGCTACAGTGGTCATAAAACCAAAGCAGGACAATATTCTTGCAGTGCCATAAATTGACGTTGAACATGTAACATAGAGAATCCAGGGGGTTATTTTGAAGTTTCTAACGCGTTGGGGCTGGTTTATTGCAGGGTTGTAAAAGGATGCGCCACATGCGTGAGCTTAGACAATTAAATATGACAAGTGGTGATGTGTAAAGCTGACAACAATGACATCTCGTAAATCCACTGTCTTGTATCCGTGTATCAACTATTCTTACTGCCACAAAGGAAGGATGAAGCCATTAAAAAAAAGTACATTATTACAAAATACACAGGCTTCAGATAAACCTTTAATGATTTTACAATTTCTTTGATCTTGAGTTTGCAAAAGAGTTTGCTGCACCAATCTCTGCTTGTAGCTCTGATCCGTGAAATTTAAAAATGTAAGTTTTAAAAATTGTAATAAATCTTATGTTGGGTCCATCATCTATCATTGCACTCAAACAAGGATTTGTTCAATTTAATACTCACTAAATTTGCAATGATAAATGCTGGTTTGTTGTTTTAGCGTTGAATTTTGTCCATATTGTTTTCCCTTCCAGGGAATTTACTCTCCTTATCAGCCCTTAGTTACAATATGTTACCTCTTTATAAAGTCAATAGAAAGTTGTACCGATGTTGAAAAAGAAAGGCGACAAAACAAATGTTACAAACTTAAAATTTGTCATCAGCACTGCTGAACAACTGAAGGTCACAGCTTAATTTTCTACCCTCACAACTTTGAAAATGTTTTGGCAAAACAATTGCAAACCTTTTAGTGATATTGATTGCTTTCGTTGTGGCATTCATTGAAGCCAATCTAAACACCCTTTGCGAATCGCTCCTCCACTATGTTTTCTTTTGTTATCCCGAGACTTCTATTTCACTTTCATCACTAACTGAGCTCAAGATACCAGAGATTTAAGTATGTGATAAATAAACATGAGTTTGTTCTCAGACTTGCTGTGTGAAGTCTAAATTGGCCTTTTGAATGTTATCCAGAGATTTTGTAGGGGTTACTTTTTGAGGAGAAAGTAGTGTTCTTTAAAAACATAAATTACCTCTTGTGCAAGCAGGTAACAGCTCCTTGCAAGGATTTCAAGTGGTGCACTTGTGTGCCGAAGACGGAAAATAACACGTTATCTAGTGGCACCTTAAATCCCAGTACCAGAGATGAGCCAGGATGGATTTGTAATCCAAGCATGGATTTCAATGTTTAAAACCCATTATGCAGAACAATGCCGAAAAGAGAGATTAAATTCATGTACGATGGTGATTAATTGACTGATAAGTTGAATGCTTTGGATCATTAAAATGCTATATGAAGAACTACTCCCACGTATACGGTACCTCACATCGCCAACAAAATGTCATTAATTATCAAAAATGACAGACTGCTCCCCTAATGAACAGATTACAGCTGGCATGTTAATATGAGAGTGCTAATTTGGATGTTTGGAACCTCGAAGGAATTATGATTTTAGCTGGGAAGCACAGATCCCAAATGTCACTGCTAAGATTTGGTGTGAAAAAACAAAACAGGAGGCTGATAAATGCTGATGAGTGTTTAAATTACAGATGACACGATTAACAGTTGATGCCTTTTTTGTCTGTCTTGGATGTGCGCAGCATTTACAGTATAATGTTCTTATAAGTTGAAAATTAGCCAAGGATTAGACACTTTTATATACATGGGGTTCATTTAAAAACATTATCAACAAGGAAATGACAGTAAAACACACTGAAGATTTAATGCATCCTTGTGCACTACTGCAAATGTGAGAAAATACGATAACTTCTACTGTTGAAAGCAAAAACAACTGGAATTTGTCAAAATGCATATTTACAGTCCGCAACGCTTCCAGGGTAATGTCAGATGGGAGAACACTGGAGCGTTTTGGGAAGTCACGTCAGGTTTTTGCTCAGATGCAAGAATAAATCATTAAAAAAAGCGGGAAAAAAAACTGTACTTAAGTGAAGCATGGAGGAGGATTAGTTATGCTCTGGGGCTGCTTTGCTGCGTCGGGTTCAGGGTGTCTATAAGCCACAAGGTACAGTAAGGTGCAGATACAATGAAAGCCCAAGACTATGGAGGCATTCTGGAGCCAAATGTGCTGCCCAGAGTCAGAAAGCTTGGCCTCAGTTTTAGGTTATGGTTCCTCCAACAGGATAATGACCCAAAACACACATCTACAAAAAAAGAACAAAAAAAGAATAAAACAAAGACTATTTCTAAAGCATCAGTCCTGATCTAAATCCTATTTTAACATCTGAGAGTTACACATTGCAAAAACAGCCTCTCTAAAAATAAGACTAATATTCCATAAATCTCGTCAAAATTGTCTTATTTTAGGCAAAAAATATCTTTGCCAGCTGGGTAAGAAAATATTTCTTGACTAGAATTCTGAAAACTAACAAAATAGTCTAAAATACTCTACTAAGTTTCATGAAAGACCTTTTTTTTTCTTTCTTAGAAATTAGATTTCCCTCGTGACTATGCAAAGGATTAAAACGGGTACAGAAAATGGATGGATGCATGGAAATTAGATTTTGCTGTTTAAAAAAAAACCCCAACAAAAAACAAAATATTAAGTTGTGGAAAAGTGTAACAAGGGAGCGAGTACGGCTGCAAACTCCTTGCAGATGGATGAAATCAGTCCGTCAGGGAGACAATGAGGGATGGCCCAGGGGTCGTCGACCGGAGGCGTTCGGACCTCCTATCAGAACATTTATCCAAGTGACAAGCGAGCTGAAGATGGAGCGGTGACATGCGGGCGACGGACAAACTGAGACCAGCACTGCTGGGTGACAGCACGCGCAGGTGGGAGTGTTGCTCCTTTGTGAAATCGTCATCTCCTGTGTAGCTTTACACTGTGATCTCTGTGTGAAAGCAACGTGAGGACCTACAAGCTCATTTTCTCATGTTTTTAACACACATTTCTCTAAATTTCTCTCTTTTTTTTTTTTTTTTATCTGTAATGTCACACTAGATTTTGTCACCCAGAGCTTTCAGTGTCTTTACTTAGTATGTTTTCTTTTCTTTCTATTGAGAGTCTGAATGTTTGCAGCTGGTTATTTTGAAATCAGATTCTTTCACTTACGATTGAGGTTTTCGTTCGCCGTTCTAATGTTGTCAGAGCGAGCCACATCGCGCCGGGCCACTACTGGTTAATATGCTGTAAATGGTGTGTGTAACGCTGAGTGACAGTTGGTAGGACGGGAGGAAGGCGGGCTGCATATTGAACAGTAAGTTTAATATTATGATGTATTGGAATGGGCAGCTTGACCATCTTACATTTGGGCGTGGTGCGACGACGATGACTGAGGACTTTTATTTCATATTGTTGCTGGATTTCATTTTTTTTTTTTACCCTTGTAAGTGCAGCTGCCTCTGAGTATGGCACTTAGTAAGCCCCCCTTTATACACTTCAATTTAAAAAAAAACAAAAACTTTATTAATCCCCTTGGGGAAATTTGTCCACTGCTTTTAACCCGTCACTAACTGCCATTTTTCCAGCGCCCGGGGAGCAATTACTGTATTAATTATGATGTTTGTTCTAAAAGCAGTGGATGTGAACAGTTTTGGACAAAGAACAAGAAAGTCAGTAGACATGGCATCACAGCAATTTCGCAGAGGATTCTCAGAAAGAAGATCAAAACAAAGTCTAATTTTATTTAAATGGTGCCGTTTCCAGATGCTGCTTTTAGACGTGAACATGAAACGGTTTCATTTCAATCCCTGACATTAACTGTGTTCCTGTTAGACTGATGATCAAGGCACGGAGTCTGAGAGTAGGGAAGTCTTTCAAGGTCTGAGATGACTTTTCTTTTTTAAATAATCACAGAGGTATTCTGATGCTTCGTGAAACCTTGTGAGGGCTATGAGCTTGTTTACAGCAGCAAAACCATTTCCTCCTACAAATGTGGACTATATGCTCTGTTACCTGGAGGCTTCAAAGAAGACGGAGATGTTTACGCTTTTGGGCAGACGTATTGTTATGCATTATATGTATTTTATTACATCCCCCAGTGTGTTTACTCTTCACACTCCCATGTTTTTCTTCTCCAGCTTCAGAATGCCAAGGATGATCAAATGTTTTCGTCAGTGTCAGAAACACTGCAGGAGGACAGCGCAGGTCTCCAGAGTGGGCCATTTTGTCCAATATCTATGTCAGGTTGTCTTCATTAGGGGCCAGGAAAGGAACCGTATGTTGTCTCTGGCTGCCAGCCATCTTCATCATCTCAGTAGGTGTTTTGCGCCGTCCTTTGTGTTACGGTGCAGTCAGTGCTTGGCCGGTTTTGGGAGAGGTGGCAGATTGCTGAGAATTTCCCCGAGTACACAGAGTACAGCCCAAATCAGCTGAACAAATGGTATATACACAGAAACTTAACACACATCCACACTGTGTGTGTGTGTGTGTGTGTGCATGACAGCTTTCAGACGCGTTCAGTTGGCCTTGCCCGAGAGATTTCTGACGGGATTGTAATCAGCCGGTCACATTTTTGTCCCATCTTTCATAGCGCGATAATGTTCCGTCACCGCATGCAGATAGAAGCTTTCCAGTACCGACTATATCATGGCAAGGCGTTATATCGCCAGATCTTTGAGAGTATGTTGAAGCATGTCTCACATTTCTGGACCAATCACCAGAACATCTGCTCGATTTCTGCGGCTGCACCAGCGAAAGTGTGAGGCCTCTCTTATGTGCTCGGTACATTTTGCCTTTTTGAACCAGCAGACGGGGGCTTTGCCATGTCTATGTATAATTCACGGTGAATTTCCACTGCATCTAATGGATCGCTCCGGTGAAGCACATGTATTTTTGCATTTTATTTTCATTTTTTCCGCATTTAGTCCTCTCCAGCTATTTTCTGCAGTCCAACGGCACATGTCTCAATTAGTTAAAACACAATGCACAGGGTATGCATCGTGCTATCTGCTTCAAGATTGCATTCTCATTTTTCTTGTTATCCCTGTGCAAATATAACTGTTGGTGCGTAGAAGATTGCACGGGATTTGAATACTGAGGAGGATCCCAATCAAGATGACAGCTGCATTTTTTGGTGCCTGTTAAGCGCCTTTTAATTGATTTGTTATATCTTTGACTGAGGTTGATTGCCATTTTCCTCTGCCATGTCATATTTTACGTGTGTATTTGATAAGCATTGAGGATTCATTTCAGACGTTTACTAACCCAATCAGTATTTGGACAGACCGGGCTTTTAAAAACCCATGCATGAGTCAAATACTGCTGAAATCAAACATGCTATGGATGACAGAGGATAGATAGTTAGCTGCTGTGAAGTTTTAGGCTCCCGTAATAGTTCTTGCATAGATTTAGATGTTGAAACGCACCACAAAAGGGCTTTTCCTGCAATCTGGCCCTCAGCAGCAGAGACAAGGGGCTTTTCAACATGACAGGCATGTCTTTTTCTCCTCTGCCAACTCTCAAACGACCATAATGTGCAGAGCATCAATCAAAGTGCATTCTGTATTCACAAAGCTGGGGAGAGGATCAAAGGCACCCTGACACAGCGAGTCATCATCAAAGTGAAGAGCAACCTTCTGGCATCCGACCCGGTATTTAGTCACTGACACAGGGGGCGAAGATGACTACTTGGCCAATGTGTACACATGAGACGAGACATTGTTGAAGCATTGCCCAGAAGGAGCTGGTTTAAGTGACCGTCGCTGTGATGAGGTTAATCTTTTTTTACATTTTTTTTAAAGATTATTTGATAATAACATGCTGTTCGGATAAGGGAGATAAAAGTCTTTACTGGGCACCCGCATCTCACTGACAGTTTCTTTCATGTGCCTGCCTGCAAAGCCTCAATCCCAAGATTTATTTATTTGTTTTTTATTTTTTTTTAATCAATCTCTAACCATGCCTGGGTTTCACAGCTTTTATGTGTAAAAACTATACCCTTTTAGCTTTAGGCAACATCGCAGCAGTAAGTTATGCCTGCATGGATATTGAACATTTAGAGCATCTTCTTCTATTCTGTCAAAAATGTGAAATCCTTTACATCACTAACACTGATGTACTGACATATAAATATATATGTTTTGTCTAACCTGTTCTAAACTAAAGGTTTAGCATCAACCTAGTTGTGGACTATCCATCCATCCATCCATCATCTATACCCGCTTACTGCTTCTCAGGGTCACGGGGGTCTGTCGGAGCCTAACCTGACGCATAGCAGGCAAAAGACAAGGGTCCACCCTGGACAGGTCGCCAGTCCATTGCAGGGCCACATACAAAGATGGACAAGCAAGCAAACTCACATTCACACCTATGGGCAATTTAGAAGTATCAATTAACCTAGTATACATGTTTGTTGGACTGTGGGAAGAAGCCGGGGTACCCGGAGGGAACCCACGCAAGCATGGGGAGAACATGCAAACTCCACACAGAAAGACCCACCGGGCCGAGAATTGAACCAGGAACCTTCTTGCTGTGAGGCAACAGTGCTAACCACCAAGCCACCTAGTTGTGGACTAGCGATTTACTACACAATTTACTATACAATACAAACCTGTTTTAACAGAACTTGTTATCTTTACTGATAAGCAAAACATACCCCTTGCAAGGCGCTAAGGGATAGGCAAGTCCTCTTACTCGACACGCAAAGGATGCGTAACTTTGCACATCTTAAGATATTTACATTTTGTCCAGCAGGCAGATGTACAAAGCCACAATTTTATGCCACTGTGTGTGAGCATAATGCTAGTAGCAGTGAATCACTCTTAATTTCCTGACTAAGTGGAACAGTTACACCCTAAAACCCAACCATTCCTCTTACAACCTTGTTTTTTTTTTTTTGGTATAACTCTTTACTGAGTAGCTTGGCATCTTTAATTACTTGCTGTTCAATGAAGCCCTAGACTGAGTCAGAAGTGGCAGGTGGAAAGAAGGGCAGGGAGAAGAAAAAGTCATAGGCATGACATATTGCAAATTGTTTATGCCATATTAAAATATGTTTGACTGTCACTCACAAAAATCTTTCAGATCAGGGACCGTGTGTCACACAGCTAACGTTAGACAAACACAATCATGTTCAGAATACTTCTTGAATAGCTTACTTTATTTTTACAGCAAGTTTACCAGATGCTGCTTACCATTTGTAAATGTGATGGGCGTCACCCACCACAGTCCCTAGGAGACTGTCACAGAAGACCTTGGTGGCCAACATGACTCGTCATTTCATTTCATTTTGGAGAGTGACATGCAGGGCCGAAAGTTTTTTTTGTCTCTTTCACTTGGTCCTCCATCAGCAAAATCGACTGGGAGACAACAACCGCTAGTCAGTTTTCACTCAGTCCCTTGAGTCTAACTGGTAAATTAAACGGCAAAACAGCAAATATATCTACCTTACAGACGGATGATTTGAGCGGCATCTTCTGTTCAATTTTGAAGAAAAAGTCAGAATCTCTGAAAACTGTAGGTGCCAAAGCCGATTCAAACAGCTAATATTTCTTAACTGCAGCCGTCTACACTGTTTACATCCAGATTAGACCAACAACCTGTCATCATTGTGTTAAATCTGCCCTAAGACTCTCCACTATGATAGACTGATTCTATTAGCTCCCCATGACTTTTGAACCTATTTAATTAACTTCAACGAATAGTAGCTAGACGTACCTGCAAAGCAAATTCAAATTTCCAAGCGGTATATCTAGATTTCTCTGCTAAGTTTGGGCACGATATCAGAGTAATTTATATTATAACTAAGTGATGGATGCTAATGGGATAGTAACCGTTGAAACTGATAAAGCCTGCAATTATTTTCTCTCTCTAAAAGACTACTACAGATTTATTAAGCTTTTTCCAACCATTATTTAAACAAAGATGATGCCTGTTGCAGGTATTTATTCCATTTATATTTTGATATTTCAGAGATACTTGTAGAAATAGGTCTTTGCAGGGCTCTTTTGAGGCGGTTTGGTTAATTTTTTTGTAACTATTGTTTTTTTACTTACATTTTCCATTTTGTGTATTGATTAGACATTTCTATAGCAAACGGACCAAAGAGACAAGTTGCCTTGTTCTACTTATTTTGTGCACATGCATTCAGTGGTCACATCATGACATGTAAAGAGGAAATAAATTTGTTTGATGAAGTAACCAGCTGTGGGTCAAACAGGAGTGAAGACACATCACTTAAAACCAGAAACCTTCTTTAATATGATCAAGAGCTGGAGATCTGCACTGTTTAAAGAACTTAATGGGTTCAGGTAGCTGGGAGAAAACAGTTAATTTGATGGATGTTGATGTTCTTTTTTGTCCACTAAGCACTGTTGAGCATGCTCTGCTGCATATTAAACAGCACCAGGGGTGTTTAAGTTGGACTCTGCTTGGCATCTTCTCCTGTGATAACTAAACTCACCTTTTAAAAGTGTACAGTGACTTCCTCTTCTGGACTTTTATAGGGATTGGCAAACAACGCCGGACTGTATTACCCTACCTCACCACCGGTTCCAGTATTTGCTCTTGACTAAAAAAAAATATTCTGCAATCCTGTTTGACGGAGCATTAGTCTTATTTATATATTCTATCATGGCATCCAACTTCTGGGGTTAATATATTTTCTTAATTTGCTTTTCTGATGATATTATTTTGGTATTAAATTGTGTTTTTGAAGTCAGGAGCTTTAATTTTTCTTCTATACATGTACCACACAGGTTACCCTTCCTTGATTGACAAAAGTAATTTGAACAAAGAGCCAGAAGGTAAAAATAAATCAAAACGATGCACAGAAATAATTCAGAGCCAAGTGACAATTAGCTTTTTGTTTCTTTTCTATCATTTCTTTTCTTTCTTTCTTATTAATATGAATAAAATGTGTACCAGTGCTCTTTATATGGAAAATGAACCAGAATCAGGGTCAGTGTTGTCTAGAAACCAGGGCCCAAAAAATAAAACACTGTAATTACGTAATAAATACTGTGCATGTGCACGGAGGCAGACATGCACATATGATTTCTTTTCTCTAGATTTATCAAGCATTGTGAATATATAGTTCCCTTTTATAATTACAAATCATCATGACCTTTTGAGCACATGAATGAGCCCAATTTGCAGGCTGAGTACTCTACCTACGGTTTACATCACAGATGAACAGGAGGGATTCTGAAAGCAACGGCAAAGAAAAAGTGAAATTGTACAGAACATAAAATCGAGCCACTTGTGGTAGAAAAAAAAGAACCTGCTTTATTCGGTGGTCTCAATTCTGGAAATACAAACAAAACAAAAACTGCTGAATGAAAAAAAGTCAAAGAAGTGGCTGACGCTCTAAAAGTGGAGCAAAGAGCCCTGCAGAGATAAAAATTGATGTTTATAACGAGACGTCAACAAGTGTATCAGGTCATCGGGGCTGCAGAAGCAGGACTGGCAGCCCCTGGTTTATCTGCAGCTAATGATCACATGGCCTCTATATTGAGCCAAATAACCGTACAAGGAATTGATTAGGAGGGAGATACAGATACAGGCCTACACACAGAGCACTTTTTTTTTTTTTTTTTTAAATAAGAGCATTTACAAAAAGGCTTAAATCCAAAGAATGAGATATCCCAGGGAGAAAGCCTCGGGAGAGACCCAGAGCTTGGAGAGACCGTCTCTTTTTCTTGGCTGGCTTGAACATGCCTCTATGTCCCTCTGAAGAGCTGGAGAGGGAAGTCTGTTTATATTCTTGTCCCATGACCTCACCCTGGGTAAGCAGCAGAAAATCACTTCATGGCTATCACTCTGGCATACTGTTGTGATGAAATATCGTTTATTGGTTAAATACAGTTGCCTTTTTCTCTATTTCTACATCACATATTAGGCAAGAAATCTTTCTGGTCTGAAGAACATGTGAGTTGTGCAAATTTTGATTACACATCCTTCCTTTACAAATACCAATTTGTGTTTCGGAGATGGTGTTCACATAACTTTTGCATGTACATATTATTTATGTATGATGCCCCTGGTGATGAAGAAGGAAATACAGTCAATGTTAAGGCTTGCTGCTGGCTACACTGACAGTCTAAGGGTTGTTTTAAGGGGGAAATATTGTATCAACCTCATGGAATACAATAATCAACATTTCCTATACAACAAAGTTTATAACCGCTATTTGATTAAAAAAATTACGAGGTTGAAGTCACCTTTGAACCACCAATTTGTTTAGCCTGCCACACATACCACCCATAAATTACTTAAGAAAGCCTGAAGATATCTAGTAAGAGGTGTAGAAAAGGATCTAAAGGGAACTTTAGGATTTGTGAATTTCAACACTGTGTTCCCAACAAAGTTCCAGAAAGTAAACACTTTGGTTCACTGGTATCAAGCCATATTTTGTTGACCACCAAAAAATTGTTTGTGTGCTGCAGATTTTCACATTTTAGCCAGTTTTTATCAACGAATCATAACCTTATTCCCATGTATTATCTCGAAATTTTCCAACATTCTCAAATGTGTGTCAGTAAATAAGGAATTATAATCCCAGCTCGTGCTTCACCATAACTTAGGCAGTACCAGTTCCTGAATGATTAAGTTTTGCTTCTGATTAAGTCCTTATGCTGTAGAAACAAATCCTCAAGTACATACTGGAACCAGCCTTCTCATGATTGGATTGTCCCTTCAAGTGATTGTCTCTTTAATTTTTTTTTCTTAACTAAGGGCAACAAAAGAACATCAAGTGCCACAATGATTACCATTACCCATCCTCCTCAAACACAGTCTCGCAGATCGTCTCTGGCGTGGCACTGAAGCTGCACCTCACTAACACACTATTACACACTCTAGCTTTGAATTCTCAAATCTACTGAAGCAAGGGTTCAATATTGTTTTGCCCATGTGACAACTGCTGTCATAGTCATTTATGTGATGATAATTTGGGTGTGATCAACCACAAAAAGGAGTGATTTTTATCCAGAGGTTTAACAGGGTAATTAATTTAATCTTTGTGTCAGCCGTGCCTCGCAATTCCTGCTCATGTGCTCACCGTCGCTGCTTCTAATCTAGCAACCTTAAGGGAGCTGGCATCCACGCTTCATTCCAGTCATGCTTCCTTTTTGTTTGCCGCCATCCCACTAGAGGGGAAATTACTTCCCAAAGACATCAAAACCTTTAAGGTCCTGTTCAGAAATGAGCATTTCCATGTTGTGTTAAAGTATTGAGCGATGAATTGTAAAAGATAAGAAAGCAGAGATTATCGCCCGTGCTCACTTTGTTTTTCTGCCACAATTAAACACCCTCCCATCCTGCTTTTGCCACTGCTTTGCATAAAACAGATCCGCACTGATAAAAGGGCAAGAACCAGAATCCTTCATGTACCGTCCTCAGAGGAGAAAAAAAAAAAATAGCAGGAGTGAAAAAAAGTCAAGGAGAAGAGAAGGTGGAAGAGGGAGCGAGGCAAGCGAGGAAGGTCTGCTGTTCCATGTGACTGAACAAAAAGCAAGAGAAGTGAAGAGCTGCTAATGAGCTAGGGGTTAAACCAGATAGATTTGCAGCCAGGGATATACGAGCGGGCTGAAAAATAGACAAAAAGAAGCAAAAAACGTTATTTTCAACAAATCATTTAATCTTATAGCTTGCTCTTAAATATATTTTCTGTGATGTAAGTGCAATATTTTATTTTTTTTTGATGGTGTGGAGATAATAGCTTTTTTTTTTTTTTAAATTTGAAGGATCACATTATTTTGAAAGACCTGTATTATTTGCTTTGGGTGTATCCCTGCCTTTTGCCCAACCAGAGCCGGAATAGGCTCCAGCAACCCAATACCCTTAACAGGGATAATCGGGTATAGACGATGGATGACTGGACGGGTGGAAATGGTTATTTGAACAAAATGTTGAAAAACCTTTGTGTCTGTCTCAAAGGTGGGATATTTGCTAAAAGTGATTCCTGCTTTGTCTTATACTGAAATGGAGAAATAAAAAACAACAGTTTTCTCAAGATCAGACAGCTGTGTAAATGAGTTAAATTTGCTGGTCACTGACAATTACAAAGTAAAAGTTTTAATGACTTATTTAAAGTACCTGCACATCTCAGAATTTATCATTCAAGCAATTTATTCTTTCTCACTCTATCTTTATCTAATCAAAACACTTGTAGAAATCTAAGTGCTCCAGTGAAGCTGCTATTGACAAATGGATGTGGCTCTTATTCTGCAGTCTTTCAATTTCTTTCAAGAAAGATTTTACAAGCAATTATCTCCCGTGTCACTGTGAACAGACTATAGGAGCTTGTGGCATGTTGTTATGAGCCTGCTGAGCGGTGTGCTGTTTTCTAATGGGAAAATTTGGCAGCGCATTTCAGCTTTGTGTCAGTATCCATTCAGCTGTTGAGCATACATATGCGGTTTATTAAAATTTATTTAAAAGCTGAGTTACTTCTCCCAACTGACTGTATGCAGCACTTCAAAAGTCAGGACTCCTAGCTACTCTGACAAGACTAAGATCATTGTGGCCAGCCGGTCTACTGTTAATGCACAAGTTTTAATCTGTCTTAGATTTTCTGTAATCGTCACACTTTCCACATTTTACATGCAACCTCGAAGGTTTAAGACACAGCAGCTTATGCTAGACTGACTGTCTTAGCAAGGTTCACCTTGGCCAGACGCTTTTAAGGGCTACAAGATTCTGGCAGATATCTTGTAGGAAATTTGACCACTTTTCTTGGCAGAATTGGTTGAGACCAATTAAATTTGTTGGTTTCCTGGCACTGTTCTGACTTTTTAGCAAAATCCACATATTTGTTTGTGTAGGGACGATGGCAGAACTTTGGAAGGCCTTTCTGGACGATTCAGTACAATGTGTATGGCATACGAGTATATATCCATTTTCAGCACCTGCTTCGTCCAGTTGCATCGAGCATCCCAGCTGTCTGGCTGAGAAGGGGAACAGTCTTGACAGGACAGGATGTGCAAGTATTTAAGCATCATAATTGAATCTTTAACATTTTTCTCTGGGGGACATGTTATTGGTCTCTGCAAAGTGCCTAGAGACAAGTAATATTGTACTAGATGTTTTACAAATCAAATTGAATTGACTTGTCAGACTGATGGTTTGTGAACATGCAAAAATGAACATTGCTCCCTGCATTTATTAGGTAATGTCTGTTTGATCGACTAATTTCACTGGAAGCAAAGCATGATGCTGCTACCAGCACATTAGTTAACTCAACTCAATCAAAATTCCTCCCAAATGATCTTTCATCCGTTTGATCAGCAAAAACAGCTGCTCTGGAAATAAGCCTAATATTCCTAAATCTAGTCACTATTGTCTTATATTAAACAACAACTCTTTGTCAACGGGGTGGGAAAAGATTTTCTTGACAAGAATTCTTATAACTAGCAAAAGAATCCAAAATAGTCTTCTAATTTTCTCGAAACATGGCTTTTGCTTTTATTACTTTCCGGGAAATTTGTTTTCCCAGTGTACAAACTTTCATCTTTCTGTCACTGATGCATAACTCTAAGTTAGAACCACATTATCTTTAACTGACCAGCTGAGTGGTAAGAGGCGCAAGGCTGCCACTTTACAGCTTCAGTTACCGAATGGGAAAAAAACGGGCTCCAGATTACTGTGGATCGGAAATTTTTGTTGCTATTCCTCACAGTGGGGTAATTTACTGAGTATATATGTATATATAGTGAGTCGATATGTATATATAGTGAGAGAGACAACTACCCATCTTTTCAGGGTGGAGGGAGTTGAAGTATGATGACGTTTATTGCAGTGCAATTAGAAAAAGACTGAAAACAGGGGCCTTTTTGATAGGGGTATTTGAAAAACCCTTCTCTTTTAAAATAACACGGCAGAACCAAAACAAACTAGATTTCTATTAAAAAAAATATCTTCTGTAGTTGTCTGGTCATAATATGAAGCACCGCATTTGCTGAAACACCTCATCTGGACAAACATCCAACCCCCTGTCAAGCACAGTGGTAGACGGCTAATAATTGGGGCTTGTTTTGCTTCATGTTGTTGCTGCTAAAGTTGGTGCTAAAAACTATTCGATTGCCGGGTGCACAGGGTTTTTCACATATAACTACATTTATGTAAATGCATAAGATGGTACAAAAGTTCATGTGCCGTTGGTCTTCTGGGATTGTATAGCCTTTATGTGAAGACCTGATAAGGACCAGATGATTGATTTTTAATGTGTTGGTATTCAAAAAAAGAAGAATGGAAGGTGTAACAAATTTTTCACATGACTGTTTGTTAAATAATTGGAAAGGATACATTGGGTTGTGTTGCTTTCTAGCAGCCGGGGACCTAACTGGCGAAAGGCCTGATCATCGTTTATCATGAGAACTAACAATGGGAATGCCAAAGATACTTTTTGGCTGTGCTCCGGTTAAAAAAAACAACAAAAAACAAACATCTCAAAATGAGCCATATTTACAGTGTCATAACACTTCTGGTGAGGTTCATCAGGGGGAAGAGAAACACAATCCAGTGCTTTTCCATGGATTCGGTCACGCTGTCGGTATTCACAGGTTATTTGGGTTTTGTGTCGCCTCAGACGTGGTAGCTGAGGATTCAGGCACCTGACGAGAAAGCTGTTCAGATTTGTGCCAAACAGCTAAAAAGTTTTAACTGCAGAATAAGAACACTGATAAATTGATTTTATATTTACAGTTGTGAAAAAATAAAGCACACCACAACTCAATGGTTTTAAATATTAGTGACATATGATGTACTTGTCGTAACATGATTAATATATATGCGCGCGCGCGCGCACACACACACACACACACACACACACACACACACACACACACACACACACACACACACACACACGTAAATATACAATATGTACACCACTGTTCAAAGGTTTGAACACATTTTCCCATTCAAATAACTAAAAAAAAGTTTGTGCAGTTGTGTGAAAGATGTGTGAAAACCCTGAGTTAAAGATGTGTTGAAATTGTCCAATCTATTTGCCTGACTAAAAAGCTAAAAGTTGCCAGATGTTGGCTCATCCAATTTGAAGAAGAACCCAAGAATAGCAACAATTTTACAACAAAATGGATGAAAAAGAAACCTGCTCAGAAACGGTAGCCACTCAAAGAACAGGTCTCAAGTCTATGGGAATGATGTGGTGGGGCTCTGCAGCATCAATGAAAGCGCTCGAACGTCCGTGAACTCAGTGAATTAAGAGTGGGCGGCAGTTCTTCTGCGTTGACACAAGAGACTGAAAACATTGCATGTTTGCAACACTGCAGCTTACGTCCTTGTAAAAATACCTTTGTGTTGAAAGAGGGTGAACTTTCCTTTTTCGCATGATTGAAGGACTATCGTTTGAAAGACTTCAAAAAGAAATTGGAAGAAAAAAAAAAGAAAAGAGATTGCAGTCTAGTCTTCAGTCTCATTTTATCGTTATCATTTTCAGCTTTGGCTGGGTTGAGCATCACAGGCCCTAATCCAAAAATGTCACTGACTGAGATGTGACAGAGTCACTGGCTGTTAAAAAATAAATAAATAAATGAATAAATGGCAAGACCTCTCTCTCTCTCAGAGCCAGTATACAGCCTTCAGTCAACAAGCAGGAGCTTCTTTTCCCTCCAAAGAATAATGTACTTTATGTAACAGGGACTATTTTTTGTTGATATCTTCAATTTTCCAGCTGTCTTTGATTACTCCACTGATGTTTGAAAAAGAAGGACTAAGGTCTCTGCAACTCTGCATTTGTGACGGGTGACGCTAAGTGAGGGTGCATAAACGGAGAGCGCACAGGGCGCTGAGGTCAACATGAGAGTGAAACTGCAGCTGAAAAGCAGCTTCATTCTCTCTGCAAGGTTTTTTTTATTCTTTAGAACATAAAAACCTGACAGCACCATTGTGTACTCCTGAATCTCGTTGTCATCTTTTTGGTTTATTCCCTATAAAGTGCAATCAACCTTCTCCTTTTATCTGTTTTCTTTCCCATTCAGGCAGCTAAACCATAAACCGTGTAAGAAGAGCTGGACAACTGCCCTGCGACGTCAACCATAGGTTTTCTTGCAGTGCGCCTTTAAAGCCTTTTCATCTTTCACTGCACTGAACCATGTTGTAAATGGAAGTCAGCTGGAACACCGCCACCTCAATTCAGTCACTGCAAGTTAGTTATCTCAGCTTGGCTTTCTCAGCTCATGCTAACCAGTTATACCTACGACTAATCTACATTCATTCTTACCAACTCTGCATAATCAAATCAGATTATTCTGATCAAATCTGCTGAAAACAGCATTCAAAATGTGTGCTGCTAAAACAACGGAACCATTGGACCCAGCGACTTCCGCTACTTCGTGTTGGTCCGGTAGGCCAACTTGAAAGATCAGTCCGGTAGATGCCGTAAACATCAACACAAACAGATCTTTTATATCATCTTTTGCCTCGCTGCTCAAGGGTGGAGCTCCAACTGTAGAGTGAACAACAACTGTGAGAACAAAGCAATGACTAACAGAGATAAACTGTTATTTGTTTGTTTCATAGTGATTATCTGCTAAAGCACAAATATCTGCAATTTGAAGCACAACCCTGCAGGATAGTGCGGCGTCACCGGTTTATTGTTCAGCCTGGGTCATTTTCGATTGTCTGCCAGAGTATGTGAAGAAGATTAGGATTTGAATATATACGATTTCATCTAAAAAGTCAGTTTGATCAATCAACCAACCCCAGGCAGCGTTTTCTAAATGAAAACAGCCTCAATGTGAGGAAATGATATACACACCTCGGGCTAGCCTGCACCTTCATAGGCAACAGAGTGAGCAAAGTAAGAATCTACAGAAAGAAAATAAAAAAAAAAAAAACAAACATAAATCTGCTATCCTTCATTCTCAATGTGCTCTGTTTTTAAATCGAGTCTTTGGGCTGTGCTTTTTCTTTTATTCATAAATCAAAACCCAAAAATGAATGAGCTGCTATTCATCAAAAACGTATTGGCAGTTTGGTCTCAGTAAATTTGGCCTGAAATCATTCAACCCTTGGGCTCTTATTTAACCATTTAAAGAAAACAACAACTCTTTTTTCAGAGATACAGTCGGTGGAAACGGCGTTGCATGCGAATGCAGTTCTTTTTGAGGTTTGTAACGTCCTCTGACACAAGCGGAGCCGTATTTAACTGCCTCCTACATTGACACGCAATTTAGTTTTAGCTAATTATAGGGTGCAACGTTCATAAATTATTCCGTGCTTCTTAGCTCTATCTCATCTACTCCCAATCTCCATACACAGACAGAAACACACACACACACACACACACACACACACACACACACACACACACACACACACACACCCACACATCCATGTTAAGCATACAAACAAATTTACTCATCTGCTGATTTTCACACTGAGACTGAATGTCACGTTCAGTTGGAAGGCGGCACATTGTCTCAGGGTGAGAGGAAGGGAGAGGGAGAGACGGGATAAGGAGGAAAAACCCGGCAGTTCATCTCCCGCCACCTTAAAGGCCATTCATAAATACTCTGTCTGCCTCGCAGTGCGATTCTATGCAACTCCAGTTACTGCGCATATCGCAAACGATGCTTTACACCAAAAGACGGACAGATAAAATGGATCTTGACAAAGAGAGGAAGAGTGGGATCGGGAGCAAGGCAAGACCAACGTGGCCCTCGAACAGAAAATCATTCAGCGGCTCCCTGGATGTCATAACCATATTCACCGGGCAGCTGCTCTCAGCTCAAATGCAGCAGGAAGGCTTTTTCAGAAATGCAAGCAAAGAAGCTTCCATATAAAAGGTTTTATTGCAGGACAAAAGTGATGCAGTGAATTTGCCACTGCGCTGTCGGCACAGACTGAGAGGTCAATGCAAACGCAAAGATTTGAGTAGATCCATATCCTGTATTCCACAATCTGAATAAAACAAAACAAAACAAACAAAACATGCTTTTTGTGAGTGAATATTATCTCACAGAATATAAAAACACAAAGTGCTTTCAGAAATATGTGTATGCATGATTGAATATCTGTGTTTCTGAGGAGAACATTTACATTTAATGTACATTTAATATAACATTAGAAATAATAGAAATTCAAAGGATGTAAAACACGGCAAAGAATGCGCCACATAACACATGTGAAACACTCCTGCTGGGATCGGTGAGACTGAGGATAATGCACTGGATACTTCATACCTGCTTTATAGTAAATTGATGACTACTATTACCATCTATTGTTTACGTGAGAATGTTAGTTTGGATTTGTTTTCTAAAGTTAGGCCTGGATTTGTTTCCATCATTGAATCCTAAAATGTTTCTGCAAACTCTAAGGGAATATATTAGCATCTCCATCAAAGAATAATTTAAGAAGCAGCAGCTCCACTGCCTTGTGGTTGTATGCCTCCGCTGGCTTTACATCCATCTGTGTCAGAGTCATGTAATATAATCGCTCAGGTTTTTAAAGAATTTAATAGCTGGTTACCCAAGATTAATGTTCTCAATTTGTTACATGACTAAATGTGAAATATCTCCCACAATCTCCCCTCCATTTCCTTGATTACAAAGGAACAGTAAATAATAGACCGTGTTTTTGGAGGATGTTATATTAAAGCGGTCTTCTCTTTATCAAGTTTGACATTTCTGTCAAACTATCGGAAGAAGTGTATGAATTTTTGAGTTACAGCCGAAAGCTTGTTTCATAAGGTCACGGTGACGCTGACCTTCATCCACCAACACGTAACGACTTCATCGTCAAGTCCAAGTACATGTTTGTACAGAATTCAGGAAATTCCCTCAACACTCATGAATTACTGCATAAGTGAAAATGGAAACAGACTGATGTCCTGAAACATAACGGCTCTTTCCCCAGCTGTCGCCAACACTAAGGGCTGACATTTATCCAACGAATATGTCGTGGTCAGAGAGACAGAAAAAAAAAAAGAAGCTCATGTGAGGAAAACCAACAACATTGAAGAGATGTTGAATAGTTATCGTTGTGTTGATGTTGAAAGGGCAACGCTTTAAGGACTTGATGACTTGAAGTTTAGCATGAAATATATCTTTTCTTCCATTTTCACTGATTCCAAAAAGATGTCCAGATACAATCACCATTACAGATTCACTGGAATGTCAGCTTCTGCCACTGACAACAGGAGAGCTCAGATGCCATCCTCAGTGTTGAGGAAGTTGGCTTGGACGGTGTAATGGTCTGCAGTGAGCTGGATGCTGCAGGAACACCTGGGTCCCGGGCTAAAGTCAAGCATGGTTAACTTCACCATGGACTGACAGGCTGCTGTCCAAGACGGAAATCTGAAGCGGGAATTTTACTCAGAATATGAAGGTGGACGGCGCAACAAAGATTACAGCAGGACGTCTCAGTTTGTTATCAGCGGTAATTGATGAGCATAATATTCTGCTCATTTCGTTCTATTGTATGCTGCTGATCATGTGATTAATTATATGTAAGTAGTATTATATGCAACGTGCGATAAAAGGCGATAAAAGGCGATAAAATGCGATAAAATGCGATAAAATGCGATATAATGCATGCTGAGTCAGAAAACCTCTGCAGCCAAGAATTAGAGAAGCTACTGTAATGACGCTATCCCCAAACCATTGCCAACGGTCATGACTGCCTCTTTGAAACTCATCCCCCTTTTTTTTTTTTTTGCATGATATGCATTTTTCTTCATGAGACAGGGCATAGAAGAGTCAGACTTGGCAACTGTGATTACTGCTCCCACAATGTTTGCACTTTAATGCACACACACCAGCCACCACACAGACAGTTTTACTCACCACTCGAGGTTCAGACACAAGCGTCTAGTGTTGGAACAACCCTGACTTTCAGCCTTTGTCAACTCTAGAGGCGCATTGGGCCTGGTTCATAAAGCAGTCCTCCATCAAGTGTCATAAAAAGAACTGCTATTAAATTTGCTCCCTTGCTGGTCTAATAATAAAAAAAAAAAACAAAAAACACACACACACACACACACACACTGAGGTTGACCAACTTTCCCTCACAAACATAAACACATTTCTGTCTAAAGCAGCAGCTGATCCATCAGGATGCAGAACACACTCGATCCTTGGTAGGTGGTTGTGCTTCTAACCACTAAATGGCACAGAACGGAGAGAGTTGGGGTCCTCTGGCAGAAGGAAGGAAAAAAAAGTGACTTAATTTCCTGCATTTCTACTTTGGGACTATAGTGACACAAAATCGTCCAAATAATTCAGCTGAGCATATTCATATATTCTCCTAAAAAAGCATGACTCTAAAAATATTTATGAGAAATATCTGTCCCACTGCCTATATTATTAAATCGAAGGACAATTGACTAAGAATTGAGAGAATAATTTTATGAAATTACAAATCCCCTTTTGGCATTTTGTGTTTGATCAGTTTTTAAATAATGTGAATCAGTTCCATTTATTTATACAACTTTATATAACTTTGTGCATGAAAGGGTTGATGTAACTTTTTGCTTCTGCTTGCTTCTTGTCTCGAACTCTGTTTTGATCTAATTCCTTGTCATCTGTCTTCTGACATAAAAGAAACAACAAAAGAAAAACACAAAAGCATACATGTTAAAGGGAAAACAGGAGCTATAAAGTGTTTTTTTTTATTTAACTTTATATTTTCAACAGTTCTGTGATCACCTGGATGTAAACAGCTTACTTTTTACAAGTACAAATCCCAATCCCCTTTCTACTACAGATCACCTTCCTGCAGATCTGAGTTTCTGCTGCTTAACCAGAATACAATTCATGCAGTATATTAAAAAAAAAGCCCAAGAAAAACAATGTCAGCACTTATTTTTTTAATGTTAAAAAAACATAAAAAGTGTTCAAATGCAAAATAAAGAGGTGTGTCTTTTGTCTCTGCTTGAGTCCTACAATTTGGCGTGAATTTGACATGTCTAGGTGACATAACAGGGAAAATCCATAACAAACATTGTTCTCCCAACTAAGATTTTTTTTTTTTAAATTGACTTGGTCAGATGGTTAGGAGGCTGGTTAAAAAAATAAAACTGCAATATTTTAGCAGTTGGTGACTGTCCCTTTTTGTGTCTGTCGCATATGCAACATAAAACATGGTTTTATGTTGGGGCACAATCAGGAGCCTGATCGTGTGTGTGTGTGTGTGTGTGTGTGTGTGTGTGTGTGTGTGTGTGTGTGTGTGTGTGTGTGTGTGTGTGTGTGTGTGTCCCTTTTCCCCAGTGGAAATTACGCCTATGTTTTGACCGCACATCAAAGCTGGTTTTGGAATAAATGTTATAAGTGAGCTAACTTCAAAGTTTCATCCTCTATTTATAATGATCACGCTCTTGAAAGGATGTGGACTGTGCTTAAAAGTCAGGTCAGTGCCCGACAAAAAAAAAAAAAAAAAAGAAAGAAAAAAAAAACTAAATTCCACTCCACTGATTCTGCTAAGCAGAACGATAGCAGATTCAAACAGAAATATTTATACCTATTTCATCCTGTTCAAGCAAACCAACTTCGTTGTGATTTCTTCCCAATACTGTTCTTGGGTGCATGCGTGTTGTACAAACACTCTGCTCCAGAAAAAAAGCCAGTTCAAAGAAAAGTAAATAAATAATTAAAATGAACAGCCAACTTTGCCACAACATTCATCTCTGAAGAGCTGGTTAAGAGCTGGCTAAAAAATAAAAAAATAAAAAAATAAAAAAAAAATTTTATAGACCTAAAAAGCAAAAGAAAGATGTTTCATTCAAAACCTGCACCCATGAATCAGTGTTTGTGACATCACAGGTATTAAGAATGCGTGTACTTGGATTTTTCTCTTTCGCTTTTTCTCTTTTCTGTCACTCAGCCCGGTTATAAATGTTGACTATCCACTTGGGGGAAATGCTCCAATTCTCCCATTTCTCTCCTTGAGCGAGCTTGCAGCTTCCTGTCCTTCTTACCCACTTTGCTCTCTGCCTCGGCCTCCATGCTGCCCTGATTTCTTTCTTATTTCACAGAGCCTGTTTGACCTGCGCTGAGGGGCTTTGACTGCCTTCCTCGCCCCTCGCGAATCTAACAATCTTCTCGTTCTCCTTTTGAGCACATGTAGCCTAACTCGCTCGAGGTGTTCTTTTTAATCTTGTTTACGTTCACATCGCAAGAGAGAGAGAGGAGAAGCCCTCACAATCAGAAACGTATATAATCAACTTTCAATCGCTGATGAAAACTAATTGAAATGGAAGTACGTAGAGGATTGTGTGGAGCCAAACCACCAGCCAAAAGCTCATAGTTTTTGCTTTTTGACAACCTGCTTTCCCCCAAAAAATCTTGATCCCTAACTTTTCCCCCCCATTTTAGTTGTTGTCACTGTTGAGAAACCCCCTGAGCTGGAGATATGCACAACTGGCCACTTGTGCTCCTCCTGCAGTGTGTCCAGCCTTTCTTCCCAAAAGCGTGAACTTGTTCTATCTGCAGTCTCACCCCTCTCCCCCAAGCTAGGAATCTAAATTTAAGACTTCAGCAGATAACACAAGCTGTAAGGCTTGGGCTTATTCATCATGTTAAATACCCCTTAGCCTTCTGCTCTCTTGGTGTAGATTATTCAAATGACGGCTCCCGCATATTTGGAATTAGGCTGTAGACATATCGGTTCATAAATTGGCTCGATCCGCCAACACACCCCAGCTGCGGAGAACACCCCTGATGTATGTTCTAGCGTGTCATAATGTACTATTATTCCATTTTAGACATGCTTGTGGGTGCAGCGTGTGTATTAGCAAGCCAGATTAGAGTCATAAAACTCGGTGCTGAGATGATGACATTTACCCCCCCCGGCTGTAAAATCTCTGTGGGCCGATCGAACTTTCGCACAGTAAATTCAAAGCCTGCAGCAGCAATGCTGGAAGCAGTCTTGTGCATGCTAATGATATGTCAGATGTGTATTTAGACGGTAGGGCTAGATGTTTGCATGCACATTTATCCCACTTACAATTTGTACAAATGCATGTGTGCAAGATTTAAAGCATCTGACGCGGCTTCCTTGGCATTCATTCATGACTCAACATTTGCAGCATAAAAAAAGCAGTAATAGTAGATGCATGAACGTGCGTTTGACTCCCTCCCTGCTTCTGTCCTCTTGCGTGCACCCTGAAGTGTTTGTGTCTACGTAGCACTATCGGTATCTCACCAGTCGATCGGGTGGGGGGTGGAAACGGCTTGTACATCTGAGCAGAGAAGGGACAAAGAATGACATTGACAGGTAACTTTCCGCAAAACGTCTCCCCCGTTCCAGGGACAGTGAGCTGATCGCTGATAGCAGATGTGTGCCTAACTGCAAAAAGGGCTGGGCGCCCTGGATATGTCTCTTCTTTCTCTGCTTGCCAGGACGCTAAGCCCCCAGCACAGCCCCCAATCACTGCCTTAATTAGGCGCCTTATCTCTGTCAATCACTGTGCCTTTCGCTCTCCTCTGCAGCCTGCCGCACGGATAACAGAAACAGGTCTGACCATGATGGTCTGGTGTCACAGAGGATGAGCTGGAAAATAGACGCAGGAAAAAGAGGGAGAATTTTCTTTTAAAACAAGGAGAGAGGCGTGAGGAGACGAGGGATCGCCGAGCCCAGTGTTCGTACGGCGTGCCTGAGTGCCGAAGTTTGGATGTGAAGTGCTCGCTCTGGTGATGTCACAGTGAACTGTAAGAGCAGGGAAGCAGAAGTGTCTTTTTAATTCAAGTAACCTAAACAGACACTAATCCGTCTCTACAGTTCCACTTTGCTACTCTACTGGAGCAGTTCAAGGTAAAGTGCTTCGCTCAAAAGCAACTCAGCAGTAGCATTTGGGTGAGTGGAGATCAGGGTGCATTTACCTTTATTTTCCACTTTTTTGGTTGCTCTTAGTGATGGTTGCCAGTCATAACATCATTTGGGTTTCTTTAGTGGCTGCTGCCATGCCTACGGATTAAATGAAGACAGAAAGATAAGCACATACAATATAAAGGGTACTTAGCATATAAAACTTTAGGAACATTTTATGCGTGGATGCACAAGAGCACTCAAGACATACATTTGAGTCAGCTAACATGCTTATGATGTTGCTATATTTGGCTATCCCATCAAACTTAATGCACTGATGAACGCCGAGGCTTATTTACAATTAACTAATGAAACCTGCTGGGTAAATATTTAAACGGAAGCATCTCATAAGTTACTATGATTCAAGAGTAAACATTGACTGTGAGAGAGTGAAATATCATCCACTGACCAGATGATTTAATTACACATTTATTCAAGTTCGAACCAAAGCAGAATTCATTAAACATTAATAATTCTCCAGTCTTCTTCAATGGATTCCACCTCGGTGAATATTTCAGCGCCAGTGTTTTTCTCATACGGCCCTTGACAACGGAGATGCCAAGGCCAGACTTCCATTGTAGGTCATTCTTATTTTGCCTGAAGCTGTGAGTTATTAAATAAAACATTAAACTGTAAAGGACCAAAAATAAAACCCCCCAAAAAAACCCCTACCAATAGTTATGTATCAATACAAATTCTAGCGTCCTTCAAGTGAAACTGCTAGACTGTGTGACCAACGGGATCCAGTTGCTGCACAAGCGGCTCTCAGCCACACATGCCATTATTTTGTAAATACCCGAATGCAATATATGAAAAATATCAGGCCAGATGTGTCAACCAATAAAAAACAGATTCCAGTGTGATATGCGATGCTCCACAGGACAGGAGTGGCACAAAACACTCCATCATTGTGATCGCCTGATGGTAGGTGTGAGATGCCTATGGCGATAAAATTACATCCAAAACGTCATTTATAAATTCTGTGGACAGAAATAAACCCGATCAAATGATAAGTAAGAAAGCAAGGCAAGCATTGCGTTATCTTATGTTTCAGTATACTTCTAACTCTCCCTCGCACAGAACTGCTCTTTACCTGTCATCTAACTGTCACTGCAATTTCTTTTTTTTTTTTTTTTAAATGCACCTACACTACCTACACTTTTTGACGTAAATGGATGAAACACGATATTATAATTAAGAGGTTTGTTCCAACGAAGAGTGTTGGGTGCAATGAGACGCTGTTTGTCTTTTCTTGACTTCTCTGTGAGGGAATGTATGGTACATTTGTTTTAAATTTTCTATAACGATATATATGTCAATTTTAAAAACGTTTAAATGCTCAGTAACATGTCAATGAAAAGAGAATACAATACTGTACAAAACTTCGTGAACTAACACTTTATTCACAATAAAACGTACCAAATGTTGAAAATGAGGCATTTTACCATTTCATGAAAATATTGTCTCATTCTGAATTTAATGGCAGCAACACATAAAAGTTTGGAAATGATTGTTTCAAATGGTTAATTCGAACTGCAACGAGACATCAAAGTAATTTATTTTCAAGTCTTCAATGTTAAACTCGATATCTGAGGGAACTTTTGCATTTCTCACTTGACGTTATCACACACAAATGAGCGCGATCTTCCATCTGGTGCTTTAGAAGATGTATGGGGATGGGAATGTGTAGCTGGAAAAACACGCTTTGAGTTAATTCAGCTAGCCGCTCTGACACATCTCAGGAGTGCTGGGAGCAATGTAAGCTCAGTTAGCCTTTACTTTGCCATCTGCCAACTGCAAAATAATTGAGTCTTAACTAAATGCTCATAAATTGCTAAATAATATCTGCATCCAACCCTGCATTGTGAAATGACTGACTTCCTGACAGAAAACTAACCTCCCAATGTCTCCTGTCGTTCTTCTTTTCCAACGTTTTGTGCAGCACGGCCGCACGGGACATGTGTGAGATTGAAAGCTTGCTTCTGTATTACAGCGTAGTCTTTGACCATCTTTATGTCTCCAAGGAAATTTCTTTAACGTTGGAGTTGGTAAATGTATGTTTGTCAGATTTGCTGAACTTACCATTGTTTTCTGATTATATTACATAAACTAGGTAACTTGGGAAACATCTCCTGCAGCTTGCAGTGAAGTTTCCAAGTTTCCACTGTTACCCTCGCAGCCCCTCCAATCAGAGTCAGGGGGTGTGTCCAGTGTGAAATGCTGAATAAAGTTAATTATTAAAAAAAACGTATTTACCTCCATTTGTTACAGTTGTTGATTTATTCTCACACATCTTTTCTTTGATGCTTTGGGTTTTTTGTAGTAATGTAACTTACTCATGCTCGCCCACTACGGTTCAGATGCTTGCGCTCTGGCGACCATGGCCCAGTCCTGGAGGTTTGGGAAAGGCATCTACGTTGTATGCGTTCCAATTTTCTAGCCACTGGATCTTTGGAAAATTCCCGATGAAGAAATATACCCAGTATTTAAGGCAAACTGGCAGTGACAACACCATATATAAGTGATACTGAATAAAATCTAAGTAAAACTATTATCTTTCAGGTTTAAATTTACATCCTCTAAAGCACCGCCAAGCACTTAAACGTCAGGAAACCATTTTAAATTCTTCCAATTCAAACAGTAGCCTAATTTCCATAAGCTTATGTTACCACAAGCTTGATTTACCAGCTGCAAACACACAGAACTGCAAAGGCAACATGCTGGGATTTTTGGATCAGTTGCATTTTGAAGCTTTCTTCCTGAAAAACAAATGGGATCTTATTCCAGAGATGTTGATTTCCCTTTTTAATCTCGCTGCATAAGAAGGGAGATAAGTGTATTACCCAAGATGATTTACAATTATTTCAATTGCTGGATTGTGCTTGCACATTGTGTATAAAGGCTTCTTGTATCAGTAAAACAAAAGTGTTTTTGTCTTGTGCAGTAATTTATTTTCACTGTTATAATATTATTATGAAAACAAATCAGTAAAGCACATATATGACCTAAGAAAACTGCTATGCATGCTTCCTTTCATACAAAATAATTTTTTTTAATCATGGTTGTATATTTATTTACAGTTTTAAATAATTAGGTTTGAGATTACAGCATTAATTTTTACTGCAATTTAATAAGGCAAGGCAAGTTTACTGGTACAGCACATTATAGCAACACAGCAATTAAAGGTGCTTTAGGTAAGAAGAAGGACAAAAATAACTTTTATTTTGCACTTCAGTGAAGACTAAGACCTAGAGTTAGATGTGCAGTAAAATAATAATGTCATACCTAAAGTAATATTAATTTTAGATAGATAGATAGATAGATAGATAGATAGATAGATAGATAGATAGATAGATAGATAGATAGATAGATAGATAGATAGATAGATAGATAGATAGATAGATAGATAGATAGATAGATAGATAGATAGATAGATAGATAGATAGATAGATAGATAGATAGATAGATAGATAGATAGATAGATAGATAGATAGATAGATAGATAGATAGATAGATGGGAAGAAGAAAATGTATGTAAAAGGACAGTGGTTAAGGAGCACAAACTGAAAGAAACGGACAGACACTCGCTGAAAATGCAGGTTACAGACCAGAGGTTCGGAGGCCTGGAACATGTCCAGGGAAGGAGGAAAAAAAAAAAGGAAAAACGAAACAGAGAGTGAAAAGCAATTCTCTCCCTCCACCAGTCTCAGTGTCTCTGCACGTCGGTTCTTTCTGGGCAACTCTTCAAAATCAATTTAAGAAATTACCATTCAGTCAGAGTTCCGTCATTAGGATTTTATAATTTCATCTTCCTCCTCCAGTGCCTTTATCCCAGAGCCCCCAAGTTCATCTCTGCAGCACAACCCTGGGTGAATAATTAACCGCAGCCGTGAGCAGAAAGATGATGAGCAACAAAAGTGCTCTGTCGTTCACACACAGACGCATCTTCAGCGGCGGCGGCGGCGGCGGCGGCGTGCCTTTGAGTGTCTCGCGCTGCTTCCTTCTCTCTGTATGACTTGACTCTTCAGTCTGACTTTTCTCTAATCTGAATCTAAACATTTCTGCATGTGCAGAATTCATATTCAGCTGATGTGCACACTAACCAGGGACCGGCATGCGATTCTGATAACATGGTAACCTTGAGTAAAAATATCACAGTTTCACAGAACTGCAGCCTCGCTTGCAGAGCTCTGAAATGTTTTGTTGGAGCTGGAGGCTTGGATGAAAGCAAATACAGCATAAACAACACACTGGGATTTTAGTAAATAACAATTAGAATATAACTTAGCTTAAGTAATTATCAGAATAGTAAGAATTGAAGCATTTTCTCAAGTTTGAAAGAAATAAATAGATGGAATGAGAAAGAGAAACAAAAAAAAAAGTTGTCATTTTAAAAGATGTACAAAGTGGCAAAACACGTAGAAGTACAGATTTGATATAATATAATTACAGTGTGAAAGTCTAAGTTTCAGTTCGACTAAAGCAACCTTCCAAGCCCAAGAGGAGGTGTTTGGGAATGCCTGAATCGGAAAGCTTTTGTTTCACCACTGTGGCAGAATCAACCGTAAAATGCGGCTTTTGAAGGATGGAGGGTCTAATTGGAACTCCTTGGTGGAAGGACTCCGGTAGCTCTTCATTTACATAATGCTAGAAGGGCTTACTCTTCTAACTAGAAGCAAATGTTCATTTCAAGACTCTGTTTTCCTAAAACTCAGACAGAGAGTGATTGATTGTGCTCCCATGGATGTGAAATCATATTCTAAATATCGCCTCCTGTGCAGTTCTTCTTCAAGAAGACTGTCTGTGTTTTTTTTGTTCAGCATTTGAACAATTCCCTAACTGAGAACTTTGCCATGTTTCATCAGTGGAAAAGTTAAGAGGGTTCCCCACTCTCAGCCATAATGCCCAGCTGGTTGACTCCTCGGCTTAGCCGCAGGGGGAAGAGGGAGAGTTACTCTACACTCCACACAAACCTGAGGGAATCCTACACTATCTATCTTTGACGAGTCATAAAAACAACTCCTACCACTGGAGCTGCATAATGGGAAATTTCAGCGGTTTTGGAGCCGTGACTATTTAAAATTGCAGTAACTCTTGAAAACAGAAACTAGCATGTGTCTGGTGGGCACACGCTTCTCTAACCCGAGGCGGGTGCGACCGGGCCCTCAGCTGCCCTCTGTTGCTTGCAATGCTGGCCTTTATTAGGCAGCGAGGGAGTAGGACAGAGGGACAGACGTTTCACTAACGGCTCGAGAACACAAGGTGACAGTCTCAGTTAAAGTTTAGCCTTAAGACCTGATCTGAGTGGACGCATTTTCATGACAATCAATAGAAAGGCTGAGTTGAATTCTCTGAAGTCCAGGCATTTCCGGAGATCCGGTGTTAGCTGACTCTTTGTGAAGCGTTGGTATTTATTTGGAGGCCATTTAGTTATTGGGTCTGATGATCTCATGTACAGGTACAGATTTCAAAAATCATTTCCATGCTGTAAGGAAGTTTATGTCAATATGTGTTATATTTCTGTAGCAATATTCCAGCTTAAAACAGTACAAAGTGGCACAAATTTCTTAGTTCAGCAGACCCCCCGCAACAGTGTGGAGATGAAGAAACCGTGATGACTCTGTCCAAAGCTACTTTCACATAATAAATAAAGATGCATTAAAGATCTCCTTGTCATGCAGTCTCCACGCTCCGGATGCATTCATACAGATCTCGTGAAGGCACGATATTCCTTTCTCAGTGTGCGCTTTCAAAGACCATTATGATTGTCCACAATCTGAAGACCTTCATCTACTTCACTCTCCACAGTCAGCAACAAGTCTCCAGTGTCTCTGGTCAAATTTATTCAGCGGGTGCTCAATGAAACGTGAGGATTTCAAAACAGATGGCAATAAAAACATAAAGCTTCTACCTGGTTGTTCCTGTGGGACGCACACAGCTGTGCTGCCTCTGTGTCACTGTCGCTGAAGGAGTTTGCGATGTTACCACAGCTGGAGGAGTGAGCTTTAGCGTTAGAGAGACACTGGCCAGCAGGAGGAGGCAGGTTTCTAAGGACGGCAGCGGGTAGCCAGCTGCCCCGAGCTGAGTCTGAAACTGTGTCTGTCCAGCCAGTCTCTGTCTCTGCAAACACCTGCTGTTTTTTTTTTTCTTCCCAGAGTGAGGGCTGCTGGCAGTTGTCATGTCTAAAGCCTTAATTTGAGTCTGCTGTGATGGAGCAGGGACCCACTTACTACATGCAGGGCAGTGGCACCTGAGGACACGGACTGAGAGACACAGGTCTAATGTATGATTGGTTGTGCTGCCATGATGTCCACTTTAAGCTCTGAGAACCAGCCTCATCTTGTAGCAATCGCTGACTATTGAAATCCATGTATGACATAGTGCCTTAAAGCAATACACAGTTGTCGGAAGAGACTACTAGGATTGGAGTATGGAGTTACTTTGGCTGGTTTTTCCTAATTGTAGGGATGGGAGACCACGACAGCTGGACAATGATTCCTAAAAGTAATCAAATTCCAGCACAAGAAATTAAAACTGATAATTTTAAAATACATTTTTGAAGTACATCATTGGTTTTTTGCTTAATGTGTAGAGTGATTGTGTAAAACAGGTGTTTGTTCGACATCATTTCATCCCTGGGGACACCAGCATTAACGTTAGTGTCAAAGGACTGGTTAAACAGCAACTGCAAGACTTATTACATTTATCGAACAACACAATGGACCCGCTGCAGTTCAGCTACAGGCCAAACATCAGGGTGGATGATGCCATGTTCTTTGACTTCTCAAGAGCTTTCAAGTGCTTGCTGTGTGAGAAGCTGGAGGGCGCAGGAGTGGATGGACAGCTGGCTGCATGGACCACGGACCACCTCAGCAACAGGCCGCAGTACATGAGGCATGAACTGTGTGTCTGAGGTGGTGACCTGCAGCACCGGGTCCCCCAAGGTTCGGTCCTCTCGCCATTCCTCTTCACACTCCACACATCAGACTTCACATACAACACCAGGGGCTGTCACCTCCAGGGGAATGATCTGGAGTACAGGTCAGTCATCATGAAATTTGTAGACTGGAGTGAACGAAACCAGCTGGTCTAAACACCAGTAAAACAAAGGAGATGGTGATTGACTTCCAAAGAAGAAATCCACTACACACACCGGTGAACACCAGTGTGTAGGGACAACCTCAGCGCAGGTGACGCAGTCATGATGTAATGTGGGAGATGTCGTTATCATCTGTGTACTGTATGTGTCTAAAACAGAACGGAGTTGTGCTGCGACATAATCACCTTTGCACTTTCTCTCAGGATAGATACAAGTGGTGATTTGGAGTAGGTCTGACTCATCTGAAAGCTTCTTCAGTTATGAGCTAAACTTGTGAGTCTTTGAAGACTCATACATGTTGCTGATCTGCTTGCTTCTATCGGGGGGTTTTAGGGTTGTTTGTTTGTTAAAAAAAAAAGTAGTATTATGGCATTAGTCTGACTGAAATCAAAGTAAACTGGATTTAGTTGAACAAACTAACACACCCAGATAATGCACTGGAAGAAGCCGGTGCTGAGAGATAAAGGGAGAAACAATTAATACAAATGAGATAAAAAAAAAAACCTACAGACATATATAAAGTGCTAAGTCCAGTTCACTGTTCTCAATTGTACTAATTTTCTGCCACCAGCCAAACTACTGATTTATGTGTTGTTTTGGTGTGTAGTGTGATGAAAGTAAATGCTCAATGTACCACCCATCGTACTATCACCCAGCTTACAGTACATACACTGGTCGGTAAGCTGATTCCCGTCACGCTCGTCTATCCTGGGACAAAGAAAGGAGTCTGATTAAACTAGTTGAGCTAGAGCTTTTTAAACTGATTAAACTGTGCATGCAAACATACTGGCTGTGAGTTGTTACGAGCTGCAGCGTACGTGTGTGACCGGTGAAATCTGAGACCACCTCCTATGTTTATTGCTGCTCTTCTCGTTAAACGCAGGCAGCTTCTGTCAGTCCTCTGGCTCAGTGTGAACACTTCTGTCCTCAAGAGCGTTGTCTTTTATCCCGCTGGACTTCTGAGTCTTGACCTGAGGAGCTGGCTCCCCTGTGACCCCCAGTGGCTTTTTGGTGTTATTTTCTTTTATATAAATGTCTGTGAACTCCTCTCTGCATGGCACAGCACATACAATGCATTTTTTTTTTCTCCTTTAGGTTAGTCAAGTTTTGTTTGAGGGTTAAGTGCACCAGAAAAAAAAAATAAATAAAAAGAATCCTTCTGAAATCCTTCTAAGATGCCTTCAGTCACGCTTTCCATGAACAGTATGAATTACATATTTTTTAATGACTTTTTTTTTTTTAAACTTTCCGTTTAATGGTTTATTTTCCAGACTGTTTCCAGACTTCACTCTTTTTTATTTAATATATAAAAACCAAGTTCAAGCATCAACAGTTTTGAGCTCCAACTCTTTTATCTCCGTCCTAATGGGGACAGTCTAAGGATGGATGATGGATTCCTCTGTTGGATTTCTCTGAATAGTAGATGAAAAATTAACCCACTACTGCCATGCATGCATCGCATTCACACTTATTCAAAACAACGCATTTATTACAATTTCAGGTCACCTACCGCTGGGTTTTGCAGCCTCGTGGAACTGCTAGCATGACACCAGAGTTAAAATTCAAATTGTGGATGAACCTGCAGCGAAATGACTCTGTGTTTCAAGTGACAAATAAGATTGTTATGGCCGTCTCCTCAGCATCGTGGAAGCCTACTAAGGGATAACTGATTACTGTCTCAGTTTGGACGCCGACCACTGCGGAGAAAGGCTGCCAAAAGAATCATTTTCCAAAGTATGTAATCAGTCAGGAGTTAATAGCAGATTTGCATTCAAATTCCAACCGGCATTTCTGTTAGAAAGTTGTAGCAAACCAAAGATAATGAAAAGTTTAAGTGTGAAATATTTGCTTTCCATTTGGCTTGGCTTCAGTGAGCTAGTCCACTAATGGGCAACACTTAGGAAAGAAATGAGTTTTGGAAAAATTGGGCCAAGCATGAAAACAGGATGAGCTTCGCCTCCGTTTTAGTTTTGGCTTGTGGAGATTTATGCGTGCAGGGGTTTAGGGTGGTGAAATCTGCCTGACTGAATACCCGGCTCTCAGATCATGTTCACTGCGCTCAATCAACACCTGTTCCAGCGAGGTTAGGCCTGTAAAACAAGTGTAAAAACTGTAGGACATATTTGCATGGAATTTGCTGACTGGAAGTGGCACATAATTATTCTTAATAATAAGCATTTCCCAAAGTGTTGACTAATTGGAGCCATTAAAATCTCGAAACCGGTGGTTAATTTGTTTCCTTGTGTGTTACAGCGACCATTTGTCCCATCGGAAAAGCTCTGATGAAACATGAGGTGATTACGGCAGTAAGTGACTCTGATGAAGTTGGAGCGAGGGCCAACATCTTGCTCCCCCCCGAAACCCCTGATGTCTTCAGGTGTGGCCATTTTCGTCACGTGGTGATCCTGGGGGCGGAGTAGTCGTGATGGTGATCGGGATCTTTTTAAACGCTCTAACTCCTAAACTGGAGAACAGTCAGCCTGACCTTTCCGTGAATTCCTCTCGGACAAAACAGCCAGATGTCTTAATTAGGAAGAGATGCAAAGAACACACATTTATCAAACAAAAATCCTCCGTGGTTGAAAGAGACAGGGCTGTTGCTGGACACTAATTACATGTGAATGTGGATATTTCTTATGCAAACCATCATCTTGTTTTCTGAAGAAGCTGAGGACACCAGGCGGCATCTGAACCTTTGTCTAAAGTCTGATATCAACATCTTGTCCACTCATTCATCACTCCTGTGTCCACATTTTATTACTAAACATTTGATGGGTGTTTAGAGTGACATTTACGCGCTCAGAATTTCATACAGTAAATGCTGAACACCGTGTAGTAAACAAGAGAGGGATTTCTGGGCACAGCCCAAGTCGTTTACTTCCGTCGCTGTGCTCCCTTCAGACCTCTGAAGTTCTTTGGCTGCTTTAACCAGCCTGCTTATCCCATCCAACGTAATGCTGTTTCTGTCAGACTATTTTTGCAGCAGCAATAAAATGAAAAAAAAAAAAAAATACAATCAAATAACAGAAACAAGCAGCGGGGTTAACTAGCAGCAGCTTGACCCTTCTACATAACCACAACTTAAATAATGAAAGGCCTAAATATAAATAGTAAAATTTACATTGTGGATACGAACTAAACAACAAATTTGACTTATTAAACATCAATCAAATTTAGGTACCCTTCCTTGAAAAATAAAGAACCTACAACTATCTCAAAACTGACAAAACTTAATGACATCTGTCATTATTTACCATCATGTACTGCGGCCTGTTGCTGAGGTAGTCTGTGGTCCATGCAGCCAGCTGTCCATCCACTTCTGCTCCCTCCAGCGTCTCACACAGGATTGCCAGCTGAATGGTGTTGAAGGTTTTACCATGAATAGGATCAAAATTAAACTTCAGTTTTTTTGTCCTTCTGTGAAAGTAGAGCTGATGTGATTTTCCAGTTTTGCCTCATCGGTCCGAAGAACATTTCCCCAGAAACCTTATTACTTCTCAACATTTGTGTAATCAGAGTAGACACTTGCCTTGAGTTTTTATTTATTTATTTATTTATTTTTTGCTATGGACCTCATTGTTCAGAAGGTGGTGGATGGTTTGATCAGACAGTGATTTGACCTCGCGTTTTGATCAACCTGATGCTGCATTTCCTCCTGCAGGCACATCATAGAAGGTTGGTTCATGAACCTTCATGGTTTAATGAAACATCAAGCTGCTTGGAGATGGTCTAATAGCCTGTAGCCTCTCTGGGCTCCTCAGAAACCTCCATTTCTACTCTGGTGACACTGTTCAAAATGTTAAACACCTACTTTGAAAATATAATAATCAATCAATTTACGATTATTTCAACGGGTACCAACAAATCCGTCTGGCTACTTTGAGTGTCCTTGTAAACTACTCAATGAATCCTTTCTTTTTGTACTTTTATTTGTTTACTATATAACATACCTAAGGCATGCAGGTGCACACAAGACAATTCGTTTAAATGTAACTGCTTTTCAGGATAAATGAATTGTCATATTAGTGAACTTTCAGTGAACCAACAGATTTGGCCACATCTGTACATAATTTGCCTTTGTGTGTCCGGTTAGTGGAATAAAAAATGAAATGTAAAAAAAAAAGAACATGTGTTTCCAGGTTCTTGCATCATTGTATCACTGCACTGTAGTGCTTATTTTGAATGAATGAATGAATGAATGAATGAATGAATGAATGAATGAATGAATGAATGAATGAATGATTGAATGAATGAATGAATGAATATCTTAATTGTCACTGCACCTAAAAACAACACAAAACGAAAAATGACTCTTCGAGATGCTTTGTCACTCCCTCCCTCCCACACACACATGCACACACATGCTTATACAGATCATTACTGTGAAAAACTGGAATTAAAGACTGCATAAAAATTAAAGTGCATTGGTTTGATTGCACAGTAAAACAAGTTCAAGCTGTCTAGATGCGCCGAGTGGAAGTGGTCAGCAGTGGGATAGGGGTTTAGGGTGAATTAGGTTCGTGGAAAGCTGAGGGGTAGAAACTGTATTTCCGTATTTTATGAGTGTGTAGATAAAAATTCTTCTGTAGCCCAACGCCTGTTGTTTTACCCAAAGCTCTGAGCTTCAGTAAACACACCCACAGGTTCCCCTGTGCAGAAAAGCCGCATGTACCTGTAGCTTGTCACGCCTATTGACAGGAACATTGTAAAACTCACTGAGTTCAGTGATGCAAGAAACCAGTCAACCTCCGGTTCACCTTCCTGACTCCTGCTGACCGGCTCCGATGTAAACAGAGTGGCAGCCGAGCACTAGCTCCACCAGGATGCGCGCTACTGTGATGCAACTCGGATCCTCATCCAACTTCCAGCCTGCTCTTTGGATTTCCAACAAGTTACATCACTGTGAGTGACTGCTGTGATTGGGAATGGAAGCATTTCATTATCGTCACGCTCCAGCTATTGGCAAGAGATTCTGAGCTATATAGCAGTCTGAAGAAAAGCCCACTCGTGGACTCGTGAATGGTTTCATCACACCTCCAGAGAATTTCTGAAGAACTAGAAAGTGTATTCACAAAGTTTTAAACAATTGTGAACACAGGGTTGATAGTGATGGTTAAAAGTAATGCTGAAATGAGTCAGACTTCAGGGAGTGGCGGACTGATTTCCATTACGTGCAAATGTTTTCAGACAAGAAAAGCGCTTGAAATGAGAGAACTACATTGGCTGTGGGAGATGTAAGAGAGATAAAAAGGCGATCAGAGATGGCGAGAGGAGAAAAGCAAAAGGTCTATGATCTTTTCCCCTAACTCTCAGGCCAGATTAGGAAAAAATGTACGCGTATACCGGAGGATGAAGCTCTTCAGCCATGGCGGGAGCTGCAGATCCTGTTTCTGCCAGTGAACAATAGCACTTCGAGTACATTCCCAGATCACCGTGTGGACAAGCTTTTCCTGTAGAAACACCTATGCAAATAAGCTTTGAATGTTTTCTGCTTTTGTGTGTTGTGCTTCAAGGGCAAAGTCACCTCTGTTTGGCAGAGTAAGCGTCTAACCGCTGAAGTGAAATTGCCTGGATGATAATAACGTTTGACTTCGAAGAAAAGGGCTTTGAGATGGGCAAACTTTCTCATCTTTGTTTGTCATCGTTTCTCCACATGGTTTTTGAATAATTGCAGAGCTCGGTGAGCTTTGGAGAACGCCTGTTAGTGCCGTTATGAGTTGAGAAACAAGCCGGTTAAAAGAAAAAAAAAAAGAAAAATCTGAAACCAACACTCATTTTCAGAAGTTCAAACCCGAATTCCAGGAATTTCAGGACACTGTAAAAAGTAAACAAAAACAGAATTCAGTGATCTGAAAATCACATATTTAACTCACTGGGAAATATAAAAAACATGTCAGGTTGTTAAACTGTGGAAAAGCACCATCTTAAAAGAAGCTTTTATGGTTTCCAGGAAGTGTCAGACCTTGACTGACCCACCCACACCACAACTTTCTACTTTGCCTCAGTCCTTTTGAAATGAGCTTTGCCTCAGTGTCTCTCAATGATAGAGCTTTAACCTGAATTTGACCGGACGTGTTCCTGAGCCCGTGCAGTGACGTCCGCTACCTTTCTGTTGATGGACCTGAAGATCGCAGCTAACCAGGATTTTCAGCCTTGCGCCTTGCACACAGAGATTTGTTCAGATTTCCTGAACCTTTGGAATTTTTCAACGAAGAACATTCATTTGTGATTGTTTCCTGATTTTTTTTTTTTTTTTTTTTTTTTTAACTTCAGATTGATGGACATCTGCCCACCTTTACCTCTGAGAGACTCTGGCTCTCTAAGCTGCTCCTTTCATACCAAATCAGGCCACTGATCTGTAGAAAATGAACCCAATTTCTAGTGAGATGTTCTCCCAGATGTTTCCTTTTAGCATGAACTACTGTTACCGTCTGCTTCCCGTATCCCAGCTTTTTTTTGATACACGCTGCTGCCATCACATTCAAAACGAGACAATATTTTTCATGGAGCGGTAAAATGTCTCTTTCAATATTTAATATATGTTCTCTACGCTCTACTTTTAATAAAATATGCCTTTACGAGATTTGCAAATTTTTGAATTCTGTTCTTATTTACATTTTATACAGCGTGCCACCTTCTTTTGGAACTGAGGTGCAGATAAATTCTCATTCCACTTTTCATCGAGCGCTTGTGTGTCACTGTGCACACACAGGCAATAAGATGACAGAAGGAACCAATCTTTTGTGTTTGAGCCCACACACAGAAAACGAAGATGTAGAAGTGGGTGTACATCACTGGTGGGTGACTGTGTTTGTGTGTGTGTGTGTGTGTGTCCTTGCATTATCTACTGCCTGTTGGTGCTGAAGTGCTGGTGGGAAAGACGGATGGGATGAAGAAAGAAAAGGAGGTGAGATAAAGGAAAAGAGTAACAGCAGAAGAGGGAAGAATGTGGGAAGGGGAAGAAAGGGAGGAGATGAGCCCCTATCTCCAGCGACCCCATCCACAGTATCCACAGGGCACTGGCACAACAGCAGCTGTTTCTGCCTTTCCGAGCTAAAGTCAGAGGGATTTGAAGCTGAGTTTATGCCCCCAGCATCAAATACCATCAGCTCCTATGGACTTATCAGTCCACCAGTTTTCACTTCAACCTTGCTGAGGAAGTTTGACTTTTCTTCTTGTCAGGGTTTATCCGTATCGTTGATGATATACACAATAGTTACCATAATCCCTCGCCTGTGACCTCATAGCACACAGAAAGTAATGTCCTACAGAGGGGATGGGTGGTCTCATACGGGAGCGCCGGCGCCCTGACATGGATGCCACCGTCCGGCACCTCGAAGCCAGTGAGGTTGTGGAGGGCTGGCAGAAGCGACGGAAGAAGACGGAGAGCGGCAGTGAAAGAATGAGACGTGGACAGTTGGCTTGGTGTTGTCTGCATGCGTGCGTACGTGTGTTTGTTTGTGCTGAAATTAAATCATGTGAGCCTCTGCTTGGAGCACTACACATGTTGCCTAGTGAAGCATGGGCACTGATTCCATGGGGCCTGACTTAATTACAAGAAAACACGCAAGCTGTAATTATACACAATCACACCTGAACAGCAGCAACAGCTCTGACAACGGTTATCCAAACAATATTTTCTACAGAAATAGTTCAGGCTTCCTCTAATGAGCACGCTCAGTGGTGAATCGAGTGCCTTGCTTTCATTATCTTTTGTGGACAGGAAACTCGGACAGTCCTTTAGTTGCCATAACCTTCATCGTTGCTGATTTTGTCCTGCAGCAAATAAGCAAACTGCACAGCAGGAGACTGCTCGCACCATAAGTCATGGCCATTAAGATTATGACTTCATATCCTGCAGCTGGATGAAAGCGTATTTGCATGTATGGCATGTTACTCCACTTGCGCCACACCGTGAGTGAGCTTTACATCGCTATGCAAACAAATGGCAAAACATAACACACACACGCACACACACACACACACACACATCTGAAGACAGCTACACAAGCAGTGACATGTGACACTCAACATGAACGCATACTGGACCGTGTAAACTGTGTCTGAGTAATTTTCAGATCAGCTCGTCTTCTAAACAGCCTCATTTTTAACTCGCTTCTGCCTCGTATAGCGGTGCATAGTTGAGGTTGAGGAATTAAAGGACCATTTTGGTGTTCAAACAACCCCAGATGGTACGGAGTAAACTTTTAGTAGGTACCAAAAGGATGTGAATTACAGCAATTTTGAGTTACAACCGAATATACATTAAAGCAAAATGGCAAAATGACAAAAAAACAGCAAAATGGCAATAAATATTCGCCCAGAGGACAGTCTATTAACATGGCCTCTTACAAGACAAATGCGATTCCATTTAGGTGTTTCGTAGATAGGCTGAGGTCATTTTAACTGTGACTATGTGCATACAAAAAGTGTATAAAAAGGAGTTTGTTTCTGCAACACCCTCCATCTGTTCCCTGCTATGTTGCAGGACTGCCAAGTTTTGTGAAAAGTTCAGGGTGAGATTAGGGATCTCGGGGGTGGGGTTATAGCACCGGCAGCCCCGCCCTTGCAGGATTATTTTTGTAGACAGAAGGATTTCTGGTTGCATCCAATATCACCCTCTACTCACAAATATCATAATAACCATCACAATGATTATGTTGCTTGTTGCTGGTGATTGTATCACTGTCATCACCCAGATAAGATGTAACAGACTGGTCGGACACTGATCATGATGTACTGTGGGACTCATAAGTGCACAATATGGGGTATAACGATTCTTACTAGATATTTGAAACACTACAAAATGTCAGCTGCTCTATGAGCGAGCAGGGGGTAGTTTTGGACACGACTCTTATATATTCTTCAGCCCCATCATCGACCAGCACAAATAGAAAGGTAAACAAAAAAACGATCTAACAAAATTTAAACAAACAAAAATTCTAAACTGAATCAAACACTTTAATTCTAAACCAGAAAAAAAAGCCAAGTATTCATTTTTTTACTGTTTTTCTTGGATTCAGCAGCAATACAGGCAACTGTTGGTACAAATTGATAGCAAATATTGCGCAAACGACTGCCAATAGACAGAAAAGGAGGAGAGCTTAAGGCCTCTTCTTCCCTAAACCTGAATCGGTACCTAGATAATTATGACAAAATAGGCAGGTGATAGAAGAAAAGGCCATGAGCGCGCCTCTGTTTTGCATCTACACATCTGTAGTCTACTTGTATGAATTAATAACATTATATCAGCTAAAGGATGGAGATGCCTTGACAAACAGTCTTTTTTATATCATTTTTGTACACATACAAAGGTAAAATGACCTCAGTTTGTCTGTCAGGACTCCATCCTCACTGTGAGAGTTTTCAGTCTTGTCAGAGATCACAACAAAGTGATTATGATGTCGCTACGATGCCTCTTGTGCTGACATTGATCTCCATTTTGCTGAAAACACAATGTTGCTAACCAAAATGCTCTTTAGTTTACATAGTTGTGATTTCAGAACAAATGTAAAAACCCCTCACCAACTAATGAGGGTTGTTTTAACGCTGGGATTTTCCTTTGAGACCAACCCTCCTCGCCACTCATGCACAAAAACAATGAACGTCTGCTAACAAGATTTTTTTTCCGTCACTGTATCTTTATAAATGTTTTGTTGGAATTAAATGTGTTTGTTATTTCAGAGAGGTTGTTGTTTTCTTTACAGTGCCACCTCAGGTCTCCGTTTACATTGCTGCTGTGTGCAGTTTCTATTAATTTAACGTAACATTTCATGCTAAAACGCGCATCAAAGGTAATAGTACAGATTTTGATAGCAGATATGCAACTATGGGCACATCTTCATGTCCCATCCAGCGTGTTTTTAGCATCAACATGTTGGCTCGTAAAAATTAAACTTTAAGAAATAAAGAGACCTGAAGAATAACATAAATATTATGTCATGTTCAAAAGGTTTGCGCTTCAGACCCGGTGCTTAATTCCCCCTTTTTTTAAAACCATGTTTTACACCAAGTAACAGTTTGAGAACGAATTCTCATTTACAAACAGGACCTGGTCAAGAGGCACCAATGGCAGTACAAACATATATACCGGCCACCACCTAGGGGAGGTGTTTTGGACATTTCCCAGTGGGGGGAGGCCTTGTGGCAGACCCAGGATTCTCTGGAGAGATTATAATTCTTGGTTGGTTTAGGAATGAATTGGTGTTTCCCCAGAGAGCTAGTGGAAGTAGCAGGCACGAGGGACATTTAAGGAGGTCTGCACAGACTGTTGGCCCAATGACCTGGTCAGAGATAACTGGCAGATGGAAAATGAACAGGATAGAAGAGCCCTAAACAAGATATGTCCCCATATTTGAGGATTAGGTGGAAGGTTTCTGGCTTGAATCGCATTTGGGACTCAAACCAGTTTGCAGTCAAAAGAGTTCCTGGCTTCGTGGTCCACATATTGAATCATCTTGGGTAAGCCACCCTCTGGCTCTAATGTCTCCACTACTTTGTGTATGATAGGAGAAGAGCACCACACCTCTTTCCTGGCTAGATTTTTCAACAGTAGCAATGAGACATTCATACACCAATTTCATCAGGACCAAAACATTTTTTTTTTAAAATGCAGTGGAAAATTGTGTCCCACCATACCTGTCTGGATGCATACTTGTTCAAGGAATCATGACATTTCCAATATTTAGATGCTGACTACCTCCACTGTGGTGATACTCTCAAACATCCTAAAGCTGATTCACTGTTGAAATAATAATAAAAAAAAAATCCTGCAGAAAGCATGCATGCAGAAAAACAAATAAAATAAAATAAAATAGGACCGTCAAAGCACCCATTGTTGCACAGTGACTAACTGAATGTGGAGTTTCAGATTAACCTTTCAGAGAGCCTTAAGTTAGTCGTAAATTATAGAAATTATCTTCAGTGTGCACACGAGTGTGACCAAATAGGCTTGGCGATATGGAGGGCTCACGGCTTTTTGCAGCCCTGCCTTTCAACACCCAACAGGTGAATGTAGGGTGGTGAAGGGGCTTTTTAACTGTATTGTAAACTGAAGTAATGGCAGCACGTGAGGGCAGAGGATTCAGGTGAGCAGTGAGGCAACAGGGCTTAGACAAAAGAGCATGGAAATCCACAACAGCCTAAGTACCTGTTATGATTGAATGCAGGCTTCAGATTCATTCTGCTGTGCATGTAAAATGGCATGGAGCTGTAGCAGCAGAAGAAAATCGGCTGCCTCAACTCATTTGCAGGCTTGTCCTCATGTTATATTCCAGTTGTGGTGAATTTTAAATATGCAGATTATCCACAGGTTGCAGTGTCATCACCAAATGGAAAATCAGACAGTTTTAATTTTTCTTTTTTAAAAGTAATTGTCTTGGAAACACATCATCTATTCTTATTAAGTTGCGATCCATTATCTGTGTGCAGGTATTCGCTCTCTTTCTCAGGTCTGCAAATCTGTAGCTGTCACTAGTGGCCTAACAGAACGTCAGAGGCCTTGAAAAAAAAAAAAAGGAAAATACCATAATGTGTTTTACTGTAAAGCTCTAAGGTGATTTCTGTTGCTTTTAGCGGCGTGAAATTAAAAGCTGCACAAAGTGATTCATGGCTCCCTGAATCAGAAACTGGTAAATCCTCAGCTGACACCTAGCTGTCACTGGTAGGGTGGTTCCGGCTCCCTCACAAATGCACAAAACACAAACTGCCAGAGTGCAAAAACTCCAAATACACACACATTCTGCTCACACACACACACACGAACACACACACACATGCACGCTCACACACACACACACACACACACACACACACACACGTCGAAGCCCAAACCACCACGAGCTGACGTACCCTCTGTTGAACAGATGCTCAAATCAATTCCCTCACATATTGAGTGCTCGCGAGAGAAACACTCATGCAGAAAATACACACACGCACAAGCTCACACACATTCACCATCTGGTTAGGTGTATACACTTCCCTTAGTGATACAAGAGCAGGGAAATTAGAAGCAAACTTTTGCAGAAAGCAGCCTAACGTGCAATGACACTCATTTCCTGTCTAGATAGGAGCAAAACTGTGACGCGCTCTGAATGTATGGGAGTGTGTATGAATACGAATGCATTAGTAGCAGCCAAACCACTGCTGACAGATTAATGTGGATCCTTGTTATGCTGACAGTCCGAGCATTTAAGCAGACAGCGGTGTGCATGGGTGTATGCTTTTTTTCTTGTGAGAGCTTTGGAACATGCAAAAGGAAATGCACACGTCTTGTCCCTACCTCCCGTCAAAATAAAGCCATTAAGAGCTCTCCATAAAAAATATGAAAATGGGTTTACACTCAGACTTAAAATCATCACAAAGAAAACAGCCTCTGTGGGAAAATATGGAATATTAATGTTTATGGACACTTAAATCCTCTAGAGCTTCCAGCTACAGTACATTACCTTGTTCTTTTCATTTTTGAATGTGCCTCGAATTTTAGCCAGTGCGCCTTAGAGAGCATATACACAGCTCCAGAGCAACAATAAAGTGCATGAATTAAATATGAGGCTGACACAGAGATGTAACAGATCTGTTTGCTTTCATGCACTGCATCGCTGCTCTCAAATCATGCAAACAGGCAGGTAGAAAGCCAGATATGGGAGGACACTTAAGAAGTTAACTACCCACATGTGTGTGCGGCACTTCATCAGACTAACGGAAAACTAACACTTGCAGGATATTTTACATTTCCATGAAAATCCTGACTGCGGAAATTAAAGCCTGGCAACTCTTTTTGGAAATCTTTGGATACTTTCAAGTTCTAAAACCATCTCTTTTTTAAGTTGTGCATAAGTTAATAAATGTTACATTCCAAGGCGTATTTGACTTGATTTAGTTCAATATTCTCTCGTATTTTTTTGCTTATGTGGAGAAGTGAAGGAGATTTTCACCCTAAGGCTGCAACAGAAACAGAAGAAGGAAAGGTTTACTGGACAAATGAAATGGGAAAACCTTAAAATATTTAAATGATAAAACAGAGATGTGTCCATGAGTTCATACATTACCACAAGGAGATGATTTCTCTTCGAAAAACCAGAGACTTTAAAAGCTCCAACGTTCAGACCGATCTCCTTTACAGCAGTAAACAACATTACCCCTTCTCCAAGAGAGACTAAGAGTAATTTGCACAACTGTGTTTGCCTTTAAGTGTTATTTACTATACTGGAGGCACACAGTCCTTTGGATGACTGGATGGATGGCTGGATGGCTGGCAGGCTGGCTGGCTGGCTGGCTGGCTGGCTGGCTGGCTGGCTGGCTGGCTGGCTGGATGGATGGATGGATGGATGGATGGATGGATGGATGGATGGATGGATGGATGGATGGATGGATGGATGGATGGCAGGCTGGCTGGCTGGCTGGCTGGCTGGCTGGCTGGATGGATGGATGGATGGATGGATGGATGGATGGATGGATGGATGGATGGATGGATGGATGGATGGATGGTCAAGGTAAGTTTATTTGTAAAGCACTTTTCGTGTACAAAACAATTAAAATTGCTTCACATAAAAACATGAGAAACTACAAGACAGAAAGATCAGCTGACAGAAGGGAGGACTCTTTGGATATTTGAATGAATGAATAGGTGAACAGTCAGCCACATGGATGAACAAATAGACAGATAACTAGATAAGCACATATTGTACCGCATGCATGATCAGACAGAAAATGCGTGTTCAATGACCGGACACCGAGCAGCCCAAATCTACACATGCATCTAAAACAGACAGGGCTCTTTTCAAATCTAGCCTTCCACTTGAACCAATCGATTTCCCATCACTTCTGTATCCCCAATAACTGCATGTACAGAGGGCTGCAATGGCTCCAATATTTCACTGTTATATACCTGCACACCCTCACACTGTTTGCAGCACATCTTCAGTGTGTGTGCATGAAGAGTGTTTATACGGGCGGATGTAACAAGGTGTCATGCATGTGTGTTTGGAGCAGCCCCAGCAGCTACTTTCAGCCGTTGGTGACATTTGTGATAATGGCATGCCAAACAATTCAGCTGGTATCCAAGACAAGAAGGAGCATCTGCTCCTGCCGCATGTCTTTTTTTTTTTTTATTGTCGACAGTCTGAGACAAATGAACCATGATAGTGCCAAGAAAATACCCACAGTTAAAAATAGGAATGCGAATGCAGAATTTTATAACATGATAACAAACCACACTTTTATCTTCTAGCATAAAATTTAGATTTTCTTAATGAAATGCTGAGCTAAATGCTGTTTACTGTGGCAGTGATTTTATTTATTTATTTGTTAAGGAAGGACCTAATCACAGATTGGGTCTTATGGCACCAGAGTGGTATAGACAGAGAGATTAACACCTTATCATTTATTCAGGGCAATTTTCTTCTCTGTTGGAAAGGCAGCAGTTACTGAGTTCTAGTTGTGACCCTTTCTTTTCCCTCTTTGCAATTTGCATATTTGCAAAAACCCTAAAGAATTTCCTCTGTGCCCAGGAGGCACCAGACAAAAAAATGGAAAAAGCAGAATAATCTTTTTTATTTTGGAATATAGTTGTTGTTTAAAAATCCCTGACAAAGCTGCCTTTGCTATTCTTTTCTTTTTACTTTGCCACAGACTTGTTGCATTTGAAAATGTCTGTTTTATCCATGAGCTCTTTAAGCTTGGGTTGGATAAAACATTTTGAAGTCCTAATGAATTTTCTAGTTCCGCCGGGAACACTCACTACTTCCATGCCTACTTTCAGAAACCCCTGGTTAGTGTGGAAATGTGTCAAAGAGCAGTTGCTGAGAAAGCCCAGAGTGCACCAAACTAATTATGGGTATTTACTTATAGATTTTTCTCTGCTAAATATGCAAACACTCATTTGCAGTTTTGGCTTTTACTTTGGTGCTCTCTCTGCGTGAGGAAGGGGTGTGTGGTGATTGCAGCGTGGCAAGCCAGCAGAAAAAGCAGTGCAATTTTTTATTTATTTATTTATTATTTATTTATTTTTTTTTAATCAAAGTGCTGTGCTTACATTAGCATAGATCATACAGCAATCTATTATACATAGCTTGTTAACAAGGTTGGTATTTTTGATCCATAATTTAAGAGGATATTTTCAAAGCGTTTCCATGGTCAAACATGAGATGGCTGCAGGCTGCTCTGAGACCCCCCCCCCCCCGGCCACATTATTGTACAGTATGGTTGTTATCGATTCGCCTTCCCATTTGGCTATTGATCGGAGCAGATGCCATTATGTCAGTGATATTGTAACCCTCAGAAGCATAGTGATTTTGAAGAGGAAAAGCAGTGACTGAAAACCGATGAGATGCGCTGAGCACTTGCTGCATCAGATGCAACAGCAGCTGTGTGTCAGCTAATGACAAAGAGCAAAGCACAGCACAGAGGCTCGCAGTTTAGGATAGCATGCCACAGCCTTGCCCAGTCGAGCCTAGCACAGCAAAGACAGAGCACTTTCATTTCTCCACTTTCTAACTGTGCCAAAGGGAGCTATGGAAACTCATGGGGGAGAGAGTAATGACACTGACTGTTACGGACATGCAGATTTTTTTATTGGTACGGCTTATTGTGGCCTAATATTCCCTGTGACAGCCATTGCCTGCCAGACAGTCTTCTGTTCATCATTCAAATTGACCACAATTCCCTATGCAGTGGGGCGAGTTGGTGGGGGGGAGGGTTTTCACTGGCCCAGGATGATTGGAAGTGGGGGGGGGGGGGGGGGGGGGGGTGGAGCGAGGAGAGTGAGTGGGCTTTCAGTGCCTCTGCCTCCTCCCTGGCTTTCCAGAGCAGACCATCGTGTATTTATAGCAATATTGAATTTAATTACGTTTCTAGCCGGGTAAGAGTCCCATAAATGAAATTCCAGGCATGCAGGAACACGATCATCTGTGCAAAGAGCATGTAAAGTGCGCACTCGTCAAAAGCAACTCGGTCTGCAATCTGTGTAATGCAAAAATCTGAGGTGAGGTCCACCAACCTTCTGTGTCCCAGATACCAAGATAGGCACTTAAGTGCTGACCCTACAGCTATGTGCTGGGCCATGTTTCTCAATGAGGTGCAGATCGAGACAGGAGTAATGGTGAAGAAGTGACCCACTGGGTAGCAGATGACTGTTAAACTGGCACTCCTTTTAAGCTACGAGAGATGCCTTGAGATACTTTTGATCCCCTGAGCTGTTCTGTGCTCTCCGTCTCACCCTGACAGTTTCATTTCTAACAAGACAAAGGCAGTTTAGAGGAACATAGCAGGCAGTTGAAGGGCCTGCCCTCTGTGGGGCCACTATTCAAATTGAAATTCATGGTCTGTTTATTGGATAATAAATTGAGCGTGAAAGATTAATTTGCATTTAGTTCATCATCCCAGTGATATAGAGCAGCAATTTCTATACAGTAGCGCCCAGAGCTTAATAGCCCAGAGGAAAAACTGGCATATCAATATGTGCTTTCTTTCATTCAAGGACGGTGGATTAGAGCCCTGTAGCGACATCTCTGCTATGATTCACACTTCTTGCTTCCCCTTGCTTAATTCTTGTCACTCACGGTCTGAGCCAGCACATCAGACACACTTAACGCAGCGCCGAGAGTTATCAGAAATTCAGTGTAATCAAAATCCTAATGAACGTCATTAAAATCAAGTCTTTATAATCTCAGACTCACATCACCGTGGGCTCACACAGTCTGGAAGTATATGTGCATCTGTTTTTAAATGTGTGTTTAAGGCTATCAGAGGCTCTTTGAGTGCCGTTGGCAAATATACATGAGGGTCACCTCTTATTCAAAGCAGGCCTGACACAAGCATTTTTTTTTTCCTTTACATTTTGAGAATTAATTCATTCTTGTAAAAGAGCTGCAGCATGATATCTGAGTAAGTCATGGCGAGGGCAGCAGAAAGAGACTGGGTGGTCAACATCAATTTCTAGCCCAGTCTGGACACCAAAAGGTCACATATTTAATCTCAGCAACAGCTAATGTGCAGCTGGGATTTCAAAAGTACACAATAAATAAATCTGTTAATTTGACAGCACTGACAATACATACTGTATTAGTATCAATGTGAAGGTACGTATATTTCCATTTTTTATTATGCATGTTATATCATTGATTAGGGGAATAAATATTGAAATGATGAAATGTGATCATAGCAATTTTGAGTTTCCTCGAGCCCCAAGAATGAAGCAAAACATCTCTGTTCTCAAAAGAAAGCTGCCTGTAGCCTATTTAGATGGAAACAAGTGCACAAATGAAATGACATATTTTTCAGGTCTAGTTTTGGCCAGTTTCAGTGGAATTACACCTGTCAAAGCTGCATATTAACCATCGGACTGACTTAGTTTAAGACAAGGCAGGTGCTGCAAAACCTCATGAAAGGGAATCGAAGCTGGAGCCTAACCCCTTTTAAATTAATAGCTAAATTAAATGTGCAGACTAAAGAGGTGGGGGGGGGGGGGGGGGGGGCACCTGTCTTGTGCTCATTATGAAATAGTCACTCTGAAATATGGTGAGTTGAGAAACCACGGGGTCCATGGATATTGCAGACATGTGTGAGGGAGGTGGGAGCCTCAGAGTGGATGGGCTGTTTTTTCTTTCTTTTTTTTTTTTTTTTCTTCCACGAAGACCTGAGGCACGAGCTGCTGCTGCTTGGACACGCGCCGCCTAACAGCTGCGTTAAATAAAACTGACAGCAGCAAAGCTCGCTGCGTTTCGTTAGCAGCTATCAAAATGAGAGTTATAAAAATGTTTAGCCATCACTTTTACTCTCCTTTTGGCCACTATTACATCACAAATCTCTTTGAACGAGACAAAAAAAAAAATATATTCGTTTTAAGCCTAAACACCGTGGAGAAGAGTAGAGTCTAAAGAAGAATGATAGAAAGTGGCAGAACTGATAAAAAAATGTTCATTGCCTAAACTGTAAACTTACTAGCTTGTAAATTAAGTAAGTAAATTTGAATTGTTGCCAATACGAACAATTTCCATGTATAATGAATGTTTTATCCACCCTACCCTGAGATAAGTAACAACGCATTCAACATATAGTGTGCTTTTGTTTCATCTGTGTCCCGCCCTTTAAGGCTAAAAAGCTCCTGTTAAACTCTTCTGTCCTACCTTGCACGGTGAATCGTTGTCCAGGGTGCTGAAACGCTCTTTTCCTTTATTCTCTGTCCAGGGTGCTGAATTTCATTGCCGGTTCTGTGGAGGTTTTGTAAATCCGCTGCGAGGAGGCGCAGAAAAACGCCGGTCCGACAACTGCTGCTGCCGTCAAGTTAAAGAAATTTCCATTCCCAGCCGCGTGCCCGATAAAACGCAGACAGCACTAGACATGCTACGGCTAAAAAAAAAGAAAAAAAAAAGAAAAAAAAAAAGAAAGAAAAAAACCAAAAAAAAAAAAAAACGCCCGCAACATTCACGCTCAAATCTTGAATACTGAACGCATAGTCGGATGCCTAAATGGAGCGCTTTGGCAACTGTAAGTGCTGAGGCTTCTTGGCCAGTTGCTTCTTCCTCCGGATAGGCTTAACCCCCTCACTCCCCAACTCCCCCCACCCCTGCTTTCTCTCCTCCAGCTCTCTTCCCTGTTCTCCCCCTCTATCAATCACGGATTCAAATGTGTTGGAGTAAAAAGGAGCAAGAAGGAAAGGGGTAGCTTGGCATTCTATGTGCTACAATAGGCATGAGCAAATTACTGCCAAAGCCTAATCATTTGGCATAATCCTCGTTGTGATAAAGAAATTGTCAATTGGACTTAATTCAATGCTTATAAGCTCTATGTAACACATATGCATAAATGTATCAGACAGAACTGAATTGATTTTAAGGCTAATTTACCTACTTATTTTGGGAAAAAAACATCTGTTTTGTGCCCCCTGCCCTTTTATTTACTATGTATTTGCAATTTGTATTACCAGAGCAACAGTTTTCCTGCAGAATGTTTCTTACCAGTCAACAACAGCAACAATGGAAAAAAGATTATTCGTGTAAAGGAATCTGATAATTACTTTGGCAAGATGCCAGGTACCACAACAGGACCACACCAGCAATATTAAAAGAATTTGTCATTAAAATGCCTAAAGTGAATTCCCAGAAAACCCAGGGGTGCTATTCAAACTGTCATTAGAAGCAGCATATAGTAGTTTGCTAATTTTGTGACATAACAGTATGATGGGACATGGTACAAAGATATATTGTGTCTTCAAAGGATGTGAAGGAAATGCACTTGCACAAATTAGTATTTGATTTTGGGGTTTTTAATGCTGCGGGTATTATTTTTTTTTTTTTACCTTATAGCAGGAAGATTCTTCCTTGAAATGTGCACAATGCTGGCTGTTTTAATCTGAACTATTTTATGAACAATCTTTATTAAAAATGTTAAAGACCATTTGGACCATATCTATGCATTTATCTGCTTTCTATACCTGTTCCAACCAGTTCAGGGTTACTGGAGCCTGTCGCCGCTGTCATGAGATGAAAGGCAGGGTACACCATGAACAAGTAACCAGGCCACCAGGGACCACACCTCTGTGTGAGTTGTTTTTTTTAATTTTTTTATTTTTGTTATGTCAGATTGTTATTGTATGCAAACCTCAGCGAGTTCTTTCTGTTTGGTGTTATCTGTGCTTGGATTGTCTTTCTCTGGTTGCTCCAGTTTCCTTCAACATCATCCGTCACTTTCCACTTAAAGTAAAGGAAGGAGTGGTGGTTGCAGAGTAGAGTGACCACTTAACTAACAAGAATATTAAGTGGTGATTCTAAACTGACTGTAGGTACTAACCTCAGTGTGCAAAGCTGTCTTATGTTAGCACCAACATGCGATGGACTGGAGACCTCTCCAGGTTGTACCTGGTTGTTAATTGTTGCCTCGTGGCAACTGGAGATGATCAATACATATGATGACCGTACAACGCATGTATAAGGATAAAATTGGTTGGTTGGTTGCATGCATCCATCTTTTATTTAATCCCGAGCAATCATTGAGGGCAAGCATGCATTTGCAATGATGGTGAGAGCACAGAAATAAACAAATAGATAACTAAATACAATGTAATAACAAGATTATATTTATAGCAAATAATAATAAACATAACTTATAATAAGACACAGTAATTGCTATTAATTTTAATTGGTGGCAGTTTTAAATTGGCCCCTAGTAACCACTGGTTTTATATAAGATGCATATCGTAAGATGTTCAAGTTAAATCCACAGAGAAGCTGAATGCTATTTTTTTTTAATATCTTGTATTTATCCAGGGAACAAAAAACTTCAAGCAATCACTTCAACATGCAGAATAATTACTAAGTGACCCGTTTTGCAGATTGCTAAGTTATGGTACCATGTTTCCTTTCCAGATTTAAAAAAAAAAAAAGAAGAAAGAAAACCAGTGCAAATCCTGTCTCAGGGATAAAAAGTGTCCATCCAATTTCATTATACAAAATGCACTGATGGGTGGAGTAACTGGCACCTGTAATGAATCTGAGTGCAGTGCAATGAATCTAGTGGAGTGAGAGTTGAGGCAGAAGCATATCTAAAAATATTACTATAATCCAAAATTGTTCAAAAGGCAGCCTCGGTAACTGTTTCCTGCAGGACAAAGGGACATTTCATTTTCCCCCTTTATATGTAGTGGATTTTTTTTTTTTGTTTTTTTTTTTTGCATGTGTTAGTATGAATATTTTAATATAAATTTGTGATGCAAGCAGATACCCAGGTATTAGTATTCAGTGGTCCTTAGCTACTCTGTCCTGTTAGTATGGCGATATCGCCCTAGTGTAACATATAACTATATCATCAGCATAATGGTGACTAGAAAGAATGAGTGGACAACTAAGCAATGTAAAGACTTTTTCAAAAGTCCCCCATTAACAACAAAGCCTTTTATTTATGGTTAGTGTGGGCACAGTCTCATGCTCAACATTGCTGGTATCAACCATGCAGTAGTCACATGCCGTGGTGATTGACAGCTATGAACAGCTACTTTTTCTTTATGGCTGAGCCAATCAGCGTAATTTTGTCACTTTCTGTGATGTAGTGTTTGCCAGATGGGTATTTATGTATGATTGTTTACAATGTTGGACAGCTGGCAAGATGGTTGACACCGTTGCCTCACAGTAAGAAGATTTCTGGTTCAAAACCTCACATCGACTTATGTGGCATGCCCCACATTGGATGTGTGTGTGCATGGTTGTTTGTCTATATGTGGCCCTGAGATGGACAGGGGACCGGTCAAGGTTGGATAGGTCTCCTGCCTTTTATCCAAAGAGAGCTGAAGGCTGATTCTAGCAGCTTCCTGTGATCCTAATTAGGAATATGTGGGTATAGATTATAGATAGAGCATGTGTATTTATTATTATGGTGGCATAGTGGTTAGCACTGTCCTAGTTCCCGGTTTGACTCCTGGCAGGACTCTCTGTGTGGCGTTTACATGCTTTACCAAAAACAAAAAAAAAAACATGCATGTTAAGTTGTTGCTTTGGGTAAAAGTGTCTCCTTAATGTGTTGTGATGTAATAATAGTATTTGTAGTTATTCTATTATATCACTGCAACGCCCTTCTAGCTCGTGTGATCAGACCTACAAACTACAACTACTTCAAAAGGTCCAGAATGCATCGGCGCATCTGATCTTTTATCAACGCAGACGGGCACTTGTCACACCTCCGTTTATTGTGCTACCTAGGGGCTGCTCCTATAAAATACAAGTGTCTGACGCTTGACTACAAGGCGGTTTCGGTGTCTGCACCTGCTTATAGGAACTCAGTCGTAAAGGCTTACATGCCTTCACGAGTACTGATCTCACCACAAGAACACAGACTGGCCTTGCCCTCTTCTCACACAACAAGATCTCAGTTGAGACTGTTTTCTACCGCCTCTATGCTCAAGAAGCTCTTGAAAACTTGAAATCGAATGTCGTCTTGGCTGCACATATCTGAATGCTGACTTGACTACACCAACTTTACGATCATCTGTCTTTGTGCCTTGATGGTATAACTGTTATGATAATGATATAATATAGAGTGTTCTGCATATTATTATAATTATTAATTGTGTCTACATGAACACTACGATTGGCATGGATTCTCCCTTTCATAAATGTTGCTTACTCCATATGAAAGCATGGATAGTGTTTTCTCACTCTTAGAAGAAAGCGTGACTCTCTCTTCACAAGTAGGCTTCTTCTTTCATTTTCTGAAGGACCATCCTTGATAACAACGTAATAATTAGGATTACAATAATTTGACTTATTACAACATCTTTTTTTAAATAGTGTAGATATATAATTTCACCTCAGTAAAATAACAGAACAAGTCTGTGCTACCAGCTTTCCTCAGCCTCAAGGAAAAGTGCACTTTACCTACAATCTTGTCTTTTGCACATGTCAGTATGTCATGTGTCCTTATCTGTTTCACCAGCCCAGATGTGCCATATCGTTCTAGTTGTTTTTCTTGCTTATATTGGTTGGATGATCTGCTTCTGCTCCTGCAGTGACTACTGTCTCTGGTTTCACTGAAGAACTAGTTTCAAGCTCTGCATTTGCGTCTCGCATCCTGCTCCTGCAAATAATTGCCATCTTGCGAGCATGGTCTGAAATAAGTGCTGGATGAAGCACTCCAAGCATTCGTTCTGTGAATGTTTGTGTACAGCAGCATTCCATCTAAAAGCTATTTCAGTCTGGATCACAAACCGCAGAGGACAAACCGGTGGAATGACAGCTACCCATAGTGCCATATAAAGCACAGTAAATTCACACAAACCCACTGTTAAGTAGAAAAAACAGGAGAAGGGCAAAATACTATGGGTATAACATGCCATTAGGTATTGAAATGCCACAATGTACGATAAGGTCATAATTTCACAGTGAGTGCCCAGGATCCATTATAAGCTGCTGTAGTTACATCAAGCAGCAATGCCAGGAATAAAAGGTTAAACTGTAAAAAAAAAGGATAAGGTCACCAACTTCATACCACCTAACACACACACAGTATAAGTAAAAGAAGGGGTATTACATATTGATAAGTTCAAGCACATTGTAAATACATGGATAAATGCCAGACACATATTGCAGGCTTGCTCTATCCCTGTAGGGCTACAACAGCAAACTTATAGTGTTTTTCCATCATGGATCGGACTGTCCAATTCTTCACAGAGAACAGAAGTCTGTTCTGTCTTATTATTTTTCCAAAATCGCATCCACATGAATGACTGGAGACAGCTTCTTAAAATCAAGGCGGCACATAAAGGCCCTTGTGCACTTGCTCGTCATTTCAAAGTTATTCAGACGCCACACATACCGGCATCACATTAAAAGTAATTTTCAATGATTAGCCAATCAGTACAGATTAGAGTCGGGTATAGAGGGAGATGTGAGGTGACTGGCTGAGTGAGCTTTGATGGAGGAGATCACAAACTTATTCTTCGGTCTGTTTTCAAAGTGAATGCAGCATGAGGCTTGTTAAATAGGATCCCCACCACCCTCCCTCCCTGTTTGATCCCTAGCTCCAGCTTCAGTATTATGTAACAATTTTTATTTTTCATGTTTTAAGGGTGTGGGAACGTGTGTATTCTGAAAGCTAAGGAGGGAAAGTTGACTGCTATGATACGAGTGTCCTTATATAGGGTTATAGTTAGAGTTCACTCAAGCTTCAAGTCGAACTCCAGCAGAATTTAAAGTTCCTGAGAGCGCCATAGATGCTAAAGAAGTCTTTTTCTTTCCTCCTGCAGTTGTATCCCAGTACATATTTTAATGCAAAAACCATTATTCACATTCACAAAAGACTTCTGGTATGCAGGTCGTGTCAGATCGAAAAAACTTTAAACGTTTCTTCTATGCTACTAAAGATACATGAGAAGAATAAAAAACCCATGCTCTATGTATTTGCTGCATTTCCTTTCGAATCACGTTGCAAACATCTACACAAATGCAATGTATTTGCAGTATAGAGTATTGTAAACGCTCTCTGTCCTGTTCCTCTTGTCCATCTGGTAGAAGCACGTCATCATTATCGGTGTTTTCTTTGGCCAAACATCAGAAGAAGCATCTTCTTGAGTGATGAGTCCAGCACTGCCATACCTCCATATCACGGAGTCACAGTGTCATTTCTGATGTTGCAACCAAGTCAACATTTGAAGCAAATGTTTCCAGAGCTAAAACAGGGCCTGCAGGTTATTCGATAGGGGTCCACTGGGACCCGCAACTAGCTGATGCTTGGCCAAGTGAACGTGGCCTTGAGGGTCCCCGAGGCTCCATTGGAGCTCAGTCCCAGTGGAGATTAATCAATCTGGAAGGATCCAGGCCAGCCAACCTGGAGGGTGGCTCAGCGGGAAGAGCCAGTTGTTCTGGCTGCTGTCAGGGCTGGCGAGCCTCACCCCAACCTGAGATATTGTAAACATGTTTTGTTCTTAGGTCTCTCTTGGAAAAGCTGATCTATTCTCTATGAGAATTCTTTATTAATAAAAAGAAAAGAAAAAAAGTATATATATATATATATATATATATATATATATATATATATATATATATATATATATATATATATATATATATATATATATATATATATATATATATATATATATATATATTTATATTTTAATTTACTTTCTTTTGTCTATGAGTAGACTTAAAGCAGGAGATGCTGACAGCAACGTGATTCATAATCCGTGTTTGTTGGCCAGTAATGAACTACTGGGAGAAAACGTTACAAAAGACCTTGAATAGATAATTCTTCTAATTAATGCAGCTGAATGCGGCATTGAAACAACAGATAACCTTTGAACCAAGTAGCAGTGGAGGAAGCTTTTCCTTCTTTTTAATTCAGTCAAAAACTGGTGGAAGTCTTGTCTTAACTTAAAGCGTCTATATTTTACAGTGAATAGTGACAGCAGCAGATGCCCTGTGTGCTTTCGCTTTGTTCTTATGAAGCTGGTTGAGGTGCAGCTTAATTTAATCAGTTTGCATGGTGCAATGGGAAAACGCTGTAAAAATGGGATCACTTAAAAATCAGGCAGAAATTATAGTATTATTATGACTTATCTGGTGTTTTTTTCCTTATCTTTTGTATGATTTTTTTTCTTTTTTGTTTAGCATAGATGGAGTTGTAAATGGGCTGGTGCACAACATGTATTTGTGCTGTATACCACATACTGGAAATGCCAATAGTGAATGGTCAAAAAGTGTTAATTTTGTAAACCCAGAACACTTTTTTTTGTCACATTCAGGTATTACCTTTGCAACATCTGTTAGCTGCCAATCTTAGGACTACATTGTATTAAAAAAAAAAAAAAAAAGAAAAGTCATACGCACACTTCATACACATCCCAGGATCACTAAACGGCATACAAACAGAATAGGGGTAGCATGAGACCATAAGAAACTTTGCTCCAGAAACTCCTTCATGCCATAGACTGTATTAGAACAACTGGAAAAACTCGCGTGAAGTCACATATAAGTTTTATGAAGAAGGCTTCAGAAGCCTATTTTTCTATGTGCACGGTGCCGTGTTGGAAATGGGTGAAAACAGGCCTGGAAAGCCAGCTGGAACGCGTCCACTTTATGTCTGTCACTTTTATCCATTTTAGATTGACAGATGCATTTTAGCCCTAACTGAAGCCGGACTAGCAGAGCTCCGCTTGGACCAGCGGCCACTTGGCCTACCTCTGGCGGGGGTTAGACCCATTGTAGCTGGGCAAGCTTAGAAGGACACTTGGAAGGATCCTAAAGCGTCTGCCATGACTCTAGGTTCTTTCAGCCAACCCGTGTTGGAAGCACTGTGAAACTGCCAGAGAATATTCCCACAGGACCGGCCGTTTCAAATGTCATTTCAGTAGCAAAACCAGTCTGATTGATGATGCTTTGTTTTAAATGTCAACGGATGTGACGTTATCTAGAAATCACTTCCTTCAAGAAAGCATGCAGTAGTGAATAGTAGGTCATGCTGTAAAGTGAAAGCTCTCGTTTAATACTTCTGGTTGATGTGTTTTGCTTCATCGTGACTTTATCAGAACTGAAGCATCTGTACTGGCAAATCTGAACTATTTTGTGTGCAACTTTAAAAGCAGGGACGCTATTCTTCTGCCAAACCCCACAAAACAACATAAATTGTGCTGCGAACCATCTGCTTTACGAGATCACATTTATTTTCTTCACGCACCAAACACTTTAAACTTACCCCGGATCATGTTTTTTCTAAATTTTACTGACCTGAACATCTTTTTAAAAATGATTAAACTATCTAAACTCTTGGAACTCATCCACTATCTTTTTTTTTTTTTTTTTTTAATGCAAAAGTGAAAAGAGCTCCGTTTTGCAAACACAAATGCTGATGCTACTGTCAGTTTGAGTTCTCCCTGTTATTGTGCTGCTATAATGGATATGTTTTCACCTGTTTTCAGTCCCGGCTTGTCACACAGTGACGTTTGATCAGGATCTCTGTCAGTTCCGAAGTCACAAGTGTCTGTACGCGACAAACTGGGAATGACAATGAGTTGGCGACGATATTATTTACTTGACAGAACAGAAATGAAACATACTTGAAATAAAATAGTGTGATCAATGGTGACTCCTCTGAATTTATGAGTTATTGTTGCATTGTGACAATTAAACATTCGCTGTGCCTCCTTACTTGTGGTCTACAAATCTAAACTGCATTCAGTGTGAGGTTGTTCTCTTCTCCAGTATTGATGTCTCTTCTCTATTTAAAAAAAAAAATAAATAAATAAATAAAACCAAATCACAGCTGTATGCGATTCTCCAGTGACCAGAAATGTCTCCAATGACTTGTCCTAAATTTGCTTGGATTTTGAATTATGGTTGAGTCCCACGAAGCCAAAGAGGAACTGGTTTAAATAAGGGTTTCACTCACTGTCTCACTGTGTGGCTAGAAGCTATCGGTCCGTGGTTCCAGCATCTACCCATCTGTCACTGACCCTTGTTGTGCCAAAAGACCAATTGCGGTTTGTGTCTGCCAGATTAGACTGTAGTGACATAATGATTTTGTCCCACATCAGAGCGATTTGACATGCTCTGCTTGCCTGTCTGTCGCTTGCAGGCTCTCCTCCTCAAATCCGGCACTCTGCCTCTGCCTCATTACTGTCAAACACATCAGGCGTTGGTTCCTCTGCATGTTGCACATTAATGAGTGCGTATATGTGCAAGCCACAGCTGCAAAACTCTTCAGCAATGCACATCATATTGTCTATTTTAATGCCACCCTTGTTGGGAATCCGCTATTTGTTTTCATCTGCATGACTTTTACTCTGTATTTATTATTCATGCTTTCTCCTCACATAAGTTGCTTTTTCTTGCTTTCAAGCTTTTCCTCATGTTGAGTTATTATTTCCCCTCAGCTCCCCGTCTGTGTTTGCTCTGAGCTGCACTTTGATGTCACTGTTGTCGGGCCCGGCCCAGCTGTCTGAAAAGGTTTTCCTAACAGTTTTTGGGAGTTTAAAGCCATTTCAATTCAAATAGTTCCTGTAAAATGCCACATACCAACATGGCCTAAAGTAAAATCAAGTCCAAAAACAAAGTGAAGAAACCTGGAAATTCGCTTGAAGCCTTGTACACTGTACAGATATTTTATTATTTGGCTCACTGTCAGTTGGTACACCAAACAACATGAGGGATGATTATATATATATATATATATATATATATACATATATATATATATATATATATATATATATATATATATGTAGATATTTACAAATATTGCATAGGTTTTAGATATCTAATTTTCCCATCTTTCTGAACACGCTTCATACTTTTTTTAAAATCTTTTTTGACAAGAGCAAATTGTGTGTGAAAACAGCACAAAGACAACAACAAAGAAAGGCAGGAAATCCTTCGGTTCCAGTGGCATCAGGTTAACTAAGGTATTCAGTGATTAAATAAGCTTTTCCATTTACAGTTATGTGAAAATGAAAGCAGAGTGTGTTTCACTTCCAAGGTTTTGATGTAAAACACCATCCAGTTTTGATTCAAGAAATTAAATAAAATCGCAGCGAGGTGCTGCTAATCAAAATGCACATTTATTTGATCAACACCAGATGTGACCAGCTCTGTAAAAGAATTTTTGGTTGGGAATTTTCTAATGTGTGATAACAGAACCCCAAGAAGATAAGACATCAGCATCATGGAGTAGCATTTTTTTTTTTTTATGAACCATCAAACTGTGAAGACTTTCTAGGCCATCTGCTTTTCTTCTATCCCCTCGTCATAAGGTTCACAGTGGCGTTGGAGCATATCCCAGCAGTCATTGGATGAGAGATGGCGTGCACCTTGGGTAAGCCGCCAGTCTATCACATGGGCAAACAGACACAGTCAGCCATCCGCTCTCACAGGCTTCCCTACAGTGAGTCTCGTATCACCAGTCAACCTAATGTGGAGGATAAACCCCGTACAAGCATAGGAAGAACATGGAAAGTGCAAAAAGAAAGGCCCCAGTTGATTTTCAAACCAAAACTCCTTTTGTTGAGACTAGGCGGTCCAAACTACCTCGTCAAGAAAGCTGCCAGTCATCCCACGAGTGGATTTCTCATTAGGTTTACCTACAGGTCCTGCTGTGCAATGTTCAGGGAACATATAAAAAAAAAAGAAAAAGAAAAAAAAAAACAAGAAGAAGCACAAACTCTATATCCAAACCCCATAAGTCATCACCATTGAAACCTTGTAAAAAAGTATAATGTATAATGTTGATTCATTTGCATTGTCAAATCAAATCAAATACAATACAATCAAATACATAAATAACATCCTAGACACTACAGGCCTCAATTATAATGTTACAACTTCATGTGAGCAAAGTATAAAATGATGATGATTTGGGCTCATGTTGGAGTCTGAAACTGTGTCATGCAACATGACGAAAAACCCAACAACAGCAGCAAATCTACTAAAGAATGAAAACTAGAAGATCAAGATTTGGCATGGCCAAGTCAAAGTCGCTTAGGAGAGCAGGCTGCACATAAATAATGACCACAATGAAGTCAGGTGGTGTAATAGAGAAGAATGGGTCAAAACCTCCTTCACAGCGATGTGAGACTTTAAGTTATTGCTCCTAAGAGTGCGTTCAGTCATGAAGTATACTTGTTTTTATACTGAGTTTTTGTTAAATATTGGAATAAATTAATATGCAACGTGTTGTATTTACCTGAAAAAGGTCCCGAGGGTTATTTTAATATATGTATGTTCAAACCTTAGAATAAACAAAAAAGAGTGTTGTTTCTACACCACATATCTGTATACCCCTTCCTGCCCCACTTCCCCACCGCCGCCACCACCACCGCCCCCACCTTTCCCCTTGGCCTCGAGCGTCTTCTTGTGACTCACTTTCATCTGCACTGCACTAAAAACAGATCTCCTTACCATTTCAAAGCTCATAGTTGCAATGTCTCTTCTCCGTTGGCTCCCATCTGCTGACGCACTGGGAGGGACAAGGGCAGCGAAACACTGCGCGCGCGCACACACATCTACACACATACACACACCTACACACACACACACACACACACACACACACACACACACACACACACACACACACACACACACACACACACACACACACACAGTTGGATCAGATCTACATTCACAGGTGGTGCAATCTCGCCAAGGGTGAAGAGTGTACGCGGAATGACGAAGAGTCACACTTTAGGGCAGAGACGGTTAAAAAAGGAAAAATGACATGTGTTGCATATGGCATCACGCTAGAAATAGAACAGTAGGTTAATAAGGGCGGATTTGGGCGAAAATGCAAAAGCTGGCACGTGATGTCTTGAAGTGCTTGTTGAGTGAGACAAAATGATGGAGAATTTCGGTGAAACAGGAGTGTTTGCATGTCATTATGTGTGCGCTCATGTGCTTGTACTTATTAGGCAGGCGTTTGGCATTTGTCAGCCAGCTAGGGGGTTTGAAGCTTATTCTGCTCATCCTCGTGTGTGTGTGTGTGTGTGTGTGTGTGTGTGTGTGTGTGTGTGTGTGTGTGTGTGTGTGTGTGTGTGTTTGTGCACTAATATGTGAGTGGAGGTGCATTAAAAGTGTGCCTGGCACTCTCTGCGGAAAGATGGGGCGTCTGTTCTGAGATGAAACAAGACTTAGATCAGCATGTTGAGTTTCTGGCAGAATTAGCTCCCTAAAAATCATTTCCATATTGATTTTGTATCTGATAACACTCATATAAAAAGTCATACGGTTTATTACAGTCAAGGGACCACTGTGTCGCTCCTGTGGCATGTGCGGGTTTATGAATATGAATCCTTTGCTGCTAAACTAACTTTGACTGCAAGTAAATATGACAATTTACCAACTTTAATCCTTATTCATATTTATGGCCTTTTGTTTTATGGTTTTCTATTCATTTCTTATATACATGTTTTGGAAAGATAAGCATTTCTATCCTTGCGCTAATATAGAAAATGAAATTGAATTTCAGGTTGAATTCAATGCTTGTGTAGGATGAGAGTGAGAGAAAAAAAAGGGGGATTGGGAGGGAGTGGGATTAGAACAAGTGAATGCAGGGTGAATGGGAGAGGGATTAGCCGAGGAGAGAGTCAAACAGAAAGCATATTGCTCTGCCAGGTAAAGCTTTCAAACTAAAGCTTTGTAAAAGACTGGCCTTATGTCTGGCAGGGGTGGTGGTGGGGGGTTGTTAGGAAACTGTCGTGTTTTCACCTCCTGCGGCTCGATCACCATAGTGATGCATTGTTCGTTTGTGCCTCATGACCTACTCTAGGATCAGCATGCTCTGAGACAACTTGCTGAGGAGAGGCGGGCAGCAGCTGAGTGACGGGATGCTGATAGATGTTGGCGGGGTGGTGAAGAGCAGGACTGGGTGGTCTGATAGAGAAGACGATTGGACGGAGGACGGGTTGGGCTTATAGTAGTATACCAGAGCTGAAGTAGGAAGCGCAAACAAATTATACTCAGAGAGTGTTTAAGTACAAGCCCTTTCTGACTGGATGGATCTGTATTTAACACAGACTCTAATATTCACATAAACTTAAGCTATTCTAATATGTATATTATACTGAGAATGTAAAAAACGTACCTTCAACAAACAGCTTAAAACATGCAACAGCCTAGTATTTCAAAACTAAACCCCAGGCGATATCCAATCTATAGAGACTACTAATCTTGCTTATACAACACTGTAGTTTTACTCTTTGTAAATAGTAAGCAAGTAGCAAGACATTTTCTGGGACTACGTTTCCGCAGCTGTCCATATCTGGACAGCTAACCATAAAAGTTTTCCCTGGATTAAAAACGTTTGCATAGAGCATCAGAGCATCACAGGTGAACATACTTAAGATGCTGTCGGTGCAGATATCCGACAAATTCATTTGTGGACTTTCTATCCAAGCGATGCCCACTGTTGGCTTTTCTTACATGATGTGATATTGACATGTACAAATGGATCAGCCAGCTGATTCTGACCTTGAGAAGGAAGATACTGTATTGGGAATGAAAAGGTAATATTCAGGGATGTTACACATGCGACCTCGAGTGAATGTGATGTTGACTTATTTGCATATGGCTCACCACACCTGTGCTTCACTCAAAATGTTTATGGATTCATGACTAAAGGAAGAAACTATAAGGTAATTGCAAAGCTCATGTGTTTTCACCCAGGATTAGTAGGAGATCTAGAAAGACCTGGTTGTCGGAGTAACTGTAACTCTTGAGGAGCGGATATCATAGTTATCACAAGTAATTTCTCAGCTGCAAATGCAGGTCTGAATTTTAATGAAGAACTTTTGGCAAGGTCTAAAACATTTACTTTAACTATAAAGTGTAATAAGTAATTTTTTGAATTGCATAACTTTTAGTAAGCCTGTGGGAATAGAGTTGAATGAAAGAGAAAAAGATTTTAGCATTACTTTTTCATTTTTTTTAGTTTCAAAATAATAACATTCTTTCAAAAAGTGTTCTTGGCCTTTTTGGCCAAACAAACCTTATTCATTCTCCAGTTAACTGTGATTTCTGAATTCAAAATTGAACAGAGGAAAAGGGAAGGAGGTCTTATGACCTTCTCCTGCTTTGTGTACAACACTTACATGACTGGACTAATTATCAGAGAACTCAGCAGCTGGTTGGAGTACGTGGCTACTGGTTATTTAGAAAAGATTTGACGACAATCTTTGACAAGTGAGAGTCTTTATAAGGCTTTGAAATTTGCACCATCTGACCTTTCCTTATGATCCAGTCCTTGAGGTTGCTGGTCTCTTGGATGGCCACACCTGTATATGACATTCCTGTCCTTTGATGACATAAAACGTATTAATCTTACCTAAAATCTTAAAATAATATTCCATATTTAACCTTATGCTTCTTTAGATCAGTTAATCTTCTACTCACTTAACACAAACAAATATAATCAAGGTACCAAATCTCTTCTAAGACATACCACCACTGTATGATTAAATTGCACTGAAAGATAGTCGAGTAATTTCTGATGTTTTTCAGATGAGTTATTGGTAAAGAGGGTTTACACCAGCAGGACAGAGACTAATCAATAATTGATCTTTTTGTTGTTTGTTCAGTCATCATTTAGCCTCTTCCTCGTATAACTGAAAAGTGAATCTGGCTGACATTCAGTGACTCGAGAGCAGTTCATGCTTGTTTTCTGGGTAAATAAGATCCTATTAACACCTAGGTTTAAATGGAATTTGCAGTCTATGGAATTCAGCATATCTGGAGGTTTTACATTATTTTACATGCATTACAGACTCATCCTAGGATGCACTGGAACACATCGTCAGTGATGTGCCACTGGGTGTTTCAGGTATTTCAGTGTTATAAGCCCTCAGTCAGGGAGCCAGTCATGGTTGATCAGACCCTGGCTTGTGTTCCAGCAGACTGGCCCATGGATCTTTCCCACTGAGCCAAAGCCATCTGGAAGCGCTCTTTGTTCACATCCTCAGGGTGGTCCTCCCAGGGCGGCGTGAGCTCTAACAAGACCCCCCCGTTTTGACACAGGTGATGCAAGCATGTCTGGCCTTATGCCTGGCCTTAGCAAGCCTGTCTTTAGCAAGCTGCCCATGAAGTGGTCTGTGAAGTTAATGCCATGAACGAGAAGTCTGCCTGGTGGTCTGGCTTGTGGATAAAACTGCTCCCTGCCGTGACAAAGGAAATATTCCTCTGGTGGCAGACATGCTTGTTACTAGCAAAGGCTCTGGAGATGGTCTCTGTGATGGCATTTAGCACTTGGTCGTGCCGCCAGTGGTAGTTGTTGGATGGGTGATGGGCGGCTGCTTGGGTGCATGCAAGGGGTTTTTGCCTGAGCACAGAGTAAAGGTTGGTGAATTACTAAGAGGCACCATCCAGTTTTTAAAATTGGATGTAGATACAGTGCTTAAACATGTAGTTCCATGAATGACCACTAAGAGCAGGCTCCAAAATGTTGTTTTTTTTTTTACTATTGATCTCATGTAAAAATGTCAAATTATATGGCAAAAACGGGATTTAAGCACAACAGCACAGCTTGGGAATTTGTTGGTTAGAACCAAGCAACAGAACACTTTAAACAGAACAGGGTAGTGTCTATTAGTTAGCACCAAAGTTTGCCATATGTCAAGTTACTTTAAAGTAGCCTGGTTTTGGAAACTGAAGTAAAGTGGGCATATTCCAACCAACTGCCAGGCTTGTTCATTGCACTGTGCTAATTTTTGGATTAACTGAAGTTGGACGGAGTAAACATCTGTCTCTTTGGTGTTGCATCGTAAAAACAGGCTTCAAAACTGCTCATCAGAAAACCCTTTATTTGATGTTACAGAATGTGTGTCCTATTCTGTTCATACAGTCTATGATCTCTCTTTGCTCCAGTCGTGAATGTTTACTGGACTAGGGAGCCTTTCATTGAAGTTTGGATCAAAAACCAGATCCACTGGGGTTCTGCCTGGTAGATCTCATCCCAGGAGACCATCTCCAGGGCTCATTGCCACCTGCTGGTCCTCTCCAACTAAACTCCAGCTCACCTCATCATCTCCAAAGCTTGCTGACACCTCTTCCAGCCCTGTGCCTTATTAAAGCAGGGTTTAGACAGGTTTTCCAACCCTGCCACGGCAGTTGTTATTGTCCCCTGTGTCTCCAGTACTCCCAGGCCTCCCTGGCACTCTTCTTCCAACACATCATATAGTCTTTGGAGTCTTCATAGACAATCCAATTAAATGTAATCATTTTTGTTGAACGTTTCATATTTTAGAATGTTTTATGAATTTGACACTAAAAACTAGAACTCAAGTAATATTGCAGGAGAGAGGAAAAATAAATACTAATCAAGACTTTGCTTACAACTGTTGACAGGATTTGTAGACTTGTGCACAGTTCCAGGTCACCTGTTTGATAATCTTCCAGTGTGCAAAGGTGCGAAGGTGTGAAGCCAGGTGGAGCCGCGAGTGTGCAGTGGTCTGACCCGACATCCTCAGAGCAGACTGCGATAACTGTGCAGTGATGAAACGTTGTGCAAGAGGGCTCAAAGACACTGCTCCCTTACCAACACTATCACTAATCAGTATTTCCACCAGGCTTCCATGTTTACGTGGATTGATTCTGTTTCTTGAGATTCATACTGTAGAGTAGCAGGTTTGCTTGACAGGAGAGAGGCTTATTAATAACTTGAAGTAATTATTTTAGTCTCTGCTATAGAGCCTGGATGTCTCGAGGACAGAGCTGAACTACAAGTTGTTACTGGTGCACGGCAGGTGACCCATGAGACTAAAGACAGCTGTTTGATTGAATGACTCTGTCTGCTTTGTTTAAAGTAATTTGTTAAAATCACACTCACATGCAGCTGTTCATATGAGCAGTGGTACCCTGAGGTAAATACTGATAGATATTTCGCCTGAGTTATTTCAGTCTGGCCAAAGTGTTTCTAAGCAACAAACTCCTAAGCTGCAAAAAAAAAAAAAAAAAAAAAAAAAAAAAAAAAAAAAAAAAAACAGGCCAAGGTGGGAGTGCTATAAACTTTACAGCTGACATAAATACATTTACAGCTCGGAAAGAAATAACTCCACTGGTCTTGATAGTTAATTGCCCCACTACACGATGAGTGCTTGCTACTGTATCCCTGTGGCTTTTTGAATAAAGCATGTCTTAAAAAGTTCAGAAGAATTTTTTTTAAATATAACTAACTAACTAACTAACTAACTAACTAACTAACTAACTAACTAACTAACTAACTAACTAACTAAATAAATAAATAAATAAATAAATAAATAAATAAATAAATAAATAAATAAAGAGTTGTTGGACTTCTTTAAGTCACTGTTGAGTAACAAGATGTATGTGCGTTGCGTGTTTGGGCTCTACTCAACTCCATCCCGTACATGTCACTTCTCCCTGCAAAAGCCCATGATGGTGTCAAAGCAACAAGAGTCTGAAAAAGGCAGTAGAATGCTACTTACTCAAATCTCTAAAAATCCAAAAGGTTATTTTTACATTTATTTGGACTTTTATTCCTTTGCAAGCAGCATAAAACAAAATGTTTCGCTCCATGTTGCCATTAAGAAATTAGTTATGTACTGTACATTGTTTGGAATAAGCAATAGAAATTATGAGATGTGTTTACCAGAATGACATTTGGTTTGATAGTGATTTGTGCGTAGACTTTTATTTTGGAAGGTTGCTACAAAAGGGTGAAGAACATATACTTGACTCACATATGAACTTAAATTACAACTCATTCCTGATCCACAGGGTTCAATATGACGTCCGTCCACCCTTTGCAGCTATAACAGCTTCAACTCTTCTGGGAAGGCTGTCCACAAGGATTAGGAGTATGTTTATGGGAATGTTTGACCATTCTTCCAGAAGCCCATTTGTGAGGTAACACACTGATGTTGGACGAGAAGGTCTGGCCCTCAGTCTCCGCACTGATTCATCCCAAAGGTGTTCTGTCAGGTTGAGGTCAGGACTCTGTGCAGGCCAGTCATGTTCATTCACACCAAACTCTGTCATCCAGGTCTTTATGGACCTGCTTTGTGCATAGTCATGTGTGGCCAGTGGAGGGACTGGGAATCTTGTCAAAGTTGAGGGACGAATGGATTCCAGTCAATATCAACAGATTCTGGAGACCAATGTCCAGGGTACAGTGACAAAGCTGAGCTGCGCCGGGGCTGGAACTTTCAACAAGACAACGACCCTAAACACTGCTCCAAATCTACTAAGGCATTCTTCCAGAGGAACAAGTTTTACGTTCTGGAGCGGCCACATCAGTCCCCAGATCTGAGTATAATTGAAAGTCTGTGGTGTGAGTTAAAGAGAGCTGTCCATGCTCGGAAGCCATCAAACCTGAATGAACTAGAAATGTTTTGTAAAGAGGAACGGTCCAAAATACCTTCAACCAGAATCCAGACTCTCAATGGAAGCTGTAGGAAGTGTTTAGAGGCTGTTATTTCTGCAAAAGGAGGATCTACTAAATATTGAGTTCATTTTTTTTTTTGTGGTGCCCAAATTTATGCAACTGCCTAATTTTGTTTAAACAATTATTACACACTTTCTGTAAATCCTATAAACTTTGTTTCACTTCTCAAATATCACTGTGTGTGTCTCCTATATGATATATTTAATAACGATTTATACAGAAAACCCATGAAGATTAACAAGGCTGCCCAAACTTACGCATCCCACTGTAAATGTTTTACAACATAGTCAGCCATGTAAAATTTGCATAGTAAGTTGCAGAATTATCTGCATGCAAAACACATACTGAGAACAGTACAAAAATATATTTCATTTTATTTTTTATTATACACATTACTACATTTAATGCCTTCAACATATTCCACAAAAAAAGATGCGTCTGTACAGCTTTTACAGTTTTTGTAATGTGCCATTGCTTCTCATGACATTCAAAAGACGTTCTGCCTTTGAGGATGCCAAGCGATCCAGTGTTGCAGTGCACACACCTCCGCCGTCGAGCCGTGTTAAAACCCACAAGCACAGAGTGTCTCTGTTCCTTCTCCTCTGGTTTTTTTTCAACTCCTGAAATTATTGTGAGCATGAATTTCCCGGATACTAATAATGGGCCATTAATTTTCTCCCACAGAACCTGAGTGGCACAAACATTTTGAAGAAAAGCTTGCAGTAGCTGCTGAAAAGTGAAATTGACTTAGTTATCATCATCAGGTGAACTGTAGATTGGTGAAGCAAATAAATTGTACTCAGGAGTAGGATATTAGCACTCAGGAAGAAGGAGAGCATATGATGACTGAAGATAATTTTAAAATGAAATAAAACTATTGATTCTGAGGTGATGGGGAGCTCTCATTTGCATGCACTACTTCTTTGGAGGCATTTTTAAACAGAATGAAGCCAGGTTTTATTATTTCATATATTCATCTCAACCATATGAATTAATTAAAAGACACACATTAGAGGATATTCTTAAATAATAAATACTTGCTGTTGGGAATTACATATAAAATGATATAAAATGCAAAACACTTGTGATGCTTCAGAGCTAATTTGCTGATATTCCAGACTCATTAATAAGGGATCCAAATCAACGCGGCCCTCTCTACAATTACTACAAGCTCATGAATGGATATTTTGTTGAGTTACTTCATTTCTTTCTGAATGTTATATTGATCTTTTATGTTTGACAGCCAGTTTTCACTGTAGACACAAAATCAATTCATGAGTCAATCAAGTCACAAGTTAATGGATTTTATTAGCTGAGATGAACATTAATCATGCTCATTCATAGTTGCAAGATGACCAAATATCTTTTGAATTCATTGGCAATAAAGCTCGTGATATTAACAGTCTGTGCACAAAGCTGGTCTTTCTTGTAGTTACAATAGCAATAAGGACTTTGTGAAAAGACTTAATGTTTCGAAAACCTGGTTTTCAGCCTAATTAAAGTGGAAAAAAAATGCATGCTTTACTTTTGTGCACTGTATAATTTGTAGTTTTAAATCTATCTGCTTGCTTACTAAACCACATGAGGAAAATCAGAGCCTTTTATTCTAAATATTTTATGCTCATTATCCAAATGAAATGAATGGATCTGTATGGAGACTTGACAAGGCAGAGATCCATTTAAAAAAGGGGAGTTGGCTGAGTTGACAGTGATGCAGGACAATGAAGTAGTGACATCATGAAAGAAAGAAAGAAAGAAAGAAAGAAAGAAAGAAAGAAAGAAAGAAAGAAAGAAAGAAAGAAAGAAAGAAAGAAAGAAAGAAAGAAAGAAAGAAAGAAAGAAAGAAAGAAAGAAAGAAAGAAAGAAAGAAAGAAAGAAAGAAAGAAAGAAAGAAAGAAAGAAAGAAAGAAAGAAAGAGAAGGTTTTGGAGAATTGGCGTTTGCATCAACATTCAATCTGATTAACAATATTTTCTGAAACTGGAATGAAAATGTAGTTTGCATCCATCATTTGTGACATCAAGAATGTAAAAAGTGTGATTAATCCATTTATTGCAGGGGTATACAGCGCTTACATTCTCATCACAGAAACCAATTTGCAGTTGCCCCCATCCAACTGCTGGGACAAAAATATTTAGAGGATAAACATATCTCCTGGAGATCTTTTGAAGAAATGAAGAAAAGGATGATTATTGGACAGTCACGCCTCCGAATAAATACCGGCTGTTTCTCAGTTCTGTTGATGATGATGTAACTAAAGTCCTTTTCGCTTTGGTCATTCATGGCAGGTGTTGCTCATGTTTGGTGCACACATGTTCCCAGAACGTTCTAGGAACATTATGTTGGTGTGGGGCAGTGGCCGCCTTGACGCGTCCAGTTCCGGTTGCATCTCTCCGGCTTTCACCGTCCTCTTCTGTCTCTCCCTATTCGCAGTATGTATATATTATCTGTGTGAGCTTGTTCTCAATGCGTTTACTCGTTGTGATAGCAGTCAGTAGGCCTCCACTCCGTCTCTTCTGTTTGGCCGACAGCAGGTGTGAAAAGTTGTAAAAAGAGACAATTAAACTTCAGTAGATTATACTAAAAAAAAACTTAAATGACCTCTATGTTGACAAATCCAAGACCAGCCGTGCTACTGCCAATCCCACATATATTAACAAACGGCTGAGTTCAGTCTAGGTTTCCTCTTGTTATATTATGAAGAAAGTCACTTTTAAGAAAATAGGAATATTGGATTATTACCTTCATACGCAGGGTGAGGGTCAGTGCAGTCCGACATCATAAGTAACTTCATCAGTACCCAGGATTTTAAAGATTTCTGGCAGGATATTGATTCAAGAAGTGAAAGGCAGGGAAATTTGCATGTACCTTATTAGATAAAATGATATACAACCATAAATGTTGTACATTATTGCCTTTTTTTTTTATAAATTGTTTGAGTGACAGCAGCGGTGGTAATGGTTTGCAGTTATCACTTATGCTACTAAGTGGTTAGCACTTTCTAGACTTGATGTCTGAGCCGTGAATATTTTAGAGGATTTTCACTTCATTATAAAGGCAATATGGAATGTTATGTTGTTAGTGGTAATAACAGACTACAGCCATCTCTTGGCTGAAGGGTCTGAGCATAAAGCTAAGTTCACTCAGTTAAAAATAAACTGGTGCTCCAAAGAGGGATTAGCACTCAGTAAAGGCGTTGGCACAAGTTGAGCTGGAAACAGCAATGACTGACATGTCTTTGGGATCTTTGGGGTTTTTGAGAGGTTAGGACCTCCTTTCCCCGGTGTTTCGTTTAGTTAGTCCCACGGCACCTCCAGAAGGTAATCTTTGGTGTCCCAGCATCTACCCCCTTAATGCTTAATACTCTTACTGCTCCTCATCAACACAACAACCTCCATAAACTCACCTAAAATAATGGCTGCAGAAGCCAAACCAGCACTGGCTCCTTAGAAAGACCCAGGCTCCCTTCATGCAAGCTCCAGGTAGTGCCAATGCCGATACTACCTTCCCCAACACCAAGCAGAGGTAAACACACTTCTCCGGCATGGTCTCTTACAAAAAGATTCAATAAGCCAGCCCCACTTCCTTAAATAAGTATTGACACATGTCAACATTCATCCCAGTGTGAACCTTGTGTAAACACTACAAGTAAACTCTCGAAAAACGTTGGAATTTGTAGTTTATCTCATGTTTAAGGAACATTAGGCTCATGCATCCCCTTTTGGGAATATTCTTTGAACCGTAGTTTGTGGTTTTGGTTAATCTAACCCTAAAAAAACACAGCTTAACCTCAGGTGAATGTTACGTTACTCACTTCCAAGAAACAGTGCATGCTGCATTATGTCAAGTTAGGTGGAGGAAAAGATGGCAATGCTGGATAGATTTATCCAGATTTAAGTCAGTGGTGTCACAGAACCCTACAAAGCTTAACAACTTGCTGCACTGTTAAAAAAAAAAGCGCCAAAGTTGTCTATGTTTTTTAACTAGTACGCACTTCAGACATCCAGATATATGCTACAGAAAAATACATGTTTTTATAAGATATCACTTTTAAAGGCCTTTAAATCCATGAGTGGGACAAATAGTTCCTCAAAAGATTATAGAGTAATGACATTGTAACAGTTCTGTTGCTACACCATCTTTTTTTTTATGTATATGTGTTTTTCTGGTCTGTATGAATAAGCAATAAAGACATGACACGACATGACAAGGCATCTTTGCTACAGAGCCATTCTGTGAAGAGAGCCTAAATAGCTAATAACCCACTTTCTTTGAAACCGCTGAGGTGTTGATTTGTTACTGTTGTGTTTACAACTTGTTACCAGCTTCGACAACATGGATGGCTTTGTTTTCACCTCGTAAGTCTGTGTGTTTGAGCATTCTCTTTACAAAATGAGGTCCTAGAGACATCTGCTGCAGCAGGAGCTGCTTCAAATGTGGCAGGGTTAATGTTTTTTACCTCTGTTTACCTCTATGTCCGTCTGTGGATAGCTAGGTATTATTTGACCCAGCCTTGCCAGATGTGCTCCAAGTACTTTACATATGTGCAGTTGAGGTGAAAATAAATGCTGAGTTCAGAGGTAGGTGTCATCTGACTCATGAGGATGGAGGACTTCCAGTAATTAGATAGTAACGACTCCTGACGATGCTCGGGTCACAACATCAGCATTCTGACAGCTGTCAGGTTAATTCAAATCAAAGCTAATTTCTATAACACATTCAAAAGAACCTCAGTGGACCAAAGCAGTGTAAAAGCTGTACAAGTACCTATTCAGCAATCCATCAAATCAGTAATAAACTACGATATCAAAAGTGTGATTTTACCACAGTATAGTCTTCAGTTTCTGATGCCTTCAACCTTCTAACATTGTTTTTAATGCATATTTATAGCTGATGCTCTAGTAAATTCCAAGTATTAGCCCTTCCTGACAGTACAGCTCTAAAGAGACACATTAATATCTGTGACTTGTTTAGGTCAAAATACCACAGGGAAAATAAAAAAACACCTATGAAATTGTATGAAATTCAGTTTTGAGTATCATTACAGTAAAGGCCTAAATGCAAGCCATTCAAGTTGCTCAACTGACTGAGATATTAAATCAAATGATTGAGACTAAACCAGGCTGTGAATAGAGATTAACACGCTTTTGCGGGCAGCCTCTAGCGGCCAGTCGAGGAACTGCAATACTCTTACCTCCACATGAGCCTCATCCTGGAAGTTAGATGGTTGGTGCTTGATCTCAACACAACAAAAAGGCTTTGTGAAAACAACATCCTTGTAGTTCAAATCAATATTGCTTACTTTTCGGTGGGTTCCTGGTTTCTCCGGCCTTAAATCTTTTGCTGTCGCCAGCCTCTTTTTTTGTTTCCAGTAATCCAGCCAAACTGTAATTAAGTAGCTCAAACAGCACAGCCCAGGGCTTTGGGGATCTCTGGGAAATATAGTCTGTGTGTTGGTGGTCATTTCGTAAGGCGGCAGTAGAGGTACTGGAATGTAGCAGTTGTACTTCCGATTATTACATCGTATAATTTTAAACATTTTTAGCAGTGATCATTTGTCTTAGGATCATTCATATTTGCTTCAAAAGTCAAGTCCAGTTTCAGTTTGTATATTTGACCTTTGGCTTTAATAACTATTTTTCTGCATCATATGGGTCTTTTGCACCCAAACAGTTCCTGTACCAGTTTAAAGTCTGTGATGTACTTAAAACCTTTTTTTTTTTTTTTTTTTTTTTGACAGCCAACTGCAAAGAAGCAGTGACTTAGAGCCAGAAAAAAATAGTGTCACCTCAGAGCTGGGGTTTGCTTAAGTCAAGAGCTGGTTACATCAGGGTCCAAAGCTGGGATCCTAGTGACCGACCAAAATGTATTGACCATTGTTAAGTCCCACTTGTGTTAGAGTAATAGAAAACTAACCAGTGAAAAGGAATAAACAACCAAATCACATCCAAATTAAGTATTAAGAAAGAAGACTTTCGTTTTGCACTAAAATGCAGAAGAAAATGAACCAGTCTGATTATTACAGTTTGATTGCTATGTTTGAAAAGAAAAAGAAAAGAAAAAGAGACGGAGCCAATACAGCGGTTAATCTGCTTGATTGACAAGAGAAGAATGTAGTGGAATGACAAATTTTTATGTTTTAAAATTGGAAGTCAGTGTTTATGTCCATTCTCCGTATGCATTCTCGCTCTATTTTCTGTGTATTTAAAAATAAACAAAACCAACTCTTAAACAGGTCCAACGCTAAAACCAGTTGTAAACCAGCTCTAGCACCAGTCCAGTACCAGTACCCGGTGTAGGTTTATGGAAAAGGGATGACAGGGCTCCATTTCCTGTTCAACCTTGCATCAAAAAGCAGATCAGCTGCACCACCAGTAGATAAAACACATTCTCGTGGAATGTCACTTTAGAGCTTTAGATTCAGCTGCCCTGCATATTTCTGTACATCAGACAATTCAAATTCAACTTTCCTTTTACATTGTGTCCTCATAACTTACAAAAGACATTGTCAGGTTAGCGTGGACATGCAGGCCATTACCTCCCATGTTTTAGCCCTCTGGTGTTTTATATACAGACTCCAAAATCTGACCTTTTATTCTTGCCATAGAAGCAGCAGACGCCTACGTTTCTCCTTCAATCCCTGCTTTTTCGCTTCTCATTCTCCTGAGCATCTCCCCCAGAACCCAAACACACCCAAGTGGGTCTTTTGCACCCTCTTTGTGTCCATTAAAGATGGAGTGATATATTTAACTGCTGAGATCTACTGGAAGTAGATCAGAAGAAAATAATGCACAAAGGAGTAAACTAAGTCTTTTGTTGCGTAGTTCCTGTAAGGATACAGGGTAGGAGGGCATGCAGGCTGAATTCTTACTCATAACCCATTTTGGTGAAAAAAAGAAACATTACAAACATAAAAAAAAAACATCCCATGTCTCCCTGTAATCATTTATGCTTTTTCTAGGAAGTAGAGCAAAATACAGTAGCTCCTCATTTCTTGATAACAATGCTTCTACTCCCTCTTTCTGCTGCTGCTTTCTCAGCTCCTGTTTCTTTCTGCTTTCTTCTACCTCTGCCTGCCTGCTTCACACAGACCACATTCTCATTATTTATCACTCCTCTTACCTTGCTGCATATCCTTCCTGTCATCTCCTCTCCCCTTACCCTTTCTTCCTCTCTCGCGCTGAAAGTATGGCTTAGTGGAAACACTCCTCCCAGTGCCAGTGACCCAATTACTCTAAGTTGTCCCTCCCCAGTAGGATGTAGCTCTGTCCCTCCCTGGAGAGCCAGCCTGCGCCTCATATATGATCCATCACTCTCCTCTGCCGCCACCAACTCACTACATCTATTACTTTCCCGCACACACGAGCTCAGTCACTTCGTACGCATGGATACCCTCAAATGCACTGAAAAACTGGCATGCACATCAATAACACACAAATATATGCAAAAATAAACATCGGCATGGATTTAATCTGTATGCATTTAAATACTGACACACAGTACTGAACCATAATTACTGGTGGGCATTTGACAAATGTTCACAATTATTTCTCTTTGCTCTGACACCTCATCACACCCCCACTTGTTTGTATAATCCAATTTGATTTTTCTGAACCCTGTCATTGGAACTTGATGAAGTGGGAGGTGTCAAAAAGGCAATGTGACACTATCCATCTGCTGAAGCCACCTTCCTTTGCTGTTGGTGGAGGTGGAAAACACACCTGATCTAAATGGGTGCTAGCTGGTGATATATATATATATATATAGATATATATACATATGGACGGGCTACCTGTCCAGCGTGTACCATTGCTGAATTTCACCCTTAGTGAGCTGGGATCGCCTCCAGCAGACCCCTGAGACCCTGCTCTGGATTAAGCAGTTGTAGAAATGGATGGATGGAATTATTAGTAAAAATCCCTTAAAACCAAATTAACTCTTTACTTATTGGAAGTGGATTAAAAGTTCCAACTTATCTATAGTGTTGTTTTTCTCTGACTCTTTATGTACAGAGGCTAAACCACTTGACTTCTACACTAAAGAAACCACACAGTTATGATGGCGGTATTGTGATTCCCTCAAATCCAGTGACGTCCCATGACAGGATCAACAAACACTGTAGCTCCATAATAACATTCTCAATAATTCTAGAAAATGTGAAATTTCAAGACTTTATAAAGAACCTACGCTTGCCTTCAAGGCTGCGTTCACTCTTGTAGGTTTTTACTTTTATACCAACAGAAAAGAAAGTTATATGTTTAAGAGTTTGCGTGTTTGGTGGTCCCTTCAACATAATAACAAACCCACGCGTGTCAAAGACGTACATACTTACATACTGTATACAGTGGACTCATGAAGCACTAACAGAATCATGTCACTGACCTTAAATATAATCAAATATTCATCCTCCTTTTAGCGCAGTTTTCCTCGTTTTATCTGGCCCTTTTGCTCCAGTATGCCGGCAAGACAGAAAAAAGCTTTTTGACCGACTACAGACCTAAATCTGCACCTACAGTGTGCTAAAATGCTGATGAGAGTGTGCTACTGGTACTGAACTTGTGGAGGTGGTAGATTTAAACTTATCCACACACTGTAATTGAAACAAAACTGATCAATTGCTGTAAAATAAAAAGCAAAGCGATTACATTACAGCTTTGTAAAATTCTCATTCCAGTTTTTGTTTTTTTTTTTGCTTTTAAAAGCATTCCAATGTGACATTAATAAACCATTTCGGATTTTAAATGAGATCAGTCAAATCGATAAAGATGATTCAAAAGGAAATATTTTCTTCTTCATTTAATTTAGACTTACTTAGACTATTGATCAAGATCTTTTATAAATCTTTACTCTGCTTAAATCATTTCTCAACAGCTCAGACAGAATTCAGTAGCACTCATCAAACATATCAGGAGCACGATACGTAGAGGACATACAGTTCTGGCTCCATCAGTGAATAAACGCAGCACAGTTAAGTGACTGTCGGTGGGTGTTAGCCTTTTCTTACCAAGTAGTAACTGTCAAATCAGCAAAGGAAGTAAAGTAAATGGGATATGTTGTGGAAACATGATTATCTCCAAGCTCGAAACGAGATCAGTCAATAAAAGCTAATAGATTAAACGAGACAACCTGGGTTCCATCCCTAATTCTGGGCATTAGTTCAATGACCAGAAATGCTGAAACAAGCTTTAATTGAGTTTAGCCAGTTCCTGCTGCAGAAACCTCTGTTTGCAGAGAAGGTTTCTGCCATTCTTTCTCTCTCTATGTGTGGGTGTCTGTTTTTCTGTCTATAATTCCTTCTGTGTCACTTTCTTCCCTTCTGGCTGTGTGGCGTCTTATGTTTCTTGCGATTTTCAGGCTCCGCAGTGATTGACAGATGCTGGAAAGGGAGGCAGAAAAGGTTATCAGCCCATCTGACAATCAAAGCCCGCTTAAAGCAGCAGCACAAGCCTTGTGCAAGGCAATAAGTCCCGTAGTTGGGAGGAAAAGCTTTAGTGAAGCTTAATGGGGGATTTTTGACCTTTATTTTTTTCTGTTATTTACTTTTTTTTTGTGTGTGGAAGCAGCTTTATAGATCCAGTGTTGGGACATTCACAGTAAAATGGTGCAGAAAAGAGAGATGGAGAACAATCCATGTTGCATAAGTGGGGCTCCTTGAATGATGTGGAGGCCATCAAGGTAGAACAACACGCTGCTGCATGTTCTCACAGCATGGCAGCTTTCCAAGGTGGTGTGCGCTGGCTGAACCTCGAAAACATGTCCCACTGAGCACGGATGGGACTTAGCAGGGTGCTGCAGCTGAGAAATCTGGGTTACCTTCATCGAAATTACCTTCACAAATTCTTTACAAAATGGGAGCTTTGATGCTGAATATCCTGCAACTCCTTCTCGTTTCTCCCTTTTCTGTCTCTTTTTCTTCATCGTTTTGCCTTACTCGCTTTTGTTGCCCATGACTGAGCAGCTCCTCTTGCTGTGTAGATGGTTTCCCTGGATAAGCATGCAGGGATGATGATTTCCAGATTGTGGTGCAGTTGGATAGTAGTGAGTAATTCATTTTTCCACAGTCCCTTGCATGAACGAGGTACTTGTTTACAAATTTACAGAACATAACCAGAGCATTACCAATGTTTTTTTGACGTGCCTCAGCTTCACAAAGATCATAATAGTAATTTGATGTTGTTTGCTTTTGCTGCACTGAAGGGGCCCAGTAGGATGTTTTTCACGAGGCCCAGAATTCCTGCCAGGATTCTTGATTGCAGGGAATTTCGTGCGCAAGCGATCTAAATATTAAATTTTTAAATAATTTTATTTAATGTTATTTAAGAAGTTCAGTCTCAACCCCATATATTAAGATGCTTCATTGTTTGTTTTGTTTTTTTTAAAGAAAAAGGAACATAAGGCGCTGGGAACATAAATATATGTCCATATCAAGAAGTTAATGATATGAGTTAATCAAATGCTCCTGGAAAGTGTAACGGATGGGTGTTTTATTTTAAAGAGCTAAAGTGGTCATGGGGTGTGAAACATAACTTTCCATTGTGCTAACAAACACCAACCTCTCGGGTTTTTATAGTGTGCTGGGTCTGAGCCGACCACAGGGAGCCAACTGTATGACTGACAGTTTACTGAGCATCCCTAACACTCAGTGATTGGTGTTCTTGTATCACACTTTCCAGTATTTCATTTTTGCGTGTGGAAAGGAAGGTGGATGTCTCTGCCAGAGAAATTTGCTACTTTGCATATAATTGTGAAGTTTTATTGGAAAGAGTAGAGGAGTGTTTGAATCTTGGCACGCCCAGGACAGTAATAGAAAAACGTATCCAAATTTTGTTGTCCTACAAAACAGATAATTGCAGGAGGGAGGGGGAGGGGCTATAGCGGTTTCTGGTTTGTTAAATAACTGTTACACCATCTGGACCCGTCAGTCTGAGGACCTTCACCTTCCTTTTACAATGAGAGATGTATGTTTCAGAGGTAAATTATAACAGTTTTCATTGTGACACTACGATATTCAATTAAACATTAGCACTGCTAGGAGAATTAACCATCACTGGAGTTCATCATACAATAATATAACATAACTCCATACTTCCCATTATCCCTCAAAGCCAAGAAAAATAAACACAACAAACTTGGTTTCCAAACTGTGAGTCAGTTCTATAGGATCCTCACAGGTGAGACTCACAAGGGTCCTGAAGAGGTTTCAACTTGCCTTTTCACATTAGATGGCAACAGCTTTGTACATATAGGTTTTTCAAGTGAAGGGGGCCATCATTAGGCCAGAAAAATAACATGAATCAACGAGTGAGATGGTGAAAACCACCACTCAGGCAAAATCAACATTTTCTTACATTTAAAAAAAAGAGATCGCTGTTGAAATCAACAACATCTGAAGGTCTGGAACCCCACAGAGGATATCTGAAGTGGATGATCTCTCATGAAACATGTAAAAAATACCTCTCCTGTTCAGTTTCTTTGGACAGATGAAACCAAGACGTCCAATGCGGTGGGAGCAGTGTTATGGCATGGGCGTGAATGGCTGCCCCACTGGCCTCGCTGGCGTTTATTACTTCTTACTTGCTTTGTTACTTCTGTCAGAAGTAACACGTTTAATTCTGAGGTGATTAGGACTATACTCACACATTCAGCCAAATGCTACTACCAAAACGATGGTGTTTCACCGTGTGGACAGAAAATGACCTTAGACATACTCCAAACGCAACTCAAGACTTTTTGAAAGCAAAGAATATTTTTCGATGACTAGGTCAGTCACCTGACCCACCAACAGCCCATGCTTTCAATAAGACTGAAAAGGCAAAACTGAAGACAGAAAGGCCCACAAACAAGCAGCAAGTGACCTGTAGCTGCAGTTCAGGTCTGGCAAAGCATCTCAGGTCAGAAACTGTGAGTCTGGTGATGTCCATGTCTCCAGACTTCATGCAGTCATTACCTGCAAAGGATTTTCATACGAGTTGTAATACTGATTTCATTTACAGTTATTCTACCTTTACTACCCCTGAAAATGAATGAACTTTGCTTAAAATTGATGTAATTCCTAACTATTGAATGCAATATTTTTGTGAAACCTTTTAAATTAAACCTCTAGAGTCGAAACTTTCAATTTTTTCAATTTTCAATTTTATTTATACAGCGTCTATTACTTTGATCATATCTTTGGTAGTCTGATTTTAAATCTGGTGTTTTGTATACTGTAACTATATTTGAGGGTGTTTGCAGCTTCTACATAAAGAATTGTAGGAAATACTTCAGTGAAGCTCCAGCAGTGGCAGCAAGTATGGCAGCTGCATGTCAAAGGGGTTGCTATGGTGACTGGACATAGTCTGCTCAGCCATCCCTTCCCTCTCTCTGTGTCTCTTCACATCCAATTTTTTTTTTTAGCAGTTACTTTGTTTTTACCAGTGGACTGTACACTTTATATTACTGGCTTGTGGACATATAACAAAACAAACAAACAAACAAGCAAACAAAAAGAAAACAACAAAGATGAAAATTTGAAACCCTATCACCACGGATGATGCAATGCACAATATTTACGTCCCATTTCCAAAGGGGAAATATTTCCAGGAAGGCAACAACTGGCTCTGGCATCATGCATTCACATCCTTATAGCTTTTTCCCCTCAGAGCAGCATAATTGTGGGAGGAGGAGGGAGTGGGGGGAGCCGAGTGAGCCCGGAGCAGATAATCACATCCTGACAGGAGAAATTATTGTGTTCGGTAGCAGAGCAGGGCAGTTGCGTGTCTCAGACAGAAATGTCACATTGCTTTATGTTCCCCGACCTTACATGCTGAGGTCATCAAGTGCCTGTGTGTTAAAAGCTTCGCCACAGTCTTTGGGGATCTCACAGGGTTCAGCACCCCTTAAAAAAACCTTCTTAAATCGTTGCAAGCGCAGCTATAATCATAGCCTGCGTTTCTCTGCGAGGCTCATTCTCTTTCAGGCTGCCCCTGTTATAAAAAGTCTTCCTTTACTTGATAGCTTTCAAGCGGCTGGATAATAATGCATCTAACCGTGGTCTTTAACTCTCACATTAACACAGTCAGTTACGGTTGAGGAGCCATAAGCATCGGACGGTTAGGGAGCAAAATGGTTTAATGTCACCAACATTCTTACATGAGCCCACGATGAGAGGGAAGGGGCTCTGAAAATAGAAACTAACACTTGTCATGAGAGTCTAACGCAGTGAGTCAATGGGCTTTTTGTCTTTCTGAGCTTGCGTACAAGACCCTGGTAACATGCGTGCACAAGCTCACAGCTCGACGCTGATGTTTAGATAGACACATACAGACAAAAGCAAGGTCACATACAAAGCCTTTATTCCCATTCTGAAATGAATGGCTTTGTTCAATGTCTAACACACAATGATGAAACACAACGTCACACAGTGGGAACATCCGCACATGGAAATATGTGACACAATATACAAACGCACTGCAAGCAGAGGCTTACGAAGAGGTGCTGGGTGGAACAGGAGGGTCCAGAGAACTGCTACAGGGAATCTTTTGGAACATGATTTGTGTCACACACAGTCGTCATTTGCTGTTACACCCAATTTACAGTTGTTTGAAGACACCACTGTGAACTGAAGCGGTTTCCTTCGGTAGTAGATAGTAGAATAAGTATTGGATAATAAGTTAAAATGGTATTATACTATTTTGATTCACTGATGATTGACATGTGTGACTCAAATAAAAAAAAAAAATCTGAAGTTTCATTAGCTTTCTGGTCTTGGGATTTCAGATGTTTTGCTTGATGATTTGAGAAAGGTTATAAATTCATAGCTATCATTATACAGTGAGAATGATTATTGATGATTATTCAAATGTGGACAAACAAATAAAACAGAAGAATCACATTAATCTCAGGGTAAATAGTGCAATGCTAAAAAAAAATAGGTGTTAAATGTTTATGATGGTATGATTAATAAAAGCGCCTGCAGCACATTCTTTCTAAAATTGAGCAAGGCAGCACGGCTCAGGTTTGACTGACTTGTGTGCCTCACGTTCTTTTAACTCCAACCCAACATCCTACTCAATCCAAATAGATTCAGGGTCTTATCCCAGGCATTGCTTCGGCTTTGGAAAGCTCCATCAGCTGCTCCCTCATTATTGTCATGGTTACTTGTCATAACTGTTGTTAAAGAGAGCCAGAATTACTATCAGAAAGCCCTTAATCAGCATTCAAACCAGCATGGAAAAAAATAGTTATTGAATTTAAAGTCACTTCGGACATTCAAGTATATGCAAAACTGTGCTCAAGCACAATAAAGGTATTGTTTTTCGATTGTCTAGTTTAGTTGTTTTCATTTTCTCTGATCCAAGGTACTTTTTTTCATTTTAGACTAATAAACAGAATTTGGTATAATTCATTTATTTGTCTCTCGTTATAAAGAAACAGAAAAGAAATAGTGAGATTTGTGAAAAGCTTTTTTTTTTCTCCCCTTGGTTTGTTTACACCATTGGACCTTTTTTTGTGCATTAAAACATTAACTGAACAAATGTGTTCCCAGAATATCAGCTTTTGTTCTCAGTACCTGAAATCAAGTCCAGAACTCTTTATCTGCTTCATTTGTCTTAGCATAGACCACACCGGGCCAATTAACTTCCTTTCTCTCAGTTGTCCAAATACTTCAGAGCCACTGAAAATGTTATGAAATGTTATTTCCAAACAATAAATGCCAGAGTGGCTTTGTAAAACCTCTTAAATTAATGCTGAAAGTCTACGTTTTGATCACAATTTGACTGTTTGACTGCTTCAGAATTATTGTGCGAGTGTACATGAATATGTGTATATACACAGAGAGGAAAGGATACAGAGAACGATATCGATATATACTCGATAATACATTGTGTGTGTAAATCTTTTAAGTCAGCTAGTCAGAATTAATGCACCTTGAGTGCTTGTTGTAATTATCTTTGAGAGTTGATGTTTGGCAGAAAAAGCTGCTTGAAAGGGAGTATTCAGACACTCTCTCCAGTAATTACTCTGAATCATTATCATACTTTAAGTGTAAGACCCTGGTGATTATATATTGGTTTTTCAGAGAATTCTTTGATGTATTTGTTTTCAAGTGAAAGGGTGAGGCTGCAGGGCAGATTACTTTATTTAATATGGCCCTCATTGAAACACTCGTGTGCGGAGTTGCTGTGTGCTAAGAAGCACGAACAGTACTTGCCTGCAAATAAGTGGCCTCAGTTCTAAGCTTTGCAGGGCAACCGGTGGCTACTGCCTGAGGAGAGTGACTGTGCAGTGTGGCAAACTGTGATAAAACATCTGCAGTTGGCGCCTCTGACTTGATGGATGTGGAGCAGCTTACATGCTGTGCAGGGTAAGATGAAGATTTGCAATGTGCATCAAAGCCAACTGACTTGGTGGCTTCAGCAAACGGTTGTGAAATCTGCAAAGCGTGAATTTACAACATTTGCTTTCTAATTGGAATGTTTATGCAAATTTGCCCACCAGGTCCATCCAAACAGGTCTCCCTCCACCACTGTTTTGCACGTCCATCGTTGCTACATCCTGAGCTGAGTGCTGCAGGAAACAGTTGAGGCTGGTTTAAACTAAAGCAAACAAGCCAGCGTGGAGTCTGACTTATTCTTGAATACTATTTACTCTCTTTCTCATTTTAGACAGAGGACAGACTGATCAAGTGGTACCCTATTTTGAAGAACAGCGTGGTACAACAGGATGTACTGAATTGGGTTAAAAATCAACACTTAGCATGCTAAATTAACTAACTGTGTTGCATAAGATATTTTTTTACTAATCTATCGTTATCCTGAGTAACTCGTGTGCTGATTTCTTGAAGGTGTTGGAATTTTCTGATCTACCGTATGTTGGCTGCAGGGACAAGCCTGCCTATCCCCTCCTCTCCGGTTTGATGCAGGACACGACAACGTAGCTGGCTCTAACGTTCAACATCCATTTGGCTCATTGCATGAGTGGATAAGGACATAGAGATCCCCAAAAATTATATTTAACAACTAATCTTTAAAAATGATATCTCATATTACTACCTATTCCACCTAAATATGTTCCCATTCAGCACAATTTTGGAGGGCCAGTTGTACATTTCGTGGTTATCCAAAAAGCCTGAGATTAATTTAAAGAGAAAGACAGGGTTTTTTTTTTCTTTATGTATTAATAAAGACATTGTACTTTGCCTGTCCAGAGTGCTGCATGCAAATGTAGAATCAGTTTTCTGTGATTTACTGTTGCAACATGCATTATGTAGACCAAAGCTTTTCATCTTAGGTTTTCACAAGTTGAAAGCATTCAAGACAGCTGCCAATTTTCCCAAGAGTGGACGTACTAGAAGATTTAGCCCAAAGTGAAACCATCCAATGCTCATATGAATTTACAGAAAAAATAAAATACATAAAAAAATAAAGTAGAAAAATACAGGAGCAGCATATGAGTCAGGATCAAAATGTCTTGTATTGGCTGGAAGTTTTTCCCAATGAGGAATTTTTCATGGTGTGTCAGAGCATCATACATGAACAACATAAAAATACACATACAACTACTTCACAAATATTAAAATACAACACAACAGTTTTAAATAATTTTGACATTATGCAAGGAGCTATGCAGTGTGCCGTAAGTAATAAATATAATACAAAAGGCAGAGAAAAACTGAATATTTAGGAAAAACGTAAGGTAAGGTAAGATCATCTCATGCAGGCCACGAGATATTTGAAGACCAAAAGTGCCTTTTGTTAAGATTTTCCATATTCCCCACTGAAAATAAATCATGCCACAAACAAAGAAAAAAAGCTGCATCTTCACCGTTTTCGTTGAGCATCTTTGAGAATGTTTTATTAAAAATGGTCTTAGCTGCAGCCAAGAAAATATTTACTGGTCAATAAAACAGGAGATCTAGTTCAAAATCATTTATTATAATAGTTATCCACTAAAAATTGAATAATCAATGAAGAAACATGTTTTTCCTTTTTGACTTATATTTTTAATTTTATTCAGAGATACTGTGTAAAGAAATCTCCTTGCCAGGCCTTATGTATTGTTTATTATTGTTAAAAAAATGACAATTGCTGTATATTTTTAGTTCATTCGTAATTTAAGGGGAAATACTACATCCACATCTTCAAATATTCGCATCAAATACCCAGCTTCATTAAATTGTCAGTTTTGTCTAACATTTACATAGAAACCCTGAAGCTAAGTTCAAATTTTAAAGTTAAATCAAAACTGTCTGACTTAAAACTACCTGAAACCCCCAACATCAATTTAATTTGAATATCTTCACAACCGCACTTTATTATTGTTTCCATGTTTGTGCATTTTTGCACCATCTCATATTTATTCTTGATCAATTACATTTAATTAAAAAGCAGGAGGGGGGGGGGGGGGGGGGGGGGGGGGGCAATTAAGACTCTACTGGAATAACAATGACTTTCATAAATGTCAAGGTAAGAAAACACCAGGGATTCGATATGTCCTGAAACACTTCTTACTTGTAACGGTATTTTAAAAACTGGCACAGCACCATAGAAGAAACACGTGACATGAACCGTACTTCACATCCCCGCCTTTATTGAAATTATCTGCAACATCTGCAAATTCTTAACATCACAGCGACTGCGATAATTTTGAAGAATCATTTGGTCTATATTGAAGTCCAAAGGGAGAATTTATAATGAGGATTTTAATTTCAAACTACGATTTGTCTGGAAAATGATGTGGCTCAAAATAACTGTTAATGACATGCATTTCCAATACAAGTGACAGCTGAGTAAACATTTCAGCAGCAGGATTAAGAAATCCTGGTAGTTAGCCTGGTCTTCATCCTGCTTTTGAGCAAGTGACTCAAGGCTAAGTTCAGGCAGAATAACTGACATATTTCAACTCAGTAACAGCCCTCTGGTCCTGATAGACTTCTGTCTCTTCCCAGCTGTGTTTTGAGCAGTCTGTGACCAAGTGAGAATGGTTAGCAGCAAGCTTTCCTGTTCGCCTCAAGGTTCAACAAATCTACATCAGAATGGCAGAAAAAGAAAGAATCAAGGTTTTGGAGAGTCCTTACCTCAGCCTAAAATTCCTTCAACAATTTGAGAGGCTGATAAAGATATACAGTAAATGACTATTTCGAATTACTGCTGCTACAGGTAGATCTACAAGATATTAAATCATGGAAGCATTAACACTTCCATTGCCCACCTGATTTGTTTTTGTCCTCTCGGCTCACCTAGAGAAGTTATTATGTAACTGTGGTTGTATTTGCCTCATACTATGATATTATGTTTATTATGTTTTTACTGAACAAAAGAAAAATAACACAATGTAGGATTTAAGAAAAAAGGGAGGTTCATGACTGCATATGTGAACACAGACCACACGGTGTGTGCGTTCTAACATTTTTGTGATCGTCCTGCAGGTGTGCCAGCTGGCTGTCAAGAGTGTTCTGGCCAGACCCGCATCACCTTGAACAACACCTGCAGCAGTTTAATTCTCCTGGTTCTGCAGGGTTCTTGTGGTTGTATTTTAGTAAAAGTGTTGTTTTGGCCTCAAGGGATGCCGCAAGGGCTGTATACAGATAGACACACATAACAATTCAGAATACAATAGGCCTGCGCACACAAATACCAACCAAGGAGGATGTTTACAGAGCTTCCAGAAAAGCTGAAATAAAATGTATATAGAAACCAATGAATTAATAATAGTGCTGTCAAAAGAAACTAGCCACTCAAGCCCCTCAATCTCAGCAAAGCTCTTCCTACATAACACCTTCCCGTCATCCCTTTCTCAAATAGGAATCGGAAGCAGAAAATCATACGGAGTAACAAAACTAAATATTTTCTTTCATCTTTCATATTCCCCTTGCCAAAACACGATACTTCAGCTGACGTTTTACTCACATGAGTGATTTTGAAGGCTCTTTTTCCTCATATTGCACAAAATGGGCAGAACAAACAAGCTTGGGGAGTGGGTTGGAGCATGCCCAATTTACGTCAATCACAGTTTAGCTTGGCTGACTTTGCTTATGCTAACCCATGATGCTAATTGATATTACTTTACAGTGGTTCTCATCGCATCTGTTCAAATATCCTCATTTCAAGTGCTCAGTATGAAACATCCAAAATGAGTGCTGTGAGGGTTTACGTGAAGACTAGCAGAGTTCTGCTGGGAATCAGCGTTGACTTGGCCTGTTGGGGTTAGACCCATTGCAGTTGGGTACGGCTACCAGGGTGGGCTAAACCTGATTAAATTTAGGCCCCCAGAAGACTTCCACTTGGATGGAGCTTGAAATGATCGGCCTCCTGGCTCCTTCAGTTGGTCCTCATCAAAGAAGCTTAAGAACGACCAGCGGACATGTGAAAAGAGATCTCCCATTTTAAATGTTATGACAGTGGTGAAATAAAAAATGACCACTGTGTTTGGCCGCTGCTCAGAGAGCACAAGCTGATTGGTCTTAGTGAAGCACTAAGTAGCAAAGAAAATGACAGCTAGACATTAGGTGTGTCTGCTGCCATCAAAAGTTCATGTGCCTAATTACACGTATATTTGTTGCTTCAATTAATTCTACCTGATTTGGTACAAAAAGAAATAAAAACCAATCTCAGCTACCATATGGTTTTCTTGGATGTGAAATCTGGCTACCAAAACTGCTTTTAGAACCAGGCTGTAAACACGTTTATTTTATCTTGGGGGCTCAGTGGAGAATGGTTTGCAGTTGATGCCAGCCCCCAGTGGTCAAACAACAAACTGCAGTTTTTAAGGCTTTCTGGTTGGCATCATCCTGGAAGTCAGAATATTGGAGAGTGGCTACCATATGTCTGCTGAAGGTGCTCTTAACTGGATTTTAAGTTAAAGGAACATTTTTCATTGTATACTGACTCCTAACTGACCTTCTAGAGGTCAGTTAGGAGGCTGACCTCTGAAGATATTAAGTATTAGGGAGAAACTAAGTATAACACATGTGAATGTGAAAGGGTTTTCAGTATGTTTAAAGTTATAAAAGGTTAATTTACCTGGAAATAACACTGAAAAATCACCTCAACAATGTATATATATTTTATATTGCGTTATTTTTCTTGCTCAGGATCAGCCCTGTTTTTCCAACAAGACAGATGCCAGACATGTGCTGAGTGTTACCAACAAATTGCAGCATGACTGATATGCAATGAGCATTGAAATACAGATTTATGACCAGATGTTACCGGAGCTGTTGTCAGTGAACACTTGACAGGTTATCACCCGAATTTGCTCCTCTGCAGCTCTCTCTGAAGTTGATTTATATTCCAGTGACGAAAAAAATAAACCAGGTAGAGGAAGGCTTTTCAGAGACATTGACTGCTACAAGCACAACAACACAACAATATAAACCACATTACACCAGCGTCATTCATACTCATAAATTACTAAGTAGTTACACAGCAACTGATACTTTAGTACTTCTGCAACGTTCCATCGTAAAAGGCCTTTAGTTTACAGGTGGCTGAGTTTCCTCATTGTAGATTGGTTTCTCTGTTTTATTTATTTTTATTTTTAGATGGTGCACTAAAACTGTACATGCATAAATATTAACATTAACATCTGTTATTCGTGAAAGAAAATAAGGAAGAAAAGTGCAATAAGTGATTTTTTTTTTGCTTTTTGTTTTTTTAAGCATGATTTTATTTTAACGTTCAAGTTTTATTGCTCTGATGTGATCATATACAATCTAAGGACCTTAATTTGATTGGGATGTGCTCGACAACTGGATCTAATTTTTTTTTCTCCATTTCATACAAAACCACAAAAAGAAAAACTGAAAAAACTCCCAAATGTTAGTTTCATCAAACGCCCCAACTGCTGCATCAAACCACCTCAATGCATCTGCTGCACCCTCATTTTGTTCACAACATCAAAAGAGAATAAAAAAAAAAGGCTAAATTTGATGATTTCTTTTTTATCTTTTCACCTTGAAAAGCTGACCCTTCACTGTGCTACCGCTGCTGAAATGTTTCACCTGCACAACAGAGGGACTGGATTAAAAGCATGAACAGCATGTATGTTATTGGTCTTGTTGGATGGTTATTCTTCATAATGCTCCTAAGATTTGCTGTAGAGAAAAGAAGAAGTGCATGTTTGTCACTGTTAATTGGTTTTACATTATTTCTTGGTTTCTTGACGATTGACTTGATTTCTGTTTGTTGAGCATGAGCATTTTACACCAGAAAAACTCATTTAATTTGGATTTGATAAAAGAAGCGTAATATGAAAAAAAAAAAAGCAACTTGGACAATATAGATGGAAAACTCGGAGAGACTTGAGTTTCTTGCATCTCTGGCAACTTTGGAAAGTCATGATTAGAATACTAAGTACGTATATTCTCTTTCCATTCTGTGCTTGTGTGTGCAAATGCACTTCAAATCTCAAAGACTTGACATTTTCAGCTTATAGTTTTCGCAGCGGAGGCTATACGGTAACAGAGATAGAGGGTTTTGTTGCAGCTCATTGCCTAATGTCAATAGACAATTAGGCATTTACTGGATTCTACCCGCAAGCTAATTAGAGCTATGTAATTAGTGAAGGGAGAGTCTTAAGTGTTCCCAAATGAAGCAGCAGATAGGCCCTTCTGGAGTGCTGCGCTGTACTTTGGGCTGAGGCTCAAACCTTGGCCCTGAAGGACACTGAGACGAGCACTCAACGTGCTTCCCGAGATCCAACATAAGTCTAGACGAGAGGTGCTCAGTGGTTATGAGAGTGCTGCATTGCTTTAATTTTTACACAGTCGTGAAGAGTGTGATTTCTTATTTTAAGTTCTCATGCAACAAAGAGAAGGCTTCAAATTTGAAGGCATTACAATACATGCAGACTTCAGAGTTTTCAGTCTGAAAACTTTTTACTAAGAATAAATTGTGCCTTGAGAAGAAGTTTTCATGTAAACATAAAGCCTGACTTAACATTTTTTTTTCATTTCAAAGAAGCAAGACTTTTTTTTCTAGATACACATTCCAGTAGTGTTCATTCTTTAACCCCGCCTTCTCTTCCAGCTCTTCTGACCCTCTGATTCTCTACCCCTTCTGTCTCCCTTGAGCTTATTTGCCTTTATGCCTTATCTCTTTTGCTCTGATGGGCTTCAAGCTGTGATGAAAGAGCTTTTTTTTTCTGACTGGAATGTCTCTTTATATCTCTCCTTTCTTTATATCTCTCTATCCATCCAAACTTCTTGCTGTGAAGTGCACGAATCAACAATTCAGTCACATCTAATCCCTGCTCTGTGTGTCCTCCCATCAGTCAGGGAGGCCACGAATGGCAAATTCAAGTCAGCCAGGCAGACAGGCATCCATCAAATATAACTTTCATGAGAACTGTAAAAGCAGCAGCTTGTGGGTAAAAGGGAAAGACTACGATGGAACTGCAGATAGTGATTACTTTGATTGCAACACCTGAAATCTAGCTGGTTAGTGAATATTTTGGAGACCTGCTGTAAAAGTGTGATCAGTAGAAATGCAGTTATTCTTTCCATTGAGATAACAGTTGAACCTAACAAAGACCACCCAGTCTAAATATTAAAAAAAACAACCTGTGAACCTGTGTCATGACAAGCCACTGGAACATTTGTGGGTTTTCAGTGCTTTTTTTTTTCTCCGCTTGAATCCCTCGCTGTAACATTTAAAACTGACTGAATAGAGTAGCATCACCTTGGTTACAAATGTTCTGCATTTATTATTTTGGCATCATAATGAAAGCTTTAAGGAAAATATATGATGCACTTTTTTCACAGGTTGACACAATTTCCTGAGATTTTCTGCAACCCAATTCTGATGAGCAGCAAATGCAGCACAATGTGAGCATCAATGAAGGAAAAAAATGAAGAGGCGTATTTTGCTAGACTCATCAGCTAATTTCAACACAATCAACACATACTTCTGACCATATGCTCAAACATCACAGGCAAAGTGCATCGTTAGCATGAATAATACTTCACTAGGCCCTTCTTCAAAGTGTGAAGGCTGGGTCCACATCGTATCACCTTACCACGGTGTGCCCCAAGGCTTGCTGCTGGGGGTCCTTTGCTTTGCCATATAGGCGTACATTACCCCACTAGGTCCAATTATCTCCTCACTTGGTTTTCCCTGTCACTTCTATGCAAATGATAACCATCTAGACCGGGTTTTCCAGCCTGACAATCTCACTGCATCATCAGCTTGTCTCTCTGACACATTGTATCTGCTTGGATGATGGAATTCCACCTTCAGCTAAACTTACCCAATGGTTGAACAACCTACCAAGGTATACTAGAACAGGGGCATTTCTCTTTTTAAGAAGCTCTTGAAAACCCCATTCTTATGTAAATACCTCCTCTGTGAACTCATCTACATGCTCGGTATGTAGCTTAATTTCTCCATCCTCTCATATACATCCATCTGCCTCTTTTACCCGTATTGCCATTTTCTCCAATGTATCTTGACCTGCACATATACAGCTTTCTCATTTCAGTCATGTACTCCTTTTCTTTTAACTTTGATATAAGTGATACATAAGCTTAGCATTCTCACGCTCTGGCAGTTTGTAGCAACACTTTCTTGGTTAAAGTTCTTCCGTGATGTGGCTTGGATATCTTCATTCTGTAAGTCACTTTGTATGAAAGCATCTACTAAATAATTAAATGACTAAATGTAAATGTAATTCTTCTCACACCTGAGTTGCTGTACTGCACCTAGTAACCCTGAGTATGTCACTGAATTATCCATTTTCAGACTTTTATGGTCCCTCATAAAGTTTCTCTTCAGACAGCCTAAAATACACTCACGATCACAATGTTTCATAATGTTTTTCTTTTTAAATTTGAATGAGTTGTGTCGGGAGGCATATATTGTTGGGTAGTAGTAATGTAACTCGTTTTTTTAATTGAAATGCTTCACGTTCAAGGATTCCCAGACATCATTTACAGCCTATTAATTTTAGTTTTTTGCCTTCTATAAGTATACTCCATGTAAAATCTAAATTATTTATATGTTATATGTTTATATCTATAAACATTGACTAATATAGCCATCATGTTAGAATGCAGTGTTGAGAAACGTTGCTTCCTGGTGGCTATTTGGACACATACCAAACATCTAATGATTATTGCTGACCAGGCACCCCACTGGGCACATCAATGGCACTTCCCGCCTGCAGTGACTTCTCTGTCTGGGATTATGCCAAACCACAAAATAAACTTAAGGACTTTGATTTAGTCTTCCCTGTGTGCAGAAAAAGATTTTCATTTTGGACTACAACCTCGAGTGTGACTCTGTGCACTCCTGATAGAGGCCTCAGTCTTTCCTGTTATCACCAGACACTTCATGAGCGATTTCCAATTGGATGTTTTTCCTGAACTGGGACCCAGAAATCGGATTGTGAATGACTGTGACACTCCTCTGCGCCTCCAGCAGTACGTCTAAAGCGCTCTGCCTCATGTTGAAAAGCAGCAACCTTCCAACGAACCCATTTAGTGTTTAAAAAGGGGAGGATGCCTGCCTGGACCTTATTAATCTCTCACAGTAGTGTCAGTGAACCTCTGTTCTCCCTTGTTGGTCAATCAAAGCCACTCCACGCTGGTACTGCTAGCGGGGAACATAATTCACCTCGGATTCACTAAAATCGTTTTCCAGCTGAGCATTGCAGAAAAGATGACTAGCTGAGATCTAGAGCACAGCATGATTTTCAATTCTTGTAACTGTTAAATTTACAATGCAAACAGAGAAAAATGTATATGCTCTGTTTGTAATTAATGCGACATTTCTTCTCTTCTTGTTTAATATGTACGTATAGGCCCCCTCAGTTTAACTCTGTAGCTGTTTTTAGGCTACGAGTCCAAAACACAGGGGTAGTACAGCTGAGAAGTGTGCCAACAGGAAACTCTGCAACAGGAAATCAATGCCTACTTATTGAAGTCAACCTAAACTTCCATCCACCTATCTGTTTCCATATCTGCTTCAATCCGGTTGAGGGTCACGAGACGGCAGGATCCCATCCCAGCAGTCATTGAGTGATAGGTGATGAACATGGACAAGGTAGCAGTCCAAACTACAGTAAAAAAACAAAAACAGTTTGACCTAAACTAATTTAAAATAAACAAAAAAACATCATACTACAGGTATCTGATTAGTTTAAATGGGACAACAGCAATTTTAAACTTAGCTGTGGGTTAGACCTCTCGGATGTTCACTTAAAGTGGAGATGGCATGATTTTCCATTCTCTTGCTTTTGTTAAAATTTTGTTTCCATAATAACTTGGAAGAAACCAGCTGGACTGCTTTAGCAATCCAATTTCACCAACTGTCCCAAACATAAGTGTCGGCACATCTTCTTTGCTGTTGAAGTTCCTTGGCTTGATGACTTTCATGCTATGGATCCAATTCAGACTCAAACACCTGAACTGCTTTTCTGGAAATGTTATTGTCGAAAAAACAAGTAAACTGTCGAAGTTTTGCTCTGTGATCCATTCCTGGCCATCCCCAGTGTGATCCCCCCCCCCCCCCCCACCCCTCACAGACATTCAACCAGTCAGAAAACACTGATGGATGAACGCTGATGAACAAAAATTAATGCAAGTGGCCAGATGATTTAAACACTACTTTAAAAGTGTTTACTAATGGCTGGAATAATTTTGCAGAAATGGCTTTTTCCTGATAGCCAGTCCCCTTTGTAATGCACCATTTATATTAACTCCAGTCTCATCTTTCTGGCGCCCCAACTCCATGAAGTTGCTGATTGCTGACTTGAGTCACTGATTGCCGTAAATTATATTCTAGCACCTGTAGAGTCTACGCTTTGTCCAGTAACATTATAAAATGTAGGGGGTCTAGATAACAATAGCCGCCTCTCTTTGATGTTGAACCAGGCAAAGATCAGCCTTTAAGTTCACAGAAGCAGGTTATCCTGGAGGTCTAGCATTACCTCCCAGATCTGAATTATTATACAAAAACATGGGTAGTTGAAATAGAAGGGATGTTGCAGTCTACCCACACAGATATTTCACTTTTTAAATTATATTTTAGAAATTGAAGCAAAACTTGAATTCAGTCTCTTGTATTTGATCATGACTTAATTATTTAGTATATATATATATATATATATATATATATATGTGTGTGTGTATAGTATATGTACTAATTAGTACATAACTCAGAACAAACACCAAAGCACAGAAGAAATTGGTTCTTTTCATTGCAGTCTGACTTCACCATATATACACTCTCTGCTTGACTAGTAAGACTTCTGCTCAGGTGAAAGGTTGATGAAGATTTGCTCTTCATTATATGGTTCAAGCACCAGGTCTGATTTTTGTATTTAATGAATAAGTCTAACCTAACTGAGGCAAAGAACAAACTCTACAACCCATCTACGTACATCCCCTACATCAAATGTAATTATGAGTTCACATTTTATTAGAAGTCACATTTTTCTAATTCTTTAACCTTCTAAGAACTTAATGGTTGAAGAAACGTCTAGTGTGCACCAGAAACCTTTGAGGTAGCAGAGAAATGGTTCTAAAAGAAGGCAAGACAATTTAAGTTAAACTTATTTCATTATGCAAATGACACACCAAGTGCTACGGCATGCTGAAAAGAGTTCACTAATAAAAACAAAACAAAAAAAAAATGTAAAAATGTGTGAAAAGAACACACACATATACAAACAAAGTGAATGCTCAAGGACCTTTTGTGTTTTCTTTGATCTCATAATCATAGTCTGTTTCCCTGCTCTAGAGCACTTTTAGGGGGTCTTCACAACAAAAATAGGTTGTTTTTTTTGCACAACTTAGATAAAAAACAGGTACAACAACCCACATTAACTATAAATATTGGATATTAGCATAGTACACTGGACATATGGATCATGTCCTTTGGTGTTCGACGCAAGGAAATACAGATCTTTACGGATGCGTTGACATGATGCAAATACTAACAATGCTATCGTTGATAAGGCCAACTCACTTTTGCCTTGGGAGAGAAAAACCTCACCAATTTGTTACTAATAAACTACAATTGTAGCCTGTCCAATTTCACCACATTGTCAAACTACTGAAAGAAGTTACATTTTTGAAAGTGTGCTTGTTATCCCAGCTGTACTCTGTGAAACAGTGAAAATGGACAAATGAACAGATCACATATTACTGCACAGAAGCAAGTTGACCTGCTCGATTCATGCAGACAAGATAATGAACATAAAGTCTCAGTCGTTGCATCAAAAATACTTGTAGAAACATTAAAAACGCCGGTTTTCAAAGACTGTTGGAGACCACAATCTATAATATTACTTCTCTTGTTGGATGGATGTGCATTTCATCCTCTTCATCTAAGCTCAGTGTCTCACCATCTTTGTTTCTGTTTGTCATGTTTCAGGCGAAGTGGAAACGATAGCTGTTATTTAAGTTTGGCAGAGCTGCTGCGCTTTTTTTATTTATTTGAGTCAAACTGCCAACAACACAATGTGGACGGCATTATGTGTGTGCGTGTGTGTGTGTGTGTGTGTGTGTGTGTGTGTGTGTGTGTGTGTGTGTGTGTGTGTGTGTGTGTGTGTGTGGAAAATAACTACATTAAAAATAATTTCAATACATTTTTAAAAGGAATAATTATGTCCTTGGGAAAACACTTACTCTTAATTGTAGGAGTTGTAAAGTGTTTTCAGACAAAAACGCACACAAAAGCTTTCACACATGGACAAAAAAATTCAAAAACTTGTTTTGTTTTGAAGACATCACCTGGTGTTACCTTTACAAGGTAAAGGCGCGTAAAGGTTTTGATTAAAGCTCACATTCTGCACATTCGCACTTTGATCCTGGAGCAGAGGAGGGGATGAACAGCAGCGGCCTTAAAAAAGGACTGCAAAAAGTAAAAAAGGAGTGACTCACAGAAGTAAAACTTTATTAACGATTTCTTCACAGTGGGTACGTTGTAATGTGGAGATAACTGCACCCATAAATACACTATGCAGAACGACTGGATTTTATGTGAATGTCTCCATCTTGCTGAGTTGGTCTGAATGAGTGTGTGAGATTCAGCCAAGTAACGTATATTCCTCCCAACCTGAGGTCTGGTGATACACCCACTGGCTCAAAATACAAGCAGGGGGCAAAATGTGTGCAGAAAAACATCATTTCCAAAGGGCATATATATATGTATATATATATATATATATATTGAAGTATTACTTTTTAAGCTTTTAGAATAAGCTTTTTGCTTGGCCAAGAAGAAAAGCTCCACTGCTCTTGCACAGCATCATAAGTTATTGATCATACAAACATTTTGGCGTTCCTGGGGGGGCCGTGATATGCTGTGAAAAGAGCTTTCTTTCAGCAGCGCTCGTAAGTGAGCAGTGATCCACAGGTTTTTGTGTGCACAGGTGTAGAACAATTACTCCCCCATGGAGTATATCTCAATAACTGGCAATGACACCACTACATCCGCACAACCACCAAGGGCTTATAATCATACAAAACAGAAAAACAAAACAAAGCGCCCACAATCCATGATCACGTTTAATGCTGGATAGAACGGTTGAACATCCATGTGTAATAATTGAACTCAGTTGCTACAATTTGCATGATCAGCAATGGAAATGTTTATTTGAATTCTTGATCATGAGGCAACCCTTTAAAAAAAGCTTACAAAAACAATCTTTATATATTTGTTTTAAATGGTATGATTCAGACAGTTGTATGAAAAACACTTTTTGAAACTGAAACTCAGCAGTTTAACTTATTTTTTAACCTCCGGGGCTTCATAATCAGCAGCTGATTTGCATTTTCTTCCCATTTTCTTTCTAACTTTCTATTGCCAGAGGATCTTCCGAGCTGTGCTTGTTTCTGGTCATGGATGAGTTGCACAGAGACAGAAAAATAGGGTGAAAATCAGTTCAGAACATTTTGGTGTTTGTGCATTTCTTGTTGGAAATTGCTTAAAGCCAGAATCAATATCTTTGTATGTCCTTGTCTGTTGCCCACAGTCATTATGCATACACCGTGTGCTGGCCGTGAGTTTGGATAACATGGATTGTCTGCTGTGTCACTGATAAATGACGTTGGTCTTTGAGGAGCCTCAGTCCCCTCTGGCTGTCTTTTCTCGTTGCTCAATCCTTTATTTTTCCCTGAAGAGAGAGGTGGAGCGTCAGCCTGAGTTTGTCAGAAGACAATTCATCGAGACTGAGGACCAGGCTCGTTACTGGACAGCCCCTGTCAAGCACCTTTTTTTTTTTTTTTTTTAAAGTCAAAACTTTGATTAAGTGGTATCCAAGCTTCAGACGGTTCTCTTCTCTATTTAGAAATGTTTGACTGCCACTGCTAAGAGTCACACCGCCAATGTGGTGGCGAACGTCTGGCTGGAGCGCATCATATAATCTATTCAACCAGACTCTCTGACTCAAAAGGATTTCAGTTCAGGGAAGGGGACCCAAATGATGCAGTTAAATCCGAGCAAATGTCCAACAAAAG